>OW679201.1:114309572-114694149 GCA_940337035.1 Agriotes lineatus | reverse complement strand
CTAGACGGCATTTTATTGCTTCCGTTTATCGGCAACGCTGTTTTCGCATCTATTTGGCTGCTTACATATTATTCCCGCTGCATATTGCGATCGGGGTCCTGGCCGCGATCGCAATATAAAGTTTTATGTTTCGACGTGGTGATCTTAGTGTAATTGAACTTGAAAAGTTAAGGTGTGTTCTCAATGCAAGTTATTAGTGGCGCTGGTAGATAGCAAAGGTAAGAAAAGATTTATTTGTACCTGTAACTAAAATAAATCTCCTTGTTTATCCAGAAAGTAATTTGCCCTTACTCGTTCAATGTATTTTCAATCAGGAACATGTTTCATATGCAATATTATTTGGTTTAATTTATTTCATTGATTGCAATGTTTAAAAATAGTATTACAGTATGTACTAAATATATCCGCAACAAACTTAAAGTAAAACTTTCTAAATTAACAAAACCTAGTCACATGGCTTCCACTCGCTAAACATCAGAAAATTCTGTCATGATATTGCAGTAACTTCTAGTTTATGTTAATTATTTAGCTGCATTCTAATCAAGTTATTCTCAGAATCATCGTTTTCCGTATTTTCAAGTTAGTCAAACACCAAACGGATCCCGAAATACATGGAAATAATTATTCTTAAGGGCAACTTTAAATATTAAATAACCTCAGCATTATTAAATGTACAACAAGGAAACTTGTTTTTTTCAAACTGCATTTATTCGCACGTGTATTGTTTTCTAAATTAGTTCATCTTGCCTATATTTTATTTTTGTTTTCGATTTATGTCACAGGTCATTTATGAGCCTGAAATCAGATCATTCGGTCCAGATAAGTGAAGCTTTTAAATTTGATGGTGTTGAAGTTGGTCCCAGATGTTGCCTTTTTGCTATTGAGCCTGTTACTTTATAGTTTCACAATATTTCATAAACTCTTAACGCGATAATTGCAATGGTTTGAAATTTTACCACAGATAAGGTATTACCGCGATTATTTTAGGATTATACAGTCTCAGCATAATCCTAAAATAACTGCGTGTGATACTTTAAGCGGAATTATATTTGTAAGCGCAATTCGGCAATATCTGTATTTAACAAATAGTAATTTGACACGCTTGCTAAGGTACGTACAGTCATTCGTTTACGTGTTGTAAGGCGACTCCTGTGAATATTGATTGTTGAATTTGAGAATTGTGCATTGTGTATGTTTTCCTACTACTTTTGTAATTAGTTATTGCTAAAGCTATTTAAAATATTGCTAGAAACTCCTACAATTCTGATTTAAGAATATTGACCAAAAAGATTTTCCTTTATGCGTATAAAATAAAGTTTTGAAAAAAAAACTGAAAAATCTTAACTAGGTCAAATTATGTGATTCTGAATTCGTAGATGCAGCATATTCTTCAGAAAGAAAAGTTACTAAAATAATTAATACTCATTATATTTAAAACGTTACATATTCACCTTTCTGCACATTCTGCTTCCGCACAATACAAAATTTTAAATTGTTTTTCCCCGAGCTTTGCAGATACTTACTGCTATTAAAAGAAAATGTACTAATAATATAATTATTATATTGTAGACGAAAATCTGTTGAATGCAATATAATTTGTAATTCGCGTTGGTAGTGGTGTTTAAATATATATTTTTTCAAATATCGTCTTACTTGTAGTAATTGAGTATTTCACTTATTGAAAACATGATAGTATTATAATTATTATATTTTTAACATGAGAAAAACTTAAAAAAGGAAGGGAAGTAAACTTGAATTGCAAAGAAACAATTCAAACAAAAAACTTTGATAAAAAAGAAAAGGTTACCCTAAAACTTCAAGATAAATATCCAACAGAAGAATTGAAAGCAGAGTGGAAAAATATGAAGAAGTTCGTTTTAGAAAAACACGTGTAAGTAAATGGTTTAAAATTGGGGTTGGACTAGTAAGTGCTGTTTTCTTTTTGACAGTGAAATTGAAAAAATTAATACCTGCAGGAGTGGATTGATAATAGCAATTTTGAAAATAGTCCGGTGGAGCCACAAAGATGTGCAGATCCCGTACAAAAAGAAATTACGTGAAGACGAAATCAAATTTGTTGCCTATTCAAGCGATAACAGATTCACGATTCTTTTTCCTTCCAAAATAGCGTAGTTTGTAATACATCTGATGATATGAATTTGAAATCTAGCTATAAAAGGCATTTAAAAATGTGTAATCAAAATGGTAATTGTACATGCAGTCATGTATCGGCCTCAGAGAGCATTGACTCGAACCACGAAACAATCGATGATGGCAGGGACGCAAATTTCAATGTGAACGGCATTATAGACGACCCTGATGGTGGTAATTCAGAAACGTCGTCCTGTAGGTCAATAGATAATATCCCAGAATCAGTAATTTTAGAAATCGATAAGACCCTTGAGGAGCCGTTATCGGAAAAAATTATAGTGAGTACAAAATATTTTATATGACTATTCGGCTTTTTCAACATTATAACACAGCATACATTTAATTTTTTTAATGAATTTATTGTTTGTGTTCGTTATAGAAAAGAAGAAGAGAACAAAAAGTAGTACGTTGCAAATATTGTGAAAATAACATATCCACCAAAAACTTTATGAGACATTTAGAAGGAAAACATAAATCCCAAGATGAAGTGGAGAACATTTTTCGATTACCAAAGAATAGTAAAGAGAGACGACGGGCGTGTGCGCTATTCAGAAACGCCACCAATTTTGACCTTTATATAAATGGAATAACTAGACCCAACCGCCAAGTAATAAAAAACCTTACAAAAATGATGTTACCTATTACCCTTGTACATATTGCAAAGGGCTGTTCCTTAAGGAGTACTTAAAACGTCATGTAAAATCATGTTTCGTTCACAAGCAAGCACTACGTCGAACAGAGGGAATGAGAAACTACCATATATCTAATTCCCAAACAATCATTGCTTGTGCGATGGACCCAACTGAAGTAATTTTCAAATTAAATGTTAAAGAACAGGTAAAATCTTGCCTTTTAAATATTTTAAGATTACACACTGGCTACCCTCTTCTTTTCCCTATGGTTCAAGATAAAAAATCTTCAAATTAACTATTAATCAGTCACAAGTCTTAAATTTTCGTCACTGTGCCAATAGCGATAAGTTTTAACAAATATTAAACTTAGTTTATTCTTCTGAATAAACTTATTCTCAATTTAGGCGTCCTTACTCGGCAAGCTGTAGCGCGTTTTTCATGTACCTCGCTTCTCGAAATGGTTACCATGACAACCAAACAACCGTATGAAAAGAAATTTATCCGTTAAAAAAATCGACCTCTTGTATATTTACTCTTGAAAATAGTATACAGTACTTTCGTAAAGTAGTGGATAAATTCGTTAAAAATTTAAGGAGTTACTTTTGGAAAACGCACGGACCCCTCGATTTTTATTTTTATTTGCACATTTTTTCAAATAAAATCTATACATACAGGGTCCGTGTAAGAGATATGACGTCATCGATGTTTTTTTTAATAGCAACCTCTTTTTATTACGGAATTTGAAAGAAAGCATCTTTTTACCTACGTTAAGCTGATTTTTAAGGATAGGTCAGATGATCAAAAATTAAGACAAAAAATTTAAAATTGCAAAATACTAAATTTAAGTAATTGCAATGATAATTTCAAAAACAACTAAATTAAATGTACAAATTGTGCACCGTTGTCTGCCTGACAGTAACTAAGACCACCGACATGTTTTTTATTGATTGCTGCCATTGGTAAAAGCGTAAAATCATACTTCTTAAAATAAAATTTAGTATTTTACAAATTTCAAATTGTGTTCTTTCAAATTCCGTAATAAAATAGGGGGTTGCCATTTAAAAAAAACATCGATGACGTCATACCTCCTACGAGGTCGACGGGTCTCAGCATTTTTTCCAAAAGTTATTCTTTGAATGTTTAACGAATTTATTCACTACTTTACGAGAGCACTGTATATTAGAGCAGGATATGATTTCTATATATTTCAAGAAACATTTCAAAGTAGGTAATAAACAATTGTGATTATTTTACAGATTCCGAGGAGAATGACGATAACGTTGCAAACACGATATTGTCTAATAATGAAAATGACCGTGAAGGTGATAAAGCATTCTAAATTGTATAATAACTTTTCAAACATTTGGGATTATTTTGCAGATTCAGACGAAAATAAGAACAAACTTCCCACAAAAAAAAGAAAAATCAATTCATTTGTACATAAACAAAAACAAAGTAAGCAAATGTTTCTATTTCTAAACAAAGTAAGTAATCACATTTTTAAAGGATGGTCTGATGAAGAAATTAAATTAGGGCAGGAACGATTTATGTCTTCCATTCGAAAAAAAGTCTATCCGTCGGGGAAGGAAATAAAAGAATTTATCAAAAAGACAAAAATAAACAGAACCGTCCCTGTTATAAAATCTAAAATACATCATTTGATAAAAATAAGCTTACAGTAAAAATACATTTATATATTTCCAACATTTTTTAAACATTGTTATACTTATATATTTCATCCATAATGAAATAGTTCAATCATAAACTCTATTTTTTACTAATTACATCTTGCTAAGTAACGAGAACTTAGAATAAGCTGTATTTTTTAACAAACTCGATGCTGCAATAAGAAGTAGGCGTAGTGACTTCTGAAACACATGGCAACACTGCTGGAAGCAATTACGTTTTAATCGTGTCTATATATGGAACATATACAAGGAAGCGACTTTGTATTCTGTAGATATACAAAATATATATGAAAAAGAACTTTAGAAATGTCTTCCCCTCTTTTGCTGGCCATATTGTGCAAGTTCCCCTCAAGATATATTGTAAATTTTGTGCATCTAGGGTAAGTGGAAAACCCGGACGTTAGGTCACCACCTCTACATACCGGAAGTGACAACTTAACAGGTATCAATATATATATATATATATATATATATATATATATATATCATGTATCATAACAATATATATATTTTATTTCCCGCTAAAACTCGCATCGTCGTATGTGGGAAACGATGAATATATATATTGTTATGATACATGATATGGACAGAGATTATAATAAAGGAATGTTGAAAATTGAACGAGTAAATTTGAACAGTTACAGAAATTGAGTCTAAATAGATAAAATAAAAAATTTAACATTAATTGATGAAGATCAACTTTGATTGCATTATTCATTGGGATTCATAAAATACTGGTAGGCTGATTTGAATGCATTGAAATAAATAATTAACGAAATAAAAAAATTCAAACTAAGGTTACATCGACAATTGTGTTTGTTAAGAAAATTATGTATTGTTAGTATTATTTTAAATTAATGAAATATTGTGCATAAATAATCGTTACTAGTATATAAAAAAAGTTGTTTATAAAACAGTTACCGAATAAGTACTCATAAAGGCAGTTGTAAGAAAATTTATGGAAAATTAAATATTAAAAATTAATTGGAATAACTGCAATAATTATTTATTTAATATGGTATTATGAATAGTAAGATTAAAGGCAAAGAAAAACAGTTATTGCAATATTGGTAAACAAAAATAATCATCATCGATTGAAAGTGGATTTATTGCATTGAACTACAAGTGATGGGAAGTAATTTCATATTGATTATGTGAAGAATTGGATCGATACTTGGAATATGAAGTTTGAGCTGTCAGCATACCTGAAAATAATTGGACAAAGTTAATAGTTAAAAATAACAGAAGGAGAATAACTTACCTGGACAAATAGATCGTGTGATAGCAGGATTGTGGACTGCAGCAGTAACTAGGACGAGGTTTTGGAGGCAGTTGAGTTGGTTGGATGTGAGCGAGCGAGCAGGATAGTGACGGAAATTGGATTGATGGTACAGGCATACAACAGGAACTGGTGGCTGTGGTGATTGGACTAGAGGAAGCGGTAGCTGCTGAAAAAAAGTGTTCTTTTCAGTAACTTACAGGGCTAAAGTTAGGAGCTAGTTGTGACGTCTGACATTGGCAGCTGCAGGAGGTTGGAGCTTGCATCAGTTCATAGGACCAAGGAAGGATTAGCTGTTGGAGGTTTTGAAGGTGTTACCTGTTCGAGAAGGCTGTTGGTGGTGAGTGTTGTGCGTAGTGAGGACGTAAGTAACAGAAACAGGTTTGTTAAATTAAGTTTAGATTGAAGTTTTGAATACTGTCAAATGTTAAAAGTAATTAACGGAAACTGAAGCAAAATTATCTAGAAAAGTCAACAAATTTTAAACGTCAAATGTAAAAGCATAGTTGTCAGTACACCTTAGTGTGAAGAGTTTGAAAAGTAAATTTTGACATTCAAATATAAAGCTAATTTGAGGTTATAATATTTCATTGCAATATTAGATAGCATGCTAGATTCGATGAACCCAGCCCAATGAGATAAGAGGTCTTGATTATATTAAAAGTCATTAAAAATATAACAGAATTATTTTGAAGGCATAGTTTCCTTAAATAGGGGCTATAGCAATATATATATATAAAAGCTTTTGTTTTATAGTATACTCATATTAAGCATATTTAATTTCACTATTCTCAAATATCAACTGAAGAATTAACAAAATAATATTAATAAAATTAAAAAATTGTGAAACTATAAAAAAAACTATATTTCACAAAAATAAGAGGAATCACAAAAAAAGGTTAATTAATAGTTCTTTGAGTCTCTCCAGAACGTTTAAAAATCTTTGGTAACAATTTGGCATACTTTGTATGCAATGTGCTATCAATATTTGGGCAAAATTCAAAATTTTAAAATGATAATATTTTATTAATGGACTTAGTTCTCTTTAAACAGAATCATGAAAAGAAATGCTTTTTATAGTGACACAATCATGAAAGGTTACCAAAAATTTCATGACTGCCCTTTTGGAAAATATTTTTAAAAATTGCACCAATATATGCAAATGGTTCAGTTCATTTGTGGAGCAGTATATTTACGGAGTTCACATAATCACTTTCCTTTAGGAATTTTTTTAATTGTAGGCATGCTGAATGGTACCATTTTATTCTACATTTTCTGTCATAACATTTTACCATTTGTTGCCATCGTCTGGTTTTCTACAGTGACACCATAGCTGCAATCCATAATTAAAATAGGTACATAACATTGTAACATATAATTCACAAAAATACAAACCTCTTCATCATATGTGCCTATTACGATGTCACTGGAAATTGAACCAACACCTATAGCTCGCATGTCCATGGGGGTGTCGTCTGAACTTGGACCAGCACTCGTAGATGGCATATCCATGCCGATGTCACTACAGTGGCTATATAAGGACAGTGTGGTCAATTTTGGTCATGTTTCTGATTGGTTGTTTTAAAATCCGCCATTAAGAGTCGTTTTACGAAATTACACATAATAGTCACACAAAATTGCTTCTAAGTCCTTTATTATTGAAAGTAGCCCCAACATGAAGTGGAATGAAATAATCATCATAAAATTCTACAGTGTTCTGTCTAAGCGAATGCCGAATTTTCGTTTGCGTAAGTAAAGGTCAACGAGTTAAAAAAGTAAAATACTTTTTGAGAAAATTGCGGATTAGCCCAAATCAAAAGCTATAATATACTATATAAATGTCTGAATGACACAGATTATTGCATCAAATGAAAGAGAATTTATGGGTTATCTAACACTGAATATTATATTCCTCTAAATTAACTGGTGGTATAAAAAGGACGGTTTGATTATGAATATAAAAAAATCAGTTTTTCTTGAGCGTTTGTACGTAGTCTCTGTGTCGACCAATGCAAAATGTTGTAAATTCTCGTTTTTTATGTACAAAAACACAATAAAGAAGATAACAAAGGACACATTGACTTATATTCCGATATTAGGTTGCTCGTTAACGAGGATTTTTAATCGCTGGCAGCGATTCTTTACGTTTCACGTCGTCTCTTGCCGTTTCATTCTGTTTAAGTAATATTATTGACATTATTGTAAAATTAATGTTACACTGCACATTTGACCACCTCACATTGCACACATTTTCTCGATCGTGGGTATACACCGCTCTGTAAAGCATCGCGGAACTTCACATAATATGTCCAGTCCGTATAAAATGACGTTTATGTCATAATTTAGCAGGGTGACGTTTGTTTTACAATTTAGCAGGCCGTGCACAGAACAATACCTAAGGGCGTGGCTGGTTGTTGTAGAGACGACTCTTAATGGCTGCCTTTTTAAAATTGACCACACTGTCCTTATATAGCCACTGTAGATGTCACTACAACTTGAATCCAAACCAGTGGTCATAGATGGCAGAACTAATGTTAGAATCTAGTAATTTCCAAGTTTTGTATTGGTAACACTTTTGACATCTATCATATTGACATTAAATTGTTAACCTTATTTAAGCTAAACGACACAATAAATCGGAGGCGTACTCAACATTGTGGTATGGCGCATTTCAAAACAGAATTAACGACACACACAAAAATAGCGACAATAGCAATAACAAAATAACAGAATTAACAAAATCAACAGCAATTTTCACACTTTGACTTGCACAATATCGCAAGATAGTCCGGTTACATTAGACGGACAACCGCAGCATCTGCCGAAAAAATCCAAGTAAGCTGAAATTTTGCATACACCTTTATTTTAACATTACAAATAATGTCTCAAAAGTCCCCATCGATATCGCGCTTGCGTTTTGAGTTATTCAAGGTCAAATGTCACAGAAATAAGTTTTTTACAAATATCTCGCTTTCTATGGGTCGTATGACTTTTTTAGTTATTACAAAAAATGAAGGCTAGGAAATTCTCTACAAAAAATATTATACAGGTGCTTTACATACAACTAACCGTTCAGTAAATAACACACTATTAAGTGTTGCAGACGGGTTTTACTTCTTTTTACGATAAAGAAAGTATTGGATTCACCCCAAAAATTCGGAAATTGGGTTTTCAACAGATCTTCACGTTTTAGAGTCCCCTGAACCCAAAAAACATGTTTTTGCTCATTGGTCTGTGTGTCCGTCCGTCGGTCTGCCTGTGAACAGAATAACTCATAAACGAAAGGAGGTATGGCGTTGAAACTTCATAGGTATATAAGTTTTTTGTACTATCTAAATGCGACAGCAAGCTTCTGAAGAAAATCGCATAACCGGTGTGTATTGATGTCAGATAAGTGATTTTTCAGTTGAATACCTCTAAAATTCAACTTGAAAATCACTTGTCTCAATCAATCCACATTAAAAATGTAATAAAAATGTAAAGTTTGAGAAAAATCCTTGGAGCCGTTTTTGAAACACATGAGTAAACATCATACTTCCGGTTATCCGGTTTCTTCAAAAGATAGCTGTCGCATTTAGATAGTACACAAAACTTATATATGAAGTTTCAACGCCATACCTTTTTTAATTTTTGAGATATTCTGTTCGCAGACAGACAGACACACACACAGACAGACCAATAAACAAAAACACGTTTTCTTGGGTTCAGGGGACTCTAAAACGTGAAGATCGGTTGAAAATTCAATTTAGAATTTTTGGGGTGAATGCAATACTTCCTTTATCGTAAAAGGAAGTAAAACCCGTCTGCAAAACTTAACAGTGTGTTATTTTCTGAATGGTTAGTTGTACGTAAAGCACCTGTATAATCTTTTTTGTAGAGAATTTCCTAGCCTTCATTTTTTGTAATAACTAAAAAAGTCATACGAACCATAGAAAGCGAGATATTTGTGAAAAACTTATTTCTGTGACCTTTGACGTTGAATAATTCAAATCGCAAGCACCATATCGATGGGCACTTTTGAGACATTATTTGTAATGTCAAAGGTGTATGCAAAATCGCAGCTCACTTGGATTTTTTCGGCAGGCCGATTTTACTGAAGCTGGGCTAAGAGATTTTTGTAGGTATAGATTATAGTACAAAACGCCACCATAACGATGCAATAAGCGTAAAATTGTGGGTTGAAGATACGAAAAGTCTATGTGACGAGTGTCCAGTATTGTTATACCGGGTGGCCATAAATATCTGAGATCTCGGTAGCCATGGAATTAGCTACTTATAAATGTTGGTTATCATTATATTTGAATTACGATAAATATTGGTACCTATGTAATGTAATAAAATGCAATAAGAGGAGGAGAATGTGCCCCGGATTCTGCAGTTTAGCCTACGACTCGATTATAAAAATCTCCTGTTCTAACTCCATTACTTATTGCAATCTGTAATAATTTTTAACAGATAGGAATTTTAGTTGTCATGACATTAATGACATTTAGTTTAGTCGTATTCATCGCTTTAATAAAGCGGTGTTGATTCCAAAGGTAATGCGATATCAGATATTTATGGCCACCCGGTATAAAGAACAAGGTGTTGAAAGTGATTTAGGGCTTCTTGATATCAACGATTTTGCTTTGATAATAATGACGTCTTTTCAAATTCAACAGTTGCTACAATTTGGTTACAACAAAATACAAGCAAATTAAAGACGTATCAAAATTTAATAAACCAACAATTGTTGAAGAAAAAATATAATGGATGGCCTTTTGAATAAAACCGATGCTACTGAAAACATTAGCACGAGGTTTGACCACACATACACTTCGTAATTCGTTTTTATTAGAATTTGTGATAATTTGTAATTTGTTTTATATAATAATAATAATAATAATAATAATAAATATATTTATTGAATACCAAAGAGGTATACACACCGAGGGGGTCTGGCAAAGCCAGTCTTCCACCCTCCCGGGGCATCACACAAATATAAGCAAATGCTGTAGACACACAAACTTAATATAAGACAATACAGTACATGCTAGCAACATAACAAGACTATCTTAAATCGTGTTACTAACTAATTCTAACAAGGCACTCTTAATAGAAAGTGGCTGCTCTGGAAACATATCAAAGAACTTATTTAACAATGTGGGAGCCATATATAGAAAACAGCCCTCAAATTTAGCTGTTCGATGTTGTGGTATTGTATAACTATTGTACCTGATATTTACATTGTGAACTTCTGATCTTTTGCTCAACAAGTCGTACAAATATCTTGGCGTTTTAGTACAGATCAGAGTATACAAAACCATACAATACAGATACATAGTACGTTGTTTTACATTGAGCTCTTTGTATTTAATGTTACAGACAAATCTTACGCAAGCGCTTTGTACTCGCTGTAGTTTAGTTTTGTTGTATTCTGTGAGATTTGGAAAAAATACCATAGTGCAATAGTATAAATGCGGGTAAATAAGCGCCTTAACTAACATGAGTTTGGTTTTTTCGTCTAATAAATATTTTAAGCTATACAAAGTACGTAATTTCATAAATGACATTTGGTAAATATGTTTCACATGCAATTCGAATGATAATTTATCGTCTATTATAATACCTAGGTTTTTTGCATGACTACTCCACTGTACTACTTCACTATTTACTACAATGTTATGATTTTTAGTTACATAATCACCAGTTCTTTTATCGGAAGTTATGCAAATTGCATGCGACTTTTTGGCGTTTAATCTAAGACCATTATTGCTAAACCAGACAGTAAGATTATGTAAATCCTCATTTATCTTACGAATAGCCATGTTTAAATTTGATACTTCCGTTGTTATATATATCTGAAGATCATCAGCGTACATATGTATCCGGCAGTGTTTGATGACTTCAGACAAGTCCTGGGTATATATTGAGAACAGAGTTGGGCCTAGTATGCTGCCCTGAGGTACGCCACTAATAGTTTCTTTGTATTCTGAATATGTTTTATTTATTCTAACAGTTTGTAGCCGATGAGATAAGTAATTACGAAACCAAAGCAACGCATTAGCGTCTATTCCATTATAATTCAGTTTAGCCAATAACAGCTCGGTGTTAACCACGTCAAAGGCCTTGCTTTGGTCTAACAGAACCAAAAATGTAACCATTGCACTGTCCATAGCGGCATATGCATCATTTACTATTTTAAGTAGCGCAGTGTTAGTACTGTGCCTTTCCATAAACCCTGATTGACATAAAGGCAATATTGCGTAAGTATCCAAATATTCCCGCAATTGAAGAAATACAATCTTTTCGAGTAATTTCGATAAAGTTGGCAAAATACTTATGGGTCGAAGGTTTGTATTGTCCTTAGGGTTTGAAACTTTCGGTACTGGTACTATAATGGCTTTTTTCCAAATTTGAGGAAGCAGGCCTGTTGCTAAAGAACTATTAAATACTTCTCTTACTGCATCTATACAATAAGGCATAGGTAACAATGTTCAACATTTTCAAATTTATATTATCAATTCCGAAAGCTTCAGACTTCATCGCTTTTAGTTGCTTATATACAGTGTGTCCCAGGATTGATGTTACAAGAGGTGAGATGTACTAAAAATTTTTGAATTTTATTTTAAGGTTCTGGGATTCGGTCCTGCTTGGTTTGAAAAGAATTTTAAGAATATTTTCATTTTTTGAAAAATAAGTAGGCCTAGACAGAGAAGCGAAAACTATTTTCTTTTCAGGTAAACTACCCTTTTTGTTTATGATACGGCAAAATTCTATTAAGAAAAGTTGTTCAAAATGATAAATTATGGCCCTATGCAAAATTTCAGAAAGATCTGTAGAATTAGGAAAAACCGTTATTTTTTAAATTATTTTATTTTATTTTCAGGTAAACTACCTTTTTTGTTCATGATACGGCAAAATTTTATTAATAAAAGTTGTTTAGAATGCGAAATAATGATCCTATACAAAATTTGAGAAAGATTTGTTAACTTAGATGTATCCGTCATTGTTAATAAATGCAATTTGTTTAATCTAAAAAATATCGTTTTAATCTAAGTCGACAGATCCTTCTGAAATTTTGTATAGGGTCATAATTTCTTATTCTAAACAACTTTTATTAATAAAATTTTGCCGTATCATGAACAAAAAGGGTAGTTTACCCGAAAATAGCATACAATTATCTAAAAATACCGGTTTTTGTAAGTCGACAGATCTTTCTGAAATTTTGTATAAGGCCATAATTTATCATTATGAACAACTTTCCTTAATAGAATTTTGCCATATCATGAACAAAAAGGGTAGTTTACCTGAAAATAAAATAGTTTTCGCTTTCCTGTCAATGCCTACTTGTTTTTCAAAAACTGAAAATATTCTTAAAATTCTTTTCAAACCAAGCAGGACCGAATCCCAGAACCTTAAAATAAAATTAAAAATTTTTTAGACCATCTCACCTCTTGTAACATCAATCCTGGGACACACTGTATATCATCATTACAGACAACTTTAAAACTAAAAGACGCTTCGTGCAGCTTATTACTATTAAAGAAATTTAGCACATTTTTACTGGTGCCAGAATCACCCACAGCCCTTACAAAAAATGTGTTTAATCATCTGTGTTAAATAGTTCTGCAGGTAATTCGTTACACTTGTGGGATTTATTAGAAACACCCCAACATGTTAATTTTTTCCAAACGGAGGACTGATTATTATTACATTTTCTTAACTCATAACTCATGTATGCCTTTTTCTCATTACGAATTGCTGAGCTTACAATATTGCGCATATCTATGTAAAAATTTCTGTGGCAATCTTTTTTGGTTTTGAGGTATTTATTGCGAGCTTTATTTTTTATTCTAATCATCTGTTTAAAGTTATAAGTTATATAAGGCTTAGGTCGTTTTGCTTTATTGCTGGATACATTTATTAAGCAAATGGGGGCATGTTTATCGAAGTGCAGTAATGTATTCATTTAACATATACACTTGCATATTGATATCATTGCAGCAGAATCGTTGATATCAAGAAGCCCTAAATCACTTTCAACACCTTTTTCTTTATATAACAATACTGGATACTCATCACCTAGATTTTTCATATCTTCAACCCACAATTTTACGCTTAGGTATTGCATCGTTATGGTGGCGTTTTGTACTATAATCTATACGAAAATCTCTTGCGATATTGTGCAAGTCTTTCTTCTATAAAAGTAGGATTTTTTGTGATTCCTCTTTCGTCAAGCCAGCATCACGAAAAGTTACACCTTGTTTTAATTTGCCTAGAACACACAAAAAGTTTACAGAGCGATGACAGTTGTAATATTGTTTCTTACTGCCATCCGCCAGCAATTTAGATGAAGTGTGAAGTACATACGATGACAAAGTGCATCCTTCAATTTGGTCTTTCCACTGGTGAAATGCTGGAAAGCATGTATTATGAATGACTATATTATATCAAATGATTTTAATGACGTACCTGAAGAAGAATTACTCCAATTCATTAGGGAGTTTTTGCACAACGTCACGTTAAAATAACGTTACGTTAAAATCGAAAGATTTAATTTTGATTGGCTGTATTGTGGACGTCGCTAGGTAACATGGGCTTTAACGTGCCGTCATTTTAGCGGAACGTTATGCAAAAACTCCCTATTATTTCGAAACTTTAACCACACTTCCAAAAATAAACGGCAAAGATCGGTTACGTCACCGATGGCATCGGCAGATCGGCAGCACTCGGGTCAGAATATGCAGGGTTGCCAGACTGAATGCATGCGCGTTTTAAAAATGTACTTTTGCAGAAACGGTTGCAGAATGTACCAGATTCGTAGAATTGTACCAGGTATGGCAACGCTGCTAATATCAAGACCACGCCCACAATCGTAACTACACATAGACCACGCGCATACATGTTTGACCTTGGGAATTGTTCTGCTTTATTATAGAGTTATGATGATTATGAGCGTTTGCATTGTATACAATGGAATTTTTGTGCCTACAGTAGTGGAGGCCCATAAACAACTCAGCCGTCAGTCTTAAGTGCGAAGGGTTGGGTGTCTTTGTTGTAGGGCAAGTCGTTTGTTGAATTTGAACCAGATGTGGGAAATGGTCAGTGGTTTCCTGTTAAGTAGTGATACATATACGATTTGAAGAATTTAAGAAACTGTAAGCGGGAGAGGTTGGCTTTCGGAGCGTGTTGTTTAATAAACGTTTTTATTGAATTTACGGTGTCCGTAATTTTCTCACAAGCGATTTATTCAGCAGTGAACAGTGTGCAGTTTTACAGTCGCAATAAGCAAAAGCTTCATACACTTTGCGATCTCCGATTGATAGTGAAGGTAAGTCGTTTTTTATTTTCAACTTTTTAATATGTATAAAGGGTGGCAAGAATTAAGTAACCGACAGCGTCAGAGGCGTCTAAAAACGGCAGTAGAAAATATTGTAAACGTTTCTGCAATTAGTGGTAATAATGTAACTTCCACCCGTCCCCGTTCAAATATTTCATTATCAGAACTTTCCTGTGACTCAGACTTGCATGTAGATGGAATGTCCAATTCTCATATTTTTATAACTGAAAACTGTAATTCAAGCAACCATTCGGATTCTTGTGATGAAGAAGACGATGCCATTTTTTCAAGTGATATTAAAACTGATTTAATTGAGTGGGCCCTGCAATTTAACGTAAACCAGCAATGCCTTAGCACACTTTTAAAAATTCTAAAAAGACACGGCCATAATCTGCCCGTTGATGCTAGGACTCTTTTAAGTACCCCTAAGAAAGTTGCCAACCTTATACTTATTAATCCAGGAAAATATTGCCATATAGGTATTGAAAATGGAATTTTAGATACTTTGTCCAAAAACTGTGTTTCTAATAACATACCACAGAAAATTTCTTTGAATATAAATATTGACGGCTTACCACTTACAAAAAGTACAAACCGACAATTATGGCCCCTTTTGGGAAATATTCATGAAATAAAAAGTTCTCCTTTCATAATTGGAATCTATCATGGTGCAAAAAAGCCACTTAACGCAAATGAGTTTCTAGAAGGTTTTGTAGAAGAATATTTAGCTTTAAAAAACAAAGGTTGTACTTTTCAAAATGTATCTATTGAAATTAGTATTAGGGCTTTTATTTGTGATGCTCCTGCGAAATCATTTATAACTTCGACAAAAGGTCACAACGCACATTTTGGTTGCGGTAAATGTACTACTGAAGGAGATTATATTGATAATAGAATGTCGTTTACCGAAACAGGAGCAATACTACGTAAAAATAAAGATTTTTTAATAAAAAATCAAAGCGAACACCATCGAGGTTTGTCCATTCTGGAAAAATTAGATATCGGAATGGTGACCAGTTTTCCTTTGGATTATATGCACTTAGTTTGTTTGGGGATTACCAAGAAACTTATAAATTTATGGATTTCGAATAAATTCCATGGACGTTTAAATTCCCAAAAAATATCAGAAATTTCTGAAAAACTTTTAAGTTTGCAATGCCAAGTTTCTAGAGACTTTTGTAGAAAACCACGTAGTTTAGGTGAAGTAGATAGATAAAAAGCAACAGAGTTTCGGCAATTTTTAATTTACTCAGGAATTTATACATTAAAAGGCGTTGTAACAGCAGAAATCTACATTCATTTTTTGACCCTGTGTTGTTCCATTAGAATATTATTATTACCGAATTTTTGCGATAAGCAGATGGCTTATGCAAAAGAATTATTAATTTATCTTGTTAGTGTTTTTCCCACATTATATGGAAAGGCACAGGTATCATACAACGTCCATAATTTAATTCATCTAACAGACGACGTAAATCGTTGGGCGGGCACCAATTGAGCACTTTATTACCCCAGGTAAAAATGTGTACCGTTGCCGGACACGCCAATTGAGCACCAAGGACCAAACGGAGACCGACCAATTGAGCACTTTCGATTAGCTAATTGCGCACTTTATTACTTGTTTGTTCATTAATAAACTAACAAGTTATCAGGTGTTGAATTAATGCAAACAGTTATCTTTCTCGGCCAAATAAAAATAAAAAAATCATAGTAGGCATTTTTTAATTAAAAAAATTGTTAGCAATAATTGTAATTACATCTTAGTGTATATTCAAACAAATCATAATTTATATTATTTCATTTATCGCAAATAATAGATGGGTTGTACATTTAATAAAACACATACATACACAGGTACTTAGTAATAAGAGAAATTAGTTTACATTAAATAAATATAATAGTGATAAGTAATACTAATAATAATAAATTATAGTAAATAGTATTATAGTTTGTATCTATGAGCAACTAACTTGACAAAATCATATTCTGACAATTCCTTATTGTCTAGCTCCAATATTTTTTGATTTAAAAAACTCTCCGCATCTCTGACTTTTTTAGTTTTTACAACAACAGGTTACTAATACTTTGAATTTTAATATAAACTAAGCATTGAAATTCAACAAGAGCTTTAACATAAACATGAATATTAGGATGAGTATGGTAAAAACTTTTGGAAAAATGAGAGTGAAAGGTTTCACATGGGTTGGTTGTTAAAAATAAATTACTAGTTTTTGAAGCCCACGCCGAAAGAGGAAATACAGACGTTTCCGAAATATAACAATCGACTAAATAATCTGCTAATTTTGAAACGGCATTAGATTCAGGAATGTCGGACATAAAATAATTAACGAAACAATCGCTTACACTTTCGGGAGTGAGAAAAGGTAAACCAAATAAATGTTGAATCCATTTTCCATGCTCAGTATTACTTTTATAAAGGTTTACTAAACCCAAGTTTTGAATTTTTCTATACCAGCTTTGTGCTAAATGGAATCGACAACCAAAAATTTTTGCGTTTGGCCAAACAGACTGCGCAGAATTATGAATGGCTATTTCGAAATCTATTACTATTTTCTGAGGATTTAATGAAATATTTATGGTGTTTGATAACATCAGTAACTTATTGAACAGAGTGGTATACGTTTTGCTTAACTTGTTTGGAAGAAGACAAAAAACTAATGGAATATAATGCCCATTGCGCAACCCATGAATTGTAAATAATTGAAAAAAAATTGTACAATATTTAAAAGTTCCATTCATGTAAATTGTGTCACACTGCGATAAACATTTCATATTAGATGTACAACCAAAAATTACAATATTAGTTTCAATATCATTAGCCAATAAAAATGTTTCGTTTTTATCTGTTATTAAATCCATAACATTCAGAGCTACTTGGACATCATGGATATTTTTTGGTGTAGTTGACATGTTGGTGTTCAATCGATTGCGATTCATATTATGCCGTATGCGGTCCATATCCGTAGTTGTTATATTTTCTTTATACGAAGACGTCGAAATCTCCATATTCATGATTTTTGGTCGTTGGCAAATGTCATCCACGGCCTTTCTTTTGCAACTGTTACTTATAACTTGTCGACTTAGCTTTCGCAAGTTGGCTTGATGATTGTGTTCCAAGGAATGATCCAGGACGTTTACATCTGAAAAGACATTAAATTATTTGTAAATTTAAAAGTTTGTAAGGTTTATAGGTACTTATAGATTTTTTGTTGTTGTTTAAGATACGGTATGTGAAATATAATTATTCTTTTTTGTCATTTTGGTAGTTTTAATGTGTTTATTGGATGACCCTATTGTTTCTTGACATATTTGTTCTAATTTTATGTTAACTACATTGAAATATCAATAAAAAAATCATTTAAAAACATTTTTTTATTTATCTATCATCTATCTATTTGTTTATCTTTATTATCAGTAAATTCGTCTTTGTAGGCTAAATTTTTTGTAATTATTAGTGCACTTCAAAATATGTACGCAATAAAAAATGTTTCTTAAAGGGTCCAGTGTCTATTTGTTGGTAATAAACAAACAATAACACACTTTCCTTAATAAATAATGAAAATATTTAAACTTACCTCGAGTATGACACTTTGCTTTACAGCCCTTCACAGAACACACCCAATATAGTACCCCGTCTTTCAGGTCTTTACGTTTTCTGAATTTAATATCATTAAGAACAAGCATTTGCTGGTCACGCTCGCTTAGAACAAAATCAGTTACTAACTCCATTATATTTTTTTCTCCGAACACTAATAGGTTTAGATGAAAACTGGTACAATTTTAAATTTGAAACTATTTACCAGTTAGATACAGATAAGTAGGGGGATTAACTATTGGCTAACTATTGGCCGCAATAAAAAGGGATGGACATTTCAGTTAAAGCAATAAAATTGTAAATACATAATCATTAAGCATTAAGCACCTGTAATAAAATAATAAAATAGCAATTAGGTAAAGCCCGCCGGATGTAGAGTTATGCAGAAATTGTTTACCTACCTAATGACATTCCGTGAAAAATATGATTTTGGGGATGAGTTTTCCCAATAATAAACGAGTCACAAAGTGGTTTCTAATAATCTCCTTAAAATTTTAATTATGTGGTAATAATAATTATAAATGGAAACAAAGAGATTAACATTACAAAGTGGACACATGTCAAAGTGCTGAATTCGCCTGTCTCAAAGGGTCGCTTTGAAAAGGTACCTGATCTGCTTGGTGCTCAGTTCGCCGGTCTACATTTATTACATCCAGAGCTTGATGCTCAATTGGCGTGGATCCGATTTTGGTGTTTTAGATTCATTTTGCGCATTCCCTTTCGAAAATTTTATGAAAGCTATTAAAAAGCTGTTGCGAAAACATGAAAAACCCCTCGAACAGATTTATAATTGTAATCAAGAAGCTCGAAATTTAAAAAGAGACACTGAGAATTTTACAGCAGATCATTGTTTCATTCCGAAGCGTCCATTTGAATTGTTAAATAATCAAGGATTAACTGCTCATAAAAGCTTTCTACACAAAAATTTTAATTTTTGTGGAAATTCTGCAGATGATTGCATTTTGTTAAAAAATGGCACATACTTTCTGTTTGAATATGTTTTAACTGATTTGGCATTTAAAGAAATACATGTAATGGGAAAACACTTTGAAAATACGAAGAGCTATTTCGAAAATCCTTGTGATAGTAAATTAATAGGAATAAATGTTTGTTCTAATTTAAATAAAGATTTATCTAGTGTTTCCTTGCAAGAAATAGAAAATAAATGTTTTAAGATATTTATTGTCGATAACACTTATTTAGTTCTGCCACTTCTCCATACAATTGCAGATGGTATGTAGTAAAATTCCGAGTTATTTATACTAATTGTATATGTAAATGTAGTATTAAGTTTTAGTCGAAAGTTTTAGTTTGTAAGTTTTGCCCCTAAGACACACCTAGCTCTAAAGCTAAATACTATTGAAGAATGCTACTAGTGTTCTTCTACAGGTCATTTACTCTTACATTATCACAAAATTTGCTAAATGTAATTGTACAGATGGCAAATAAAATAGAAAAATAAAAAAAAATAAACAAAAAACGATTTAAAAATTTTCAAAATTATATGATTTTTTTTAAACTTGATAAGTGTTTTAGGAGATTATTAAGTCACAACGTTATTAAATAAGCATGATTTTTGATTATAAATAAAAATAATTTTTCGTAAACATACTTTAATTTTAAATTGAAAAAATAGTATATTATACATCAAGGTAGCGAAGCCCAGTATTATAACCTGAGCGCATATTAGATACTGAGCGCGCAGCGCGAAGGTTATAAGACGATTCGCTACCGTGGTGTATATACTATTTTTTGCACTACCAAACAGCTTAATACCTAAATTCCCAACAAATTTCGAAAATATTTTAACTGTCAACAGCTCTTTAAAACGTCAAAATTAAAATAGTCATATTTGGTAACTTAGCAATTTATTAGTTACCACGGTGAAAATTGTTTATTTTACTTTCTCTCCCTTGGTGGAGAAATTCAACTTCACGACCTAAAAATAGGCCAATAAGGATGCGTTCTGAGACTAGTAGTGCAAAATAGTATATTATACATCAAGGTAGCGAAGCGCAGTATTATAACCTGAGCGCATATTAGATACTGAGCGCGCAGCGCGAAGTATCTAAAGCGCGAAGGTTATAAGACGATTCGCTACCGTGGTGTATATACTATTTTTTGCACTACCAAACTGCTTAATACCTAAATTCCCAACAAATTTCGAAAATATTTTAACTGTCAACCTGACAATACAGCTCTTTAAAACGTCAAAATTAAAATAGTCATATTTGGTAACTTAGCAATTTATTAGTTACCACGGTGAAAATTGTTTATTTTACTTTCTCTCCCTTGGTGGAGAAAATCAACTTCACGACCTAAAAATAGGCCAATAACGGTGCGTTCTGAGACTAGTAGTGCAAAAAATTAATTATACGTTTCGCCAATTATGTTGGCTTCATCAGTAAATTTAATAACACATTATAAAATTAGCAATTATTAACAAATCTGAAAAGAGAAAAATAGGATTAGTGAAAAATATGGTTTTCCTTTAACTTGCATACTTACGTAATGAGTAGTTTAAATTTGGATTTAGTTAAACGACATTTTTAAGATGCTGTTATCAACTTCATTTACATTCCTGCATTCAGAATTGCTAAGGCGTTCTGGTTCAATTATATTAAATATGTATTATCATGAATAATGCATTCTTTCATTAATTTTTAATAGAAAATTTTTAAAAATGTTTAACTAAATCCAAATTTAAACTACTCATTACGTAGGTATGCAAGTTAAAGGAAAACCATACTTTTTGGCTAATCCTATTTTTCTCTTTTCAGATTTGTTAACAATTGCTAATTTGCACTTCAGTACTGCCAACTGATTCAGGCTACCCAGGGTCTACTGCAATTCAGTTTTTAAAAAATTACTACAATTTTTTTTCTGGTTTAACTAATTATAATCTTAACGTTTTTATGCTCTGGAATTTCCAGACTGTAAAGTAAGTACACTGAAGAAGATGATGACATCATCAAAATCTTAACATTCTAATTAATTAACCCAGAAAAAATATATTTCGTTTTAGCAAATAAGGTTAATAATCTAGTTGTAGTTTAGATTAGTTTAGTTTATAGTATAATACAATACATTAAGGATGTAAAAGTTTGGAATTAATAAATACATTTTGTATTATTATGACTTGTATTTGTGGCACTAGTAAATGAGCATTCTTCCGTAAATTACATTTTCGTTAGAATAATGTAGCTATTTCCTTACGAAAAACTTACGAAAAAGTGACTACATTTTAACAATTTCCTTATTGTTCCTATAGAACAAATTTACTACTTCCTGATTATAAAGTTACAATTGTTTTACTATTTCCTTACAATGCAGTAACTATCATTTGATAATTTCCATACTACAAAGTGATTATGTTGTAACAATTCCTTTACTGTTACTTTACAACAAATTAACGAGTTCTTGTCAATTTCTTTACTATAAAGTGACAATTGTTTTACTATTAGCTTACAGTGTCTTAACTATTTCTTGACAATTTCCATACTTCAAGATGACTTTCTTTTAACAATTCTTTTGCTGTTACTTTACAATAAATTAACTATATCTTGTCAATTTTTTTACTATAAAGTGAGAATCGATCTACTAGTTCCTTACAATGTATTAACTATTTCTTGACAATATCCACACTACAAGGTGACTTTCTTTTAACAATTCCTTTACTATTTTCTTGCAACAAATTGACAATTTTGCGGCAATTTCTTTACTATCTGCAGTAACGTTACAATTTGTAGTAGATAACATAACAGCCATCTCCTAGTTACTAAATTGTAAGGAAAACTGCGACATCCGCAACTATTAAGGAACTCTCTGAAGTTACAACGTAGTAAAGAAATAGAAATATTTTGCTGTGTGGGATAGTTTTCACTGGACCAAATCGACGCCTCGTATTTACCTGTGTGGAAGCCCAACGCAAGGAAAAACTTCTACAAATAACCCAGGACACAATCTCTCAATAAATCACTGCTTTTCGTTTGCTTGGGTATAATAGCACATAGAAATAGCTTATTTTTAGGGCAGCTTGAAAAAACACAACCAAACCTCTTAAAGATGCTACTACTATTGTTTTATTTACGGTTAATGTTTTTGTTGCATGAAATGCCAAGGCTGCTCTGTTTTTAATTTATTTTTAAACAAAGACAAAGCTATTCTAAAAACGTCATACTATCAATTATTTGCAAGGCCTACGTTATTTTAAAGCAAATCCGAGATTTAAAATTATTACATTTACTGGACATTCTTATAATAAATATCTGTTTTGTTGGTTATTTTATTAATTACTAATAATTATTATTTGAAATATAAGGCTACTAAAATGTGTTCATAGCAATATATTGCTATGATCTAAAAATGGCAGAGCATTTTAAGATGAATTATAATGAACATACAACTTCATTCAAATCATTTCGTTGCGAATGATCTGTGAAAGCGACATGTCTGCATTGAGTTGCTAAACAAAGTTTAAAGTGAATAAATATTAGTTAAAGTGCCTAAATTTATGTATTGAAAATTTTGTGCAAATTAGCAAATAGTGTAGAGTGAGTGTTAATAAAGGTTGGACGTGACATTTTCAATTAAAAGTGCAATTTGTGTAAACAGATCTACAGACAATACGGGCAACGACCGATTGCTTTGCCATCTGACCCCGGCAAGTGCGCGCTGTCGATACGCGTCGGTACGCGAACTTTTCAAATTTTGAAATTAAGCCACAAAGTAATAACGTGCTGTTTTTGCTTATTATTGCCCATCACGCGATCTATAAGGGTTTCATAACCAATGGCGTGTGAAGCGTGTCAGCAATGTGTTAATACCGACGAACATATGTCGTGTAACATTTGTAAAAAGGAGTACCATTACAAATGTTTAAATATTAAAACTGAGAATTTTAAGAAAATGTCAAAACAGTATAAAGCTACTTGGAAGTGTCCTCAGTGCGCTGCTCCGCGCCCAAATCGCGATGAGACGCCAGTGAAAGGGTCATTAAGCAGTTCTACTACTTATTCGCAAGCTACTGTCACTCTGGAACAGATGAGCAATCTCTTCGACGAAAAATTTGGGGAAAAATTCAACCAAATGCTGGAGTCTGTCACTGGTGAAGTTGTTAAGCGAATGACGACTTTCATTAAAAAAGAAATAGACGCGCAATTTATGCTTCTCAAACGTGAATTTACTGAAACTACTGACTTTATTATAGCTGAACATAACACACTGAAAGAAGAATTCAACGCTAAAATTAAGATGATTGAAGGTATTAACTCTGAGAATCTTCAGCTGCGCAAAGATAATGCCGCGCTTAAACTTCGCATTGACACTATTGAGAAGATCTCCCGTAGTTCTAACCTTGAGATTCATTTAATACCAGAAAAACGATCTGAGGATGTTGTAGCTATAACTAAAAAACTATGCGAAGAAATTGCGTGTCCCATCGCTGATACAGAAATAATAGCATGCCGCAGGGTCGCCAAAGTGCAACCAGCGTCTCCACGGCCGCGCACCATCCTGGTGACTTTGTCATCTCCACGTCATCGCGACAACATCATATCTGCTATGCGCCGCTACAACCGTGCGCACCCTCAGCAACCGATGACTTCTTCACAACTGGGCTTAGGTAACGCATCAGGAACAGATACCATCTTTGTCGCCGAACACTTGTCGCCGGAGAGCAAGCAGCTCCACGCCTCCGCTCGGAAGCTTGCAAGAGAGCACTCCTATGAGTTTGTATGGGTCAAGTATGGCAGGATCTATGTGAGAAAAAATGCCGAATCGAAAGCCATTATAATAAAGGACTCGAACTCTTTAGACCTAATTAGGTAATTTATCTTTTTGATATTTTTCTACATTTGTTATTTTAGTTTCCTTACTTACTTTTACAATGCTAGTATATTATCAAAATGTAAACGGCTTAAGGTCTAAGACCTCCGAATTTCATTTAAATTTATTGAATAGTAATCATGACGTCATCTGTTTAACTGAGACTAATATTAGTGACGGCGTTTTTAATGAAGAATTATTTGACTCTCGATATAACGTCTTTCGAAGAGACCGAAATTACGTGACTAGCAAAAAATCGGAAGGTGGTGGTAAACTTCTAGCTATAAAAAAGAATATCAATGTAATCAGGCAAAGTTCTTGGGATAGCTCCGCAGAGGACCTCTGGCTTAGCATTCTTCCGCGAGATAATTCTCCTGCTTTGCATATCTGTGTGTGTGATTTGCCTCCTGACATGAAATCAGCGGATTTATTAATCTTTTATAACCATTGCGAGAAAATCATACTAAACGATGCTAAAAACGGCAATTTCCTTGTCCTGGGTGACTTTAACACGCCAACTGCTAGTTGGAATAAAGACTTGAATTCTTCTAAATTGGTATCTCTTACTTTCTTCCCTGACTATCCCTATTTTATTTTCTAATTCACTCCTAACTTGACTACACTGTTTTTCAGTGCATTTTTTTGTTTCTTCCCTTACTATACCTATTTTATTTTCTAATTCAGTCTTAAGTTGCTCACACTATTTTTCGGTGTATTTTTTACTTTCTTCCCTAACTATCCCTGTTTCATTTTCTAATTCCGTTCTAATTTGACCACACTGTTTTCCAATGTATTTTTTATTTTCTTCAGTAACTATCCCTATTTTATTTTCTAATTCACTCTTAACTTGACTACACTGTTTTCCAGTGCATTTTTTTGTTTCTTCCCTTACTATCCCTATTTCATTTTCTAATTCAGTTCTAATTTGACCACACTGTTTTTCAGTGTATTTTTTATTTTCTTGCCTAACAATCTCTATTTTGTTTTCAGTATTTATCTCTGCCTGACACACTTCCTGATTTATTTTTCCTTCAAGCCGTTCGCATCTTGTGTTTAATTTTGCTTCTATTAAAACCTGCTCCTGATCTAATCTGATTTCAAGATTCTCTATCTTGTCATTACTTTTTATAAACTGTTGTTGTATTGTTTCCCACCTTTCCTGAGCTTTAAGTTCAAATTCTTCCCATTTCTTATCACTTTGCTGTATTTCCTGTCTAAGTTCCTGGTTATTTACCGCTATCCTATCATTTATTTCATCTAGCTTTTTATTCACTACCTGTGTGATTTCTTGTTTAACTTCCTGACCAAATTTTTCTATCTTACTATTCATATTCTGAATCTCACTATTTATATTCTGAATCTCACTATTTATATTCTGACTTATTTCCCTTAACATTCTCTTTATGTCGTCGTCTCGTCCCCCCATGCTTTGTTGCTCTGATTGTACTGTTTCTACCTGCATTTTCCTATTTTCCTCTACTACTTGACTTTCCTCTACTTTATCTTCCATATTATTCTGACCCTTTGACCTCAACTGATATTCATTATTCATTTTTACTATTTTTATATAAACAAATTACCCCTCAGACCTAACGCGTCACGTTTCTGGGCGCGAAAAAGTTGCCGTGATACCCGTTAAATTTACACCCCTCCTTTTATAATCGCTAATTACTTAAGTGCTTATTAAGCCCTCGCACAAAAGGGGATGCCTAAGTGAAATTTTACACCTTACCTGTACTTTTAATTTTAGCTTACGAAGCACAGCCTTGGGATACCACAAACAGCTCTTATTTGTTTACTAACTAATCTGCACGTGACTCAAATTGAAATGCAATAATCTCAGGGTTATAGAAATTTATTCAGAATTATTCTTATTTCGCGGGTTCCTAGGGTTTGATGGTCAAAGAGACGATTGCTTTAATTTAATATTATCCTCAAATCAATCCTTACACTTTTATAACGGCAATAAACAAAAACTTTCGGGCAATTCATGCAGCAGAATAACTGATATAACGTTACCAAATGCGAAATACGGTCCTGGACTCCCTGCTGTGCGCCGGCGCGAATCGATCGTGAATCGATTCGAGATTTGCAAATTTCAATGGCGGCGCTCGTGGATCATCAACAGGTGTTGTCGTTAGCGGCTTGGTGCTTCTTTAGTGTTCCTCTCGTGTTATGCTGTCCACCTAAGGATCGTAGACGCTTGTATGACGAGGTAAGCTGAATTAATTTTTCTCGCGTAGAAACAAACAACACTTACAAAAAACATTCGTTTTATTTTCAACGCTTGTCAAAAAAACAACAACGTGATACAAATTTTTCGGCTTATGACATAACAACCCGCATATCAGCAGATAAGCCAAGCGAAGTCAAGTCCCCCTCAAGGGCGCGAAAAGGCTTATATACAAGGGTTGAAAAACCCCCCATACTCGGGCTAATCCTTTCTAATTGGATCGTAACATGCCACATGGCGCAAATTTCCGTTATGTTATTTAGGTCCAGTTTTGCGTCAAATGGCCGTTACAAACACGTCTAAATTGGCGGGAAATTTTGACAAAGATTGAAATATTGCTTGTCACTAGAATATATGGCAGGAAATAGCCCCCATTAACAAATGCTGTATCTATTGTGTAATTTCGCGGCTTTTCTATGCACGCCACGCTCACAAAAATAGAGCGGGAAAAATTAACCTAGTAACTAATTAAATACAAACTTAAATCTATCCATTTAGCTAATTTAATTATATGTACAGGTCGCTCTAATTAATATGCACCCTTGGCACACTTTTCTGGACCATATCTTGTTGGAGGACCACTAACAAACACCCCGTTTCGGATGCGTTTGGATTGCTGACGATCCATGCACCTGGTGATTACGTTATCTTGCTTTGGAGAAACGCTGTCTGCAACGACATCCCGGCCTCATTTGTCCTTGGCGTTGAGATCCCAGTTTAACACAAGTGTTTAGTGTTGCCACAGGTATGATTAACTTTTGTTGATGTTTCCAACTATTACACGTGGCTATTGTTATTTCAGGAGAATTCGCCCTTGATTGGAACTGCTCCATGTTCTCCTGTGGCCTGCGGTCTGCATCCGAGCGATCGGAACCAGTTGCTCGAGTCGTCCAGCTTCCCTGTCTGCTATAGTGCCTGGAACCTGTGCAGTTCTATGTGCAGATGGTCCTTCCAGCTTGATGTTGACGTGGGATTACCGGGCGCACATACACTGCATTACCCGTTCACCGGAAATACACTTGTCGCACTATATCACAGGTGTTTCGCACCTCCTGCGTGCACTTGCCCATTTATAATTTTGGTGTAGTCGAATGCTCGTTTAACGGATTGATTTGAGACTATATTTGCATTATTGTGTATTAGTTAATGACAATCTAACCATTTGGCCTTGCTAAGAACTATTAAATTGTATTTGTTTATGACCACTGACGTTTAAATTACTGTTATAATCCTTTCACATGGAGTCACATGCCAGCAGTGTTTATATTCATTATTTAATTTGAAACATATCGTTTTAACCTAGTACTAATTGCTAACAAAATTAAAATGTTTGACCTTAAAAGGCTGTAGTGATTCGTGACCTGTAAATAACACAGCAATATATATATATATATATATATATATATATATATATAGCACTACAGGCCCGTCTGGCCTATGGCTTGAATTTTCGTTGTCCATTTCTTCCTGTCCCATATTTCGTCTTCCCATTCGCTAATACCGGCTTCATGTAGGTCTTCTTTTATTTGCTGCCACCATGTTTTCCTGGGTCTTCCAATTTTCCTTCTTCCCTCCGGTTCTTGTTTGGTTATTTTTTTGATTGGATCGTTGTCTTCTCTTCGCATTGTGTGCCCGAACCACCTCAGTCTGTTTTGTCTCAGCACTGTACTTATGTTGGCTTCTTGTATGGGTATTGTAATTCCCTATTTGTTCGTCTTCTCCACTCTTGACCTTATTTGACTCCACCATATATTCTTCTTAGAATTTTACGTTCCCATGTTGCAGGCTTGTTTTCTTCTGTTGTTGTTAGCACCCACGTCTCACTCGCGTATGTTAAAATAGGTCTTATTATAGTCTTATATAGTAGCACTTTTACGTCTCTTGATACACTTTTATTCGACATATAGCGATTAAGGGCACCAGGGCCGTAGCCAAACTGTGTAATCAGGACAGGCTCAAAAATATTCAGGGCAGGCTAAAATTTTCCACATTTTATATCTACGAGTACATACACAAAGAGCTTTTTCACAATAGTTTTGTTACTTTTATTCGTACTTATACACAAAACTGAAAACATGTCACGGTAACTTTTTATTTACTCACATATTTAATTATAATGGTACATACAAAAAATTGTAAAAATTAGAAAAGTTGTAATCGTCGGTTCTTCTACTAATTAAATTTTCTCAAACGTAAGTCAAGGTTTAGAGTTTTTGTATGATTTTGTTCGTATGCAAGAAAGTTCAAATTGGACATTTTTTGGTGGTACAGGGTTATTCATTATAAATTACCCACCCCTTATCATCGTTATTATTGCCTATAGAAAAAAAAGTTTTAAATAAAAGTTATGTGGTTATAACTGAATTTTGTTAAAATGCTATCAAAAGTACAGTGGCGTGCATAATTAAGGGGATACAAAAAAGTAATATATTTTTTTAAATAGAACACCCTGTATATTATTAAATTTTTGGAACGACCTTTTTTTCCTGATTTCAAAAATATACCATATGTTACCCTTACCTTATACCGTTTCTGAGTTATTAAACGTTGAATATCTTAGTTAAACTAGTTACTGTAAATAGGAATTATTAAAGTAAGCTATGAAAATGCAACTATTTTGTTTGATAAGTGACATTTCTTTAATGAAATAATAAAAATTAGTTATTATTTATTTATATTTAAATTTCCTGAATAAAACTTTGTTATATTTAATAATGTTAACTAGTTTCACTAAGATATTTGACGTTTAATAACTCAAAAACGGTATAAGGTAAGGGTAATATATGGTATATTTTTGAAATCAGGAAAAAAAGGTCGTTCCAAAAATTTAATAATATACAGGGTGTTCCATTTAAAAAAATATATTACTTTTTTGTATCCCCTTAATTATGCACGCCACTGTACTTTTGATAGCATTTTAACAAAATTCAGTTATAACCACATAACTTTTATTTAAAACTTTTTTTTCTATAGGCAATAATAACGATGATAAGGGGTGGGTAATTTATAATGAATAACCCTGTACATAGAGTTGCTGTGGACGATTAATCCTTGTCAATACAGAGAAGTCGCAAGTTGCGTGCTACCGCCAAAAGCTGTAGCAGTCGCCAATAAACTATAAGTTTCGGCGAATGCAACTCGTTGCTGAAAAATGTTATCGAAGACAGATAAACCAGGGGTTTCTCTCTTCTGGATTTATATAAATTTGTTGACCACTGTAATCTCTTCTGAGGGTGAAAGTTTTATACTCAAAGCTTGTAAAAATGTGAATTTCTCTAAATCAATGTTTTCTTCTTCGGCACTGAAAACTGCAATTAGGAGCTTATCGATTTCTACAAATCTTCTTTTCATTTCGACCAGGATGACATCCAGTGTTTGTCTTTCTTTGTTTTTTTTTGTAAAAATGTCATCTTCAACATCATTGAAATCGGTATTGATTGTTACGGTATTAAAAGAACTTTACGACACCCACCCAAGCTGAGCATCGCACCACGGAATCAGTCCTGAAAAACTGGCACACTTGCCCTGAAATCGGTTCAAAATAGGCTAAAGGCCACGGCTGGAACGCTCAGGGAGTCGGGCGTGAGTCACACGAAACGTTCTGGGCAAGCGTGTTGCGGCATATATATATATATATATATATATAGGGTATGTCAGAATTATGAGGGCGCCACCAAGCCTGTCTTAACCCGACTAACCGGGCCTGGACGGTTAGACGGGAGCGAAGCACGCAAAATACTCCGTCGATAGGATTACTCAAGAGTTGCAAGGTCAAATAACAATATCGAGATTGCCTTATGCAAGGATTGTAATTAGGTGCCAATCCGACCGCGACTACGCAGCTGTCTCACCCACCTGTACGCTCAAAGCTCCCTCGTCCCGTCGCACAATAATCAGTACACTGAAGGGGGCGCTTATCTGAAACAGAACATGCACAAGTCGAAACAAAACAATAGTTCCCTTAACTAACAAATCATGTATTGACTCACGGGTTACAATGGGGCAGCAGAGTGCGTCGCCCTATATCTATAAATAGATTATATCTAAGAACACCAGCTGGCGCGCGCTCTAAACCTAGCGACAGATGTTGGACAGTAATGAACAAAGTAGCACTTGTAACATAGACAGTCTGTAATTTGGAATGAATGTACAAATATGCGGGCGCGTCGCCTTATGCAGCAAACAGTAATGAACAAATTAGCACTTGCAACATGGACAGTCTGTAATTTGGAATGAATGTACAAATATGCGGGCGCGACGCCTTACGCAGCAAACAGTAATGAACAAATATGACGACAGTGCCTGTAGGCACAAGAGATGTGACGGGCTCGCTCGCGGCGTCCCAATACAGCTCGTACGCGGGGCTTAAATGCTCTCCGCGGGACAGTACACTCGCGTTCACAGCGGTAATCAGTTCAAGGACACATACCTTAATATGTAGGCGGTTGGGGGGCCTGGTACAGTTGAGTTGCGACAGGCTGCAGTCTTAGGTGGCAGGTACTTTCGATGTTCGACGGCTATAGGGATGAGTGGACATCCGCCATAATGGCGACGTGAGACGCGTCAGGACGCGTACAACTGGACGACGAAAAATGGGCCACTTTCGTTCTGCGGGACAGATCCTCGAAGGTCGAGATGAAGGGGGCACGATCCCTTACTTACGGGAGCAGGAACTGGGCTCAAAAAGCACCCACGCTACGCCGAAGACAATTCGAAACTCACACTCACAACCACCACACGAACGTTCTCTGCAACGGGCTGCGATCAACTGCCCAGAGGGAAGCGCTGCCACAGGTCACATCGGTCGCGTCCCCACGTGACTAAACCTCGGCAGCCAATCGCGAGGCGATAAAATGAAACAAATTAATGCCGGCGGCAATGGTATCACGCCACAACGGCGTGTTTTCTAGAAGATTCGGAATTCTTGCGAGCGATAACGCTCGGCTGCTAAAGCGCCATCAGAGGGGGGCTCCAACCGACGAGAAATACTACGTTTGGGGCCAAATATGTGCGAAATCGTGATTCTGGAATTAGGCGATGGAGCCAAATAAAGAACTAAAAGGGTTTAGCATACGGGCACGCTGTCCTAAAGCCTAGGTGGCTATTTAAAATACCAAAATGACCTGAATCAAATGTGCGGAAGATGAGATTGTACTTGTGCGCAAAGATTGAAAATGGTTTTAACATAGCAACAAGTTGCCCTAAAGGCGTGAAATGCAATTAAGCATCTACAACCGCAAAATGACTTAACATGATTTTGGCGTCGATTTCTTTGTAAACGTGGAAATTTCTGTAGGAGATAAGGGAATCCACTACTGAGGTTATGACAACCAAAGAGTCTTTCAAACTGGCTTCGTGCGCTTGAAGTAATCTATCAGCAGGCTAAATAGTTCCTAATACTTTTTTCATGAACACCATGCAAAATTGACAACCTTTAGACTGAATAATTTTGAACAAATCAATACTTTCTACAACAGTCATCGTCTACATCTCTGCTCTTTGATATTTTTTCTAGTGCTTAGATTATTTTCCATAATTATTGAAAACTATGTGAGTAACGTCCAAATAACCGCTCCAACGCTGTTCCAAACGACACAGTGGGTGTCCAGCGTAAACCTTCGAAATACCTCTTTTTCTAAGAAACATGTATATAGCATAGAGCATTGATCGAAATATTGCTTAATTATTAATATTTCTTTTATAGCTTTCACACATATCAGGTGCAATCGATTTTTGCGACAATGCACAAAGACATTGTTCTGTTTAGACGGTTTTGGAATAATGTTTGCACGCTCCTTTTTGTCTACTCATGATAGCTGCATCATCATAACACTGATTTAAAATTTTAGACGTATCTAAGTTATAATCGTTAAGCACTTTTAAGGTTAAACCTGTAAATATTGTAACGTTCAAATCAGTGCAAGTTTTTATCGTTAAAATAGACTGTTTCGCTTATCGAAGTCGCCCATTGCAATGTTTTCTTGATTATTTTAATTGTATGTGCCATCCTCTAAAATACAAAACCATGGAACATCAGCATTGCCGATATCGTTGACGATGCTTTGAGAAACCATTTCTGCCATTATGTCAATCAAATTATTTTGTCGAACAAGACTAGCCCAATAATTATGCGTAGAAATTGCAACATCCTCTCGCTAGCGGCCAGGGCAGGCTCAAAATTTTCCAGGACAAGCCGGCCTGCCCTGGCGTACCCCTGGCTGCGGCCCTGAAAGGCACCCGCGCACTTTGAGGCACTTATCATTCTGATTTTTATTTCTTCTTCTTGCTTTCCTTCTGTATTTATTTCTACTGCCAAGTATGATGCACTATTTACCCTCTTGAAGATTAGCTTTTCTTTTGTTGACTCAGATTCTTAAATGGTCAACTAAATTACTTTTTTCTGCAGCTTTATATGTGCAAATGGAACAAGAATATGGTTTCTCTCCTGTATGTGTTTTCATACGTCTAACTACACTATGTTTTACTGCAGTTTTATAGTTGAAAGTAGAACATCCATAAGGTTTTTTCCTGTATGTGTCCTCAAATGGCAAATTAAATCACTTTTCTTTAATACTTAACATGTATAAGGTTTTTCTCCAGTATATGTCCACATATGGATAACTAAGCCGTCTTTTTTGCTGCTTTATATTCGCAAACTGTACATGCATAAGGTTTCTCTCCTGTATGGGTCTTCATATGTCTCAATAAAGTACCTTTCTGTGCTGCTTTATACTCATAAATAAAACAAGTATAGGGTTCTTTTCCTGTATGTGTCCTCATGTGTAATGCGAAAGCAGATTTTGCTACTGCTGTAAGCCCGCAAATAAAACTGGAATAAGGTTTTTCTCCTGCATGCCTGTTAATATTACTTTCTTTTGCTGCTTTAAACTCGCAAATTGAATATGCATAAGGTTTTTTTAGTCTATGTTTTATCAAATGTGTGTCCAAAATGTGTTTTCTATTGCTCTATACCCGCAAATAGAATATGAATAAAGTTTTGCTTCTGCATGCTTTTTCATATGGCTTACTAAATGACATCTATGACATCGCAAAATGTACATGCATACGGTATTTCTCCTGTGTAATTAAATGTGTAGTTAAATTACCTTTATCTGTGGCTTTATATGTGCATATGGAACAAGTATGTGGTGAAAAGGCAAAAGGGTATAAGTCAAAAATGATCAATTTACAGGAACATCAAAAAACTATTTTGTTGAAGATTTGAGATCAACCTTTAATTCTTTTCGCTAGTAATCAAAAGAATCAAGTCGATTTATTGACTACAGCTTGCTTTGCTATTGATTCTGAAACTATTTCTACTAGAAAATAAATAAATACGGAACTTATACCTTATCGCATTTCCTTTTATTCATTTTATGAAATAGCAAAAGGGTATAAGGTGACATATAGCTTTTTGCAATTTTCCGGAATATGTATTTCTGATAAATAATTACTATGACAAAACAGCATATGTAGACATAAACTAAACAAGAATATGTGGTTCTGAGTTCGAATAATGTGAGGTTATCTGTAAACTTACTGGTTAAGTTCTTGTTACAGCACTTCTGCAAAGCGTTGTAAGCACGAGAGCGTGTGTCCATTTTGGCACTTATTCGTTAAACTGTACTATAATAACTAATAATAACACTGGAAATCTGGACCGCTAAAACACGCTATTGCACCTGCATGGAAAGGCACTCGTAGTATAAGTGTAAATAAGTTATTTGTTTTCAACAAAAACGGAAAGTTATGAAATATCAAAAGGGTATAAGTTAACATATGCTGTTCTGGCGTTGCAGATAACTTTACGAAAAGCTTTGACTCGGGGTATTAGTACACATGTATCTATTTGCCATTGACTTAATTTGTTTTTTATCAATTTTTAGTGATTTTTCAGGGAATAAGTCTACATATCCCGTTTAGAAAACTTGCTGTAGCAATGCGGTTATGGTATGTAGACGTATATCCTCTTGTATTTAGATGCCCGATATTGCTCTGGACACCGGGCATCAATAAAATCAAAAATGAGATAAGTCGACTTATACCCTTATGCCTTTTTGCCACAGAAGTATAAGGTTTTTCTCCTGTATGTGTTCTCATATGTCTAATTAAAGCATTCGTTTGTGCTGCTTTATAATGACAAGTATAACAAGAATAAGGTTTTGCTCCTGTATGCGTCCTCAAATGTATAACTAAATCACATTTTTTCCATGCTTTATATTCGCAAATAGTACAAGAATAATTTTTTTACCTGTATGGATCTTATTACTTGTATAGATCTTCAAATGCTTAACTAAGTTACACTTCCATGTAGTTTTATATTCACATATGTAACATGAGTAAGATTGTTCGGTTAGAGTCATCATGGATTGCAAGAAATTATTTCAGTCTTCTGCTTTGTATTCGTCGACCTTGCAAACAAACTGCTTTTCTAAGACGCTGTATCTGCTGCACACGTATTAGGCAATTCATCTTTGATATGAAATTCCTCCGATTTAATATTCAATCCGTGAACAGCCATGTTGTTGATAGTGCCTTGAATCATATCTCGTGTATGTAAATTTGCAGCTGCTTCCTCTTCATTTAGTAATTTGTTCAATTCGCTGGTCATTGTATGAGGCAAATTATGATCAAATGCATGTGTGACGTCCATTGTGACAAAAATGAAGAGTTCGGATTTATTAAATGCTAGGCCTAGAGAAAAACCCAAAATAAATTTTACTATGGTTAAGTTGTTTATTTTAAAAATATAACAAATTTACTACACTGAGTTCTAATATTTTTACTTACAGTCGCGGCCATAAAAACCGAGACAGTTTTTTTACCTAATTTTCAAAATGCGAAAAGAAGTGCTGACACTGACAATTCTAATTAATAAATGTCATAGATCTGAATAATGACTTTTGATGACATTTATTAATTATAATTGTCAGAGTTAGCACTTCTTTTCGCATTTTGAAAATTAGGTAAAAAAAACTGTCCCGGTTTTTATGGCCGCGACTGTACATGGAATTATCAGAAATAACTTATTCAGATCGTCTAGCAGCATACATCACAATGAATTACTACACAAACAAACCGACATTATTGCCACCACATACCGTCTGTTCTATAAAAAGGGCCCAAGACTATAACGAGTTTATTTGTTATTTTAGTCCTATAAAACCATATATATTCTGAAATGAGAAAATCCTCTTTACAATTTGACCGAAACAAAAATTTTTTTAGTGCCTCCAATTTTTCGTCATCGGCACTTCTTTTAAATTGCATGGTACAATTTTTATTATATAATCTTGTAGAGAATTTTTTGTTTTTTTCAGCAGTCTGAACATTTATAGGGTTGCATAATAAAAATTTTGAAAAAAACGCAAAAAACTAAAGATGTTGAAAAAGGCCATGAAATTTAACTTTTGTCATCAAACAAGTAACCCTATCCTACAGTCACTTGTTTGACGTTTCTATTATTTCATTGTAATAATTATGTTGCTAAACGTAACAGAATGGATAATATCAACGAGTTGGTAGATATGCTTCAAGTGTACTTTGAGTGTAGGAAAAACAGCGTTCAAGCCCACATCTTATATCGGGATCGCTATCCTGACAGGAACATACCTGATCGCCGAAAATTTAGTAAATTAGAGCATCGCCTAAGAAGAACGGGATCTCTAGTGAAATTTAAAAAACATCGCCATGTACGAAACGAAAATATGGAGCTCGACGTCTTACTAAGCATTCAAGAAACGCCAAATACATCCGTCCACGCAGTTGCACGTAAAAACAATGGGTCTATTGGTACACTTCACTACATTTTGAGAAAACATAAACTACGGCCTTATAAAGTAAGTAACTACATGCATACCTTACAACATTATTAGGTATATCACTTTATTTTTTAAATTATTTATTAGGTAGGTACCCTTAGTTCAAAATTTGGAACAACATGATGCTGAAAGAAGAATTCAGTTTTCTAATTGGTTTTTAAATAACTGTGTCTGAAATTTTAACTTTCCGTCGACAATAATGTGGTCAGATGAATGTACAGCTGATTGCAAATAAAACTGGGACAGCTAATATGTAATATTGTAATATGAGGTACAATAACATATTAAATACTTGTAATTATGGTTCTTTTCTTATACTTCTATCTTTAATAATATTTTATGTATTCACCTACGGAAATATAAGTTAGAGGAAGATTCGCAAGTAATTAAAAACGCAAAAAGTAGTCTCAAGACTTGTCCCACTTTTATTTGCAATCAGCTGTACCTTCACGAATAATGGCATGTTTACCGTAATAAGCATTACCACTAGAGTCAAGAAAAACCTATAGCTTGTTTCACTCTGACTATGCAGTGTACATGGATAGGTCTACAGTATTGCCATATTTCCCCAGCAAGTCGCTTGAAACTGAACACGAAGACGTCAATCATAATAAATCCGCCTTTTTTATTGCAATCGGCTTAGTTGTTAATACCTTGTTGAAGTAAACCCTTTTTGTCGCTTCTGCGTCAATTTGAAAAGAGCAGCATATAATGCAAAATAATTGAGTTTCGACATTTAAAATAAAAACAATTTAATTAGATCATACAATTTGTTGTAACACACTTAAAAATAAATATAAACATGGTTTTTAATAAAATTTGATACAGAAGAATACTAATTAATGTATTTTTTTTTTTGGTTTTGATTATCCACTATAATTATTGTCCTCTTCCCTATTATCACCAGAATCCTCATAATTTATATTTATAATAATGGGTTCTATATCGTCCATCACACGGATTCACGATATTTACGAATTTGGCGTAAATACCGATTGCGCCACGAAATGATTTCATCTTTTTCGATCAAAACGTCTCACATACGCAAAATCCATATCATGCAGTAAACGGAACAATGTGGACCCCGAAAAATTGGGCAAATCCTTGTCGCCATTTACAGTACTTAACATTGCGTTTATTGTAGATGGTGTGTTGTCCCGAAAAAACTGGTGCACTATTCTACGGATCCCACACCTAACTCCTTCATCGTAATCTATTTCGCGGCATAAACTAGTTTTACGCTTTTGAGCCCTTTCCTTTGGAGGTTGTACCCCAACGGGTGTATTCCACTCAGCTCGCACTTTATAAAGTACTCTTTCCGAAAAGCAGCTCATATCAGACACTTTTCTTATAACACTTGAAATTGATTCTTGGTTTTCGTGCTGTGAAAGATAATTTATAAGATTCATCACAATCTGCTTTTCGGACACGCCGAGCGCTTTTCCAAGTTTCCATTCACAATTTCAGTCATTCCACAAATAAATATCAAAATTAACAATAACAATCAGCGTAATTTCAATGCTGAAGAACAGATAAATACTGATTATTTCATACAAGGAGATTTCTTATATATACATATCATCCAACTATAATGACCTGATTAACCTAATTACCTACCTATTATTTCTCATATATTAAGTTAGTAATTAAGTACATTGCAGTTATGATAAATACTAATTATTTATCTATAGGGATGCTTTTTAAGTTTACATTTTTGAATTCAGCTTAAAAATTTAGAGAATCTTTGTCTCTTCAACTAACGCTCTATTTTGTACCGTTTTTGTAGAATTTGTAATTTTTGAAAATTTTTGACCAACGCTTAAAAATTAAAAATAAAATATTTGGCTAATTATAAGACCACTGTAAAAGGAAGTTGTGTGAGTGTATCACACCAGATTTTTTTCAAACATTTTATGCGTCCGATTGATAAAACTGCTACCAATGAAATGTTTTCTTCGAGTATGACCTTTAAGTCGATTTTGTGACAATAACGATTGCCCATACGAAAAAATGGCTTGGTATCTTTTGTTAGAAAATTTTCTTACCTTTATTTTCGCTCTGATGTATTTTCATCGTAGAGTCGATAGATACCGAGATATTCCCAAAAAAATATTTTTGAGCCCAATTTCAGCCCATTACAGCGTTGCCAAATTTTAAGCGTACAACCCCATCCTCGGGTCTCTTGCTACTTCTATTCAGGACACCGAAACACACCTGAAAACACATTATTTGCTTCTATATGAATTATTCCGTAGTTTCGGCCTATTTTTGACTAAATCCAGTGGACTAATAAAAATGTAAGCACAAAATGGCTGGAAGGGGCGACTAATCTGCTTCAACTAGCGTACAAGGCGTCGTTGGGAGAGCTAAACGCAGCAACACAATGTTTGAAACACTCCCTAGTTAGATTCACTTTCCGCGGCACACATAATTCCAGCAATTATAAAGTAACTTCCGTATGATCGAAAAACTTTTAACCTCTAGAGGGCTGTGGATTTTTTAAAAATGGAATTTATGTTGGCAGTGATGAGTAATGCTACTTACATAACCTATACAATTTTGACAGATAAACTTAACTTTTAAAGGATGTTTTATGTAGAGCACTACGTGGTGGTGTGTATGAAAAATGCAGCAAATCATTTTGAATAGCTGTAGTTGTTTTTGTTACTAAAATTTTTATGTATAAAGCAAGAATATTTATATTTGTTGAAATGACAATCCAGACATAACCTTAAACTGACAGATATAAAATGCCAATGTGACTTACTACCACGACTAGCAACAACATTTTTTGACAAAATAGTTCCACAGCCCTCTAGAGGTTAAAAGTTTTCGATCATACTGTACCTGAAGCTGGGGGCAAGGCGATTGCTAGTTAACTGCAAAGTACTGTATGTGCACTTTATCAAAGACACCCCTAGATCTAACGCATGACTCTACATATTTGTGGCCGTTAGCAAACAGAAGGTCCTGGTAAAAATTCGTGTTGTTCAGGTGGAGCAGTGTTGTGCTCAAGTAGAAATGGCAGTAATTCAGCGACTATGAGTTTTTCCATTACTCTGCATACGATAGAGGTAAGGCTAATCGGCCGATAATTATTAACACTTAACTTATCCCCCTTTTTAAAGATCGGTGCGATTACCGCAATTTTCCAGACCTCTGGAATATCGCCTACTTCAAGAGATCGTTTAAGTATTGGTACAAGATAAGGGGATATTACTTCTGCCGTTCGTTTTAAGACAATGGAATGAAGACCATTAGGGGCGGGCGCACAATTTTCAGATAGATTTTTCAGGATTTTGAGAACTCTATCTGACATATGTTTATGGTAATTGAGCTATCACCAACACGAGTAGCAGGATCCATATATGGTAAAGATTTTTTAGGTGACATTGTAAATGTGCATGCAAAGTAACGTGCAAACAGGTTGCTGGTCTCTTCATTGTGGCTGCATAACGTTCCATAAGGCTTCCTTAGTAGTGGTATACTTACTTTGGATTTCAACTTGTTTCTGATGTAACTATAGAATGGCTTCTCACCAGCGTTAATTAGCTGCGCCTCAAAAGTCGACCTAGCTGTTCGTAACTCAGTGGTCAAATTTCTTGAGTATACTATAAAAATTTCAAGATCATCATCAGATTTTGAACGAGAATATTTCTGCCAAAGCGGTTGCTTAATTTTCACTTTATCTACAAGGACATTGGTTATCCAGAGTTGTTTGCTGTTACTGTGAGTATTTCGTGGCGGAGAGTGTATGATTACAGCATTCTGAACAGCATTACAAAAAAAGTTGCATGAAAATGCAACGTTAAGATTAGAGGCATTTAATATAGACAAGTCTTTCTTGATTTAAAAAAAAAATAAAGTCTTTCTTGATAAGATTTTCTTTTATTGCGGCAAAATCTGCTTGAAAAATATTAGTGATGTTCGGATTGTAAGTGTGGTGAACTATTTGTCCTGTTGCAATTATGCTAATATGGTCAGACGATTCTACTGGAGGAAAGTAACATATTCCAGAAAAAAGGTTAGGATCGGGAGTAAGTATCAGATCAAGAAGTGAAGGATTTTGACTTACTCTTATGCGAGTTGGAACAGCAAAAATTCTGTCGAATTAATGGTTTCAATGTAACATTAATACCGTGTATGCCCTCCTCTACTTCTAATTACGGCATTCATGCGCCTTGGCATGCTGGAGATTAGATTTTCAATAATTTCCTGAGGAATATTCTCCCGTTCCGCAATTACTACATCTACCAGTTCATTGTGGTTGGCAGGTGAAGGTGTACGACCTCGGACCTATTTGTGAGAGCGCCCCATAGATGCTCTATGGGATTTAAATTGGGGAATAATGGAATATCAACAGCATTCAAGTAGTCGATAACATGTCTAGCCACGTAGATACGAGCATTATCTTGCACGAATAAAAAATTGGTTTCCCCACAAGGAGCAAATGGCATTACATGTTGAACTATGAAGTTTTTCAGATAATAATCTTTATTCATAGACCTTACACGTATAGGGATCAACTCTGTGCGACCGTTCAAGCAGATTCTCCCTCCCCCCAAACATTACAGAGCCACCACCAAAACGGACCCTTGGAGAGATATTGCAACTTGCAAATTTCTCTCCTTCCCTTCGCCAGACACGCTCGCGTCCGTCAGGAGATGTGAGGCTAACCCTCGTTTCATCTGAGAATAAAACCTTCTTCCAATCATTAACATTCCAGTGTTGATGATTTCTGGCAAAACGCAATCTTTGAATTTTGTGATCTCTGGTGAGTAATAGTTTTTTGCCGGTCTCCTGTTGCTTAAGCCAGCTTCATATAAACGTCTTCTGACTGTTCGAGACGATATTCCAAGATTGCGAACAGCTGCAAGCTCATTCTGTAACACAGTACTAGTGATTCTCATGTTTCTTAGAGCGGATTGCCTAAGAAAACGTTCATTCCTTGGATTGGTTCACCGTTTTCGTCCTTGCCCTGGTCTTGGAAAGTGAGATCATGTTTCGTTAAATCGTGTAACCGTGCGACTTATGCAGGAATGATATCTTTCTATCAAATTTGCAACAAAACGCATCGAGTATTTTTCATCCAGCAAAGTTGCCTCTTCCACGAATAAATTTCTTGAGTGATTCATTTTTCAAGTTTAAAACACTTGTAACTGATACAATCGATAACAAAAACTTGATGACTAAAGATAACTTGTCTTAATAAGCAGTTTCCGAACCGATTTTAAATCAATGTTTGGTAAAAGTGCTTTAATTGACAATCGTAATCTTAAAACTAAACATTTCTTGACAGCATTTGTTTGAAACATTAGAGGAGATCCAAAGGCTACTTGCAAGACAGTTAGCAAACTAAAAGTTATCAATTTCTCGGAATTAAAAAATAGACATTTATGCATTAAGGGAGATATGAATATGTATTTTCCCTGAGGTTAACATGTGTTACAGACCGACGCGACGGCCTCTGGCCCTAGGTCTGTAAGTCAACCGAGGGTAAAAAATATGAATATCTCCCGTGGTGCATACAATAGTGTATTTACTAGCATATTAGCAACAATAGTATGAAATATCAAAATGTCATAATGACATTTAAAATTAGAATATTTAAGTAACATCAAGGGTTGCCTAAATGTATGGTTGCTAAGATATGGCCTATAGTAGCATGGTTACCATGTGTTTGAGGGAGAAAAAATTTGACAGGTCCCTTGGGAGTTATAAGTAGCTTTTCATATTTTGTTTCTATGACAAAAATGTACAATATCACGTTGCTAGTAAATAAAATATATTAGTGGTGTGTTAATTTTGTCCAGGAGTTTATTTAATTGTCAGATTCTTTTCTCCCGCTTCTGTGCGTTGATTTAATTGAAAGCGGGCTTTTTTAGTAGGTTTAGTTGATATGGAGTTTGGTCATCTTTAATGCTAATATTTTTAAAAACAGGGGACACTTGTGATTCGGATTTATTGAATAAGATATTAATAACCGTTTGCCTATCGTCGAATGAGATTCGCAAAGAGCGAGGTTTGCCATGATCAATCACTTTTCCTAGGCTATGCTGAGATACTGGCTCAAATTTCTTGTCCTTATCAGCAATGTTATCTAAGATCTTTCTGACACAGTCGTTGCTTTCCGGGTTTTCTGGTATCCCGTAAAATATTACATTTTTTTCATTACCGATGCGGTCGCGAGCCTCTCGAATAACAGTTTCCATAACATTCGGTGAAATAGTAATTTACGTTACAAGACCGGAATGTAGTGTTTTGCAGGTCGAATCAAGTAGATTTCAGGGCGAGCCGTAGGCGAGCCGTGGAAGCTTGGATAGACCTGCAAAGCACTTACCGGTCGTGTATCCTACAATATTTTTTTTACGACATCCGAGTCCATACTTTCAAACTTGCGAATTCACTTTCAAAAACCCAAAAAAATTATGACATTAGTATCGATTATTTCACTTATTCAAACAATAACACACACTTGTTTCCATGGTAACGAAGGGACCGGTAATAGTAATTAACGTATTTAGAGGGGTAACCCAGTCTTAACATTCGAGCATATTTTTACCACTCGAGCTAGCGCAGCGAAGCGAGAGTGGTAATTTATGTGAGAAATTTTAAGACGGTTAACCCTCGAAATGGGTTCATTAGTTTATTGTTCATTGAGGCAATAATTTTGAATCAATAATAATTACTAAAAACTTCTAAATCGAAATCAGTGTTTAACATGATCGCGTCCTCGAATGTTAAGATACATTTAACATGCATCCACTCATTTAACATGCATGTTAAGATACATTTAACATGCATCCAATCATGCATTTATGCATGTTAAATGTATCTTAACTTTCGAGGACGCGATCATATTACACACTGTTTAATATTTCAATAAACAATAAAAGCTTTTACCGATCTCTGATGCCCGTTTTCCGTTCTTGATCGGAAAACGTTACTTTCTGGCGAAAAAATTCACCAGAAACCGTATATTTTCTGGTCGGTCGTAAAAAAATCGTTTACGGATGAACTGGCCAGTTTCTGTTCTAATTTGTCAATCTGTAATTTCAGGTTGGTAAATATTGCTTTTAATTCCTGCATTTGCGATTTTTTCGCAACACAGTGGTTGCAGTGAAAGATTGGCTTGCGTCCATCTGAAGCGGTCAACAGCTGGACAAAGGCACGCAATAATCCGTAGCAAGACGAATGCCACGACGAACGGCATTTATCGCACACATACACACACACACAGTATCTTTATAAAAAGTGCAATTTTTGATCAAAGCCATACTGATAGAGTTTATTCGAACAGCTCAACGAAATTAATCAGGAAAAACTTAATGAAATAACATGTGATCACATTTTTGTTGTTCTCTAACTAACGATAAATATAACACATTTTTTCTAAGAAATAAATATAACCGAAGAAAGAAATTAAAAGTATTTTCTATTTTCTTAAACCTATTGCTTATTTCGATTGAGTAAACTAGGACAATTTACGTTAAGAGAAGTAATTACTTGATAAGAAACAAAGTGAGACACTTACTTTTTTTGGAGCGAATGAATAATTATAATCTCAGTTTGTTTGACAATGTCTAATAGACATGTATTTTTAAATTTCTATAGCTTAACACATGTAAACTGTAAATAACTAGATATTTCTGTGCCAAATTAATTCAATGCGCTGTCTGACAAACTTTTTAAAACCAGGTAAACTGTAAAGAAAAATTTTACTATCAGAACAATATTTATCAGGGAAAACTCATTTTTTGAAAACCATTTTCTCAAGATTGTTTATTCGGTTTTATGGTATTCTGCTATTATTTCCATCAGTATTATTTCATGGGCAATAACTTTATCTTTCTATTGATAACGTTACCTTTCCTATAAGTTGTATTGGCGATCAGGAATCAGCAAACGCGTTAAACTTAAAAAAACAATTTTTACAAAATGCCTTTATAAGGATTCCCATTCTTTTATTTCCCTCATATTAACCACATTTTATTAGCTATAAATGACTAATAATTTCTGCAAATTATAGATCAAAGCAAGTTGGCCATGGCCTAAAAGAACTGGTACAGCCAAATTTGAACAAATTTAATTGAGCTATAATATGACAATTTCAAAGAAACTCTTGTCATAAAAAACTGACATCTTCAACGTTAAGTTGTAACGTTTCGCTTGTGAATCTAAATTCTAAAGATACTTGAAACGTATTGGGAATTTAATTCGCCGCCTTATCAAACGTTTGCATCTCAAGACCGCGCTAAGAAGCGATAGCGCGGGCCGGTAGCCGATGCGCAGGAAGCCACGTTTGCGCGTAAGAGTGTTTCCCCCGCTATCTAAGTGGGGAGCACGGGCGCCGACAAGGAGCCGCTGAAACGTATAAAAAGGAACACCCGACAGCTCCTAGACAGATTCTATTCCCGAGTCCTCTCCTAAACTCCTCCTGATCCACCCGGAGCGATCACTCCCTTGCTTTGGTATGGTTACTGTCTTAGCAATTGAGAAATCGCCTAAATAAAAGTTCTTGCGGGTTTGATATGGTTACTGTCTTCCTGCAAGAACAGCCCGATAACCTAGAGATCCTTATCAAACCCGTTCCCAAACCGTCATTAATTTAAAGGCCGAAACCGTGGCTACTAATTAGCTTTCTCCGTATGTTACGGTATTAAAAGAGCTTTACGACGCCCACCCAAGGTGAGCATCGCACCACGGAATCAGTCCTGAAAAACTGGCACACTTGCCCTGAAATCGGTTCGAAATAGGCTAATAGGCCACGGCTGGAACGCTCAGGAGTCGGGCGTGAGTCACACGATACGTTCTGGGCAAGCGTCTTGTGGCATAATATATATATAGGGTATGTCGAAATCATGAGGGCGCCACCAAGCCTGTCTTAACCTGGCTAACCGGGCCTGGACGGTTAGACGGGAGCGAAGCACGCAAAATACTCCGCCGATAGGATTACTCAAGAATTGCAAGGTCAAATAACAATTTCGGGAATGCCTTATGCAAGGATTGTAATTAGGTGTCAATCCGACCGCGACTACGTAGCTGTCTTAACCACCTGTACGCTCAAAGCTCCCTCGTTCCGTCGCACAATAATCAGTACAATGAAGGGGGCGCTTATCTGAAACAGAACATGCACAAGTCGAAACAAAACAATAGTTCCCTTAGCTAACAAATCATGTATTGTCTAACGGGTTACAATGGGGCAGCAGAGTGCGTCGCCCTATATCTATAACTAGATTATAACTAAGAACACCAGCTGGCGCGCGCTTTAAACCTAGCGACAGATGTTGAACAGTAATGAACAAATTAGCACTCGCAACATGGACAGTCTGTAGTTCTGAATGAATGCACAAATATGCTGGCGCGACGCCTTATGCAGCGAACAGCAAAGATCAAATTAGCACTCGCAACGTGGACAGTCTGCAATTCTGAATGAATGCACAAATATGTTGGCGCGACGCCTTATGCAGCGAACAGCAACGATCAAATTAGCACTCGCAACATGGACAGTCTGCAATTCTGAATGAATGCACAAATATGTCGACAGTGCCTGTAGGCACCAGAGATGTGACGGCTCGCTCGCGTTCACAGCGGTAATCAGTTCAAAGACACATACCTTAATATGTAGGCGGTTGGGGGGCCTGGTACAGTTGAGTTGCGACAGGCTGCAGTCTTAGGTGGCAGGTGCCTTCGATGTCCGACGGCTATAGGGATGGGTGCACATCCGCCATAATGGCGACGTGAGACGCGTCCGGACGCGTACAACGGGACGACGAGAAATGGGCCACTTTCGTTCTGCGGGACAGATCCTCGTAGGTCGAGATGAAGGGGGCACGACCCCTTACTTACGGAAGCAGAAACTGGGCTCAAAAACACCCACGCTACGCCGAAGACAATTCGAAACTCACACTCACAACCACCACACGAGCGTTCTCTGCAACGGGCTGCGGTCGACTGCCCTTAAGGCGAAACCGTATGTCACATACGTGCTGAAGCAGCACTCGACGGGAAAAAGGCTGACGCCCCCGCCAAGGGCGGGAGCGCCGCACGAACTCACACACTATCCGACCTCTTGTTTGATCGACGGCTCTCGGCTGAATGCCCAGAGGGAAGCGCTGGCACAGGTCACCTTGGTCGCGTCCCCACGTGACTAAACCTCGGCGGCCAATCGCAAGGCGATAAAATGAAACAAATTAATGCCGGCCACGATGGTATCACGCCACAGCGGCGTGCTTTCTAGAAGATTCGGAATTCGGAAAAGCGCCATCAGAGGGGAGCTTCAACCGACGCGAAATACTGCGTTTGGGGCCAAATATGTGCGAAATCATGATTCTGGAATTAGGCGATGGAGCCAAATAAAGAACTAAAAGGGTTTAGCATACGGGCACGCTGCCCTAAAGCCTAGGTGGCTATTTAAAATACCAAAATGACCTGAATCAAATGTGCGGAAGATGAGATTGTCCTTGTGCGCAAAGATTGAAAATGGTTTTAACCTAGCAACAAATTGCCCTAAAGGCGTGAAATGCAATTAAGCATCTACAACCGCAAAATGACTTAACACGTATCCCGAGTAACCGAACCGCTGTTAGTTAAAGGCTGAAACCGCGGAATTTGTAACTAACATTCCTGTAATCCGCTGAACGAGATCACCGCCGCCGTCCCGTCCGCGATCATCCGAGTTCTGACAACTGTATTAACTCGCCCGAATTGTGAGGCACCAGGAAGTCATCAACAGCCCGCCGCCGCCAGGCTGGACGCATACAGAGATTATGCGATAAGGGACCTGCCTGTAAGATTCACCGCCAGCATCCTATGAGCATTGCTGAAGCCCTCCAAGAGAGATCTCCGCACGGCCGCAATCCAGTCGTAGCCGCAAATTCGCTTGAATAGCGAATTTCCCGAAAGTCCGACCGCTGCATCGTTTCGAGCCGAGAAAGCAAGCAAATCGTATGGCGGCCCCCGGTCCAGTTTGGCTCACCGAAAGCGAACTCCTGCAGCTTCCTACGCCGGCAGGTATGTTCTTGAAACACCATTTCTAATCCGAAGTGTTCGCAGCAGCTAGCCATTGTAAACAAATCTCACCTGGTGCATGCGGCCGACGACCTTTGCTCCGAAGTCGATGCGCGAAGCAGCTAGTTTGCGGCTGACCCACTCCGGGACAACGCCCAGAGGCGTAACATGCGCTAGGCCGGAGCATTCTACCAGATCCCTCCGCCGCCGCGTAGCAGCCCCACCGGCGTCCAGGAGCAACCCCTGTTGATGCAACTACCCCCCTGTCCGTAATATACAGTGTGTTCTATTGAGTTCGCATTCAATGTACATAGTTAAAAACAATATATTTTATTTTTATTATTTATCCTGTGTTATTTATTGATCTAAGCTATATCCGAGAAATTTGAAAGTATTCTCCGGCTTAGAGCATACCCGAGGCAATAAGGCCAATTAAAATATTCCTAAATAATGGCGAGTCGTTACAAAGTTAAGATGAAATCTTTAAATGAGGCTCAAAAAGCAATTCGAACTAGATGAGGGATGGGGTGAGCATAAGGAGAATTGAGTGTGAGTTTGGCAGTAACAAGAACACTGCCCGGCTCACTATGAAAAAAATCGCGATACTGAAACAAACAGAAGAAAATAAAGCGTAGTTACCCAACTAAAATTTTCAAAAATTAGGGTACTACATGTCTTGATATTTTCACTGTCTTAGTTTTCTATGAAGGTGAGGAAACACTACCAATATAAATTTTGGTAAATTTCTTAATAAAAATAGGTTTTTTCCGCAACCGTCTTATTTCTGAACTTTTCCTTAATCCCTAAAGGTGCGATGCTGGATTAGGGGTGAGCTATGGTGCCCTTCATATCCTCTGTTTGTTGAGATAGAACATCCTTTTTGGCACATATATCTTTTTACAAGATTTAGAAAGAGGTTTAGGGTTTTTTTGAAATTTCACCCTTAAAGAGGCAAAACAATGGAAAATTAAAGAAGAATAGAAAGTTAAAATTTATGATTTTTTTTGCTGTGGGTTCATTTCAGAATAAACTGAGGTAGAAAGTATTTTTTTAAATTTCACTCCTAAGGGGCGAATCCTCAATTAATATCTTATAACTCGATAAAATCGATTTGGTGTTTTCTTGCAAAGGTTTTCAATACAAATGTATTACAAACGAATTTCAGGAATTTTCCCTGAATAACCCCTAAAGGTGGAAACCTGGATTAGCGGTGAATTAATTATAGTACCCTTCAAATCTTCTGTGTTTATTGAGTTAGAACATTTTTTGTTGACATATAGAGGTCTCTTTAAAATATTTAGAAGAAGGGTTTCCTGAAATTTCTCCCTTTACTTAAACGGGTAAAGAGAACTCTGAAAAGAGTAGTGGGTTAAAATTTTTAATTTTCTTGCTGTGGGTTAATTTCGGAATAAAATGAGGAATAAAGAATTTTCCGAAATTTCACTCCTAATGGGCTGGAAAGGGGTAAACGGCGTTTCCGTCAATTCTTCAATATCTCTTAAACTCGATAAGATATAGATTTCGTGTTTGCTTGCAAAGGTTGTCCATATAATGTCTAAAAACCTATTTCAGGATTATGCCTTTATCAACCCCTAAAGGTGAGAATATGCATTCGGGGTGAATTATAGAACCCATTGTATCTCAACTGTTTATATAATCAGACCAGCGTTTTTTGTCATATACCGGAATAGGGCCATGCTTATATCTTCTTTATTTATAAATAGCTTTAAATAAAATTTTACACGAAGATACTAAAGATAATTTCTGATTGACCTAAAAATAAAGTCAAAATGACCGACTTACGGTTTTACCGGAAATGATACCAACTTTGATTTTTTAAATAGATCGCCCTGTATATTTTGTTTTTCGGAAACTACAAGTGAAATTACCTAAACTAGTCTCGCCAAATTTTCGTTTTTTCAAACAAAAAAAAATATTTCCAACTTTTATTTTTTACGATAGAAGGCTGTGACTTGCAAAAATATGTTCTAATTGATTCTGGCAACTAATAATAATAGTTATTTGATCAATGAAATCAATAACAAACCCTTAATAAAAGAACAAAATTTGCTAAACACGTATTTTAAGAAAAAGTCATTTTTTTAAATGGCACCTACCACGCCATCTTGCCATTAAACAGAAAATTTAATTACCAATCTAACGATATGCATCATGCACTATTTTATCTGTATCTAAAATTGAAATAAGTAATTATTTTTTTCAACATTTTTGTGTAATACTTAAACAAACGGCAGCACTGTTGTATGTAATTTGAATCGTAGATTGCAACAAACATAAAATATATAGAATGATCTATTTAAAAAATCAAGTTAGTGTTATTTCCGGTGAGACTGGAAGTCGGCCATTTTGATTATATTTATATGTCAATCCGAAATTATGTCTAGTAACCTTGTTTCAAATTTTACACAAATTCATTCATAAGTAAAGGAGATAGAGGCATGGCCCTCGTCTCATTGTCACCCGGTATATCTTTTTTAAAATCTTTAAATAGTCATTTAAAGGTTTTTTTAAATTTCAATGTTAAAGCGGTAAAAATGGAGTAAAAGTAAAATGTATAAAAGGTTAAATTTATTGATATTTTGTTCTGTGAGCTCAGTTTAGAATAATGAGAGGGGAAATTCCACCCCCAGGTGGTGGAAACGGGTATCTTTTTATAATTTATGAATACAACGTTTAATTTATACATATATTTTTTAAATGTTTTCTGATTATACTACAACCATAGTTTTATCCATCTACTGAGGAAACCACAATTACATACACATTTCCAGGGGGTACATGAAGCATAAAAGCCTACAATATTGTATTGCAGCGTTGGTAAACCAACCAACGTATTGCGTATTGTGTGAGCGAGGAGTAGGGAACTAGAATTAATTTAAGATTTAGAAAAAAAACAAACGTTTGCGGTCCGCACGAAGAACAGGCATCTCGCTAGTATATACAGTATATACAGGTAAACTGCCCTTTCTGTTCATGATAGGGCAACATTTTAAGTTATTCGGAATGATAAATTATGGTCATATGCAAAATTTCAAGAAGATCTACCTCCTTAAATTAAACCGTTAAAATTGTATTTATTAAAAATGAACATGTAGATTGTTGCAAACAACTAATTTCTTAATTTTCTGTGTAATTTTAAACACTATTAAAACAGATTATAAATTTTATTTTTGAAGAAATTAGCTTATTACTCTCATATTAACTTTATTTATTTGAGTTTGTCAATATGTGTTAATTCTCGGATTTCTTTCGATCGTGTAGGTTTATGAAGCTATTTGAGTACTATTGTTTAATATAAATATAATGGATTTTGCTTCCAACATTAACTTGAATCATCAGTAATTCTGAAATAAAAAATATAGACAGAGATTATTTATTTGCAGAGATCGAAATACAAACCTATTGGGTGTGTATGTGAGAGTAAAGCTGTTAAATGTGTTTCACCTAAAACTCTTATTCACTCCGCTGGTATTTTTACATACTTAGATGCTTTTACATCCTCAGACTATTTGAAATTAATTTAACAGTTGATTGCAAATTTTTATTTGCCAAAATAAAAAATTATTTTAGTATGTGATACCTTAAAAACTTCAACTTAAAGATTATAGCTCCTGCAAAATTTATATTTCTCTCCTATAAAAGTAGCAGATGGAAGATAGAAATACATCAACTGTAATGTATGTTATAAACAAATCACCAGGCAATCTTTGCAAAAGGGCGTACATAAGTTAAGGGCAAAAATTATATACCCCAAAAAGCATAAACTGTGTTTCTAAACAAGCTGTTCTAGGTTTCTGTACCCATGAGAAACATTTTCAAGGACGCGGATTGATAACCTCTGACATTTATATTGTAAAATGACGAGTGTAGCTGCAGAACGACCTTCTGCAACAGGTTTTCAGCTGTTATTCTGTGCAGTATTACTTTTTAAGAAAGCGATCATGTTATTGCTCAAGTTTTTGTGTATTACATCGGTAATTGGAATTACTTACGGACAGCCTACTGGTAAGAAGTTTCTAAACGTTGAATGCAATAAAATTAGTTGAGGAAGTGTGGAACTAACGCAATTTCTCTTTTATAATTGTAAACCCTGAGGACACTATTTGTTTTGCTTCTGCTTCTATGTATTATGACGTAGCCGGAATTAATTTAATGCGTCGTAATATGCAAATTACTTCAGCATATTTACATATTCGTACTGGCATCAATTCAACTAATCTGGCTCGTAGTGTAATTCATATTCTTTTTGATAATTCGCCATAAAAATATTAATGTACAAACATGGACGTATTCAGAGAGCGGCAGACGCTACGCTCTCCCTCCTAAAGGCAGACTTCCGTTGGAATTCGAACTTGAAACAAGAGAGCTAAAAGTTCTACTCAGTGTAGATGACCAGTTGGACCGTTTCGGAGGCAACACATATTTTACGGCTTTTGACCTTTCTTTTGGGTTTTATCAGGTGCCTGTCGATAACGACTAAGTTTCGAAAACAGGGTTTGTTACCTCAGATTTTTACTATGAGTTCCTTCGAATGCCCTTTGGGTTAACAAATGCGGCGACTGTAATCCAACCTTTAATGGAAAATAGTTTTGTCTAATTTTTGGCGAATTGTCGATTTTTTACATAACAACTGCACAGTTTTCTTTTTTGCATGAGTATCAATTCTAATATTAGCATATGTACTTGCAAAATGTGTCGAATGATTTGAATTCCATGCATATCGATTATAGGATGTGGCGGCTGAAATATATTAAATTTTGTTATAAAATGTTGCAAAACAATTGCAAAAATTTTTCTTTTAAAATTGTCTTTACCCATAAAGTTTAAAATAATTGTCGCTTTGAATGCCTTCTCTGAATATTTTACTATTTGAAATATACTCTCTGAAGGATAGTACAATTTCCCTCTTAATACAAACATCGTAAATGTTGAATGTTTATTTATGTCAACAGAGTAAGTGTGATCTTGCACTTATGATTCGGCAATCAACATATTTTGGAAATGACCGCAAGAATTTCTTTTCAATATTTTTCTAATTATAAAACCGCAAATATAATATAGAATATGTTCCTGGCCAGAAGTAAGCGTAGTTTCGCCAATAACCGATATAATTGCGGTTAAATCGCTGTCGAGATAGATGTTATTATTTTCGACTTCTACAAGGGAGCGCTTATGGTTGCAAAACTCAAACACTGGGGTTATTTCGAAATTATTATCGACGACGTAGTTTGAATTTACGCTTGCCTGAACGCTATTTTGAAAAAGCAATTTGCGTAAAGTCCTCTTCAATTGTGAAGTATTAAAATTGTTGTTCCATCCTCCGCGAGCACGTATACAAAAAAATATAACTCTAAATGGTCTTGAGAGCATTCATATGTTATAAGATATATTATAGGATTATCGACTTTACTAAACAGATACAGTGCTATATTTCTGAAACTGCAAATGTTAATTAAGAAACCTAAAGCAAATGTTTTTCGTGCATGTTGTAAAATACTATATCCAGCAACTGTTAATCAACGTATATAATTTTCAGTTTCTGAAAAAAATTTTTCCCATAATTTTCTATTGACTAAAGTTAGGGGTGCCTTATAACCCTTACCAAAAATATTTCTATAATTCATGAAATCGAATATTCTGTCAAAAAATATTATGAATTCTGTTGTGGCCTCACTATTTAGAAAATTAGGATGCCCACTCGCTCCGTCCCCGGACAAAAAACACCTGGACAAAAATCCCCGGACATAAGACCCCCGAACAAAAAACCTCCGGACTAAAAACCCCCCGGATAAAAACCCCCGGACTAAAAACCCCCCCGGATAAAAAACTTTCGGACTAAAAACTCCCACCATAAAGAAAACACCCGCAAATTATGTGGGGTAAGTGGGCAATTATTATTATTATTATAATGGAAACATACCCTGTACTGCGACAGTGCAGCATTAAAAGCGGCTTTTAGCGCAGCAATTTTTTAATGCTGCGATGCCGGAAAAGCCATCTTAATGCGTCATAGACGAATTGTCTTATAGAAATTAGCATCTTATTGCAGCAAATTCCAGAAGTGAAAACAGCGCCACTTTTACATTAGCACGAGATGGCGGTGCAATTCGCTTCGGGAAGACGGCAAGTTTCAACTAAATATGACAGTGGCGCTGATTGCAGATCCAAAAATTAGGAGTCATTAAACATAACTCCGCGTGCAGGGCAGAGGGCAAGATGGTGCCATACGAGTATTCGACAGTCAGTTGTGGTTAAGCTTCTAAAATGTAGAAGCGCGCTTTTAAAACTATGAATTCGTATTATGTGTATCGCCATTTTAACCCATAATTAATAAAACGTAGTACAGCGTGATTACTAAAAAGTGGGGAAAGAGCGGGAAATTTTGAATTAAATCCTAGTAATATTTTGCTTTCATGTTTCTCGCTGGTGTATCACCCCAACTTTCTGGTTACATGTTTTGACACTGTGCTACATACTTTCTAACAATCTATGAATTATCATGGCATCATTATTTATGAATCATGTCATGTGACGCCTTGACATTGTCAAGTAACCACATGACCCCAAACTGAGTAGAGTTTACTTGCTAGATAAGCATGTTTTTAAGCACTCGCAGCGTCGCAGCTCCAGTGCATCTGATGAGATAATTGAACGGAGAATGTTTTTATCGTTGTCGTTTAAACAAACGGTAACAAATTTGCTATACGAAATCATAGATATGATTCGGTTACCTACAAAAAGGCGAGTGTGTAACTACGTAAAAATTATTTAATATTTAAAGCGAGTAAAAATATGTATTTGCTTGTTTTAAAGTATGATATGCAGAACCGCAATTTTTACAAATGTTGACGAAATATGAAAATTGCTTTGATATGATGACACGTTGATTGTGCACATTTCTCGATATTTTGGGGTGATGGAGCATAAATGCTGGGCTAAAAACATTTGCAGGTAGGTTTTCGTCAGAGGAAGAGATTGATACCGCAGTTCACGATTGTATTGAAGGCGTTCGTAAAAAAGTTGATTGGCAACTTATAAGCAGTAAGAGAAAGGAATTGTCGTGTGTACTATTGCTGAAGGGAATTACTTTGAGCACATTTAAAATAAAACCCAAAAAAATATGAAACCGTTTTCGATAGGTATTTTAAATAAATTTAGCTTGACCTTCGTATTAACTAAATTAATCATAAAAATGTATACAAAAATCAGATGTCATAACATAGCTAAATCTGTAAATTGTCCAGCAAATGAAAAATCTTTAAGGCAAAATTTAACGAAGACGATTACGTTTTTAAATCAATAAAATGATAAAATAAATGATGGTTTCTGTTATTTTTATATATTGATATGTGGTCTGCAATATAACAAATTGTGTGATTATTATCGATTATTAATCATAGCTGGAGTTGTATTTAGTGCGAAGTTAAGGTTATATACAAAACGATAAGAATCAGTATAAGTAAATTGCGAAATTATAAACAAATTGATGTTATCATATAATATGCCCAGTAAGAACAGTACTTACATAAAAGTATGAAGCAAAAAGGTAGGTAAATTACGATTCGATTTATTATATATGCACCGGTTACTACATATGTGATATTAAATAATAGTAACAATAGGTCCTGTAGGTAAGGTTTCAGTTTATAATTATTTTACACTGATTTTAAACTTTTAAATAACATAGGTCTTCCCCCTTTCAATGTTAATTTGTATATTGCGTAATTCAACAGATCATCCGAAATGAATTTTTTATTTATAGACTGCAGTGCGAACATTTTAACTTACAAATTTTTCTTAGATATACTGAGTGATCCATTCGAAGAGAGATATTAATATGCACAAAAAACAGGAGTTTTACATTATCTAGTTGGCTTAGCCAAAGAATGGCCAAGATCGTGATATGAACAAATCCAAAATTTTACGGATGTTCAAATAATTTACTAATTAACCAACACGTGGGCGGTGACCTAGTACAGCGGCACGACGCCGTAAGAGGCCACCATCCTTCGACATTGAACTATGCTCATATGCAAAAATGCCTCTTAATGCAGCAATTAAACCAGCACCAGCACCTTTTTGTGAGATCTGACAATCTGACATATACAGTGCGTCCCCGGATGGACCTAACTATACTTGTAAACTTCTTTATTTTGCATTTTAGAAAGAACAGTCATTCTTCATAAAAAGTTTTGCTTCATCTAGCAAGTTCGCAGCTACTACCAAAATTTCGAAATAACATACAGGGTGGTTAGAAAATGAGACAACGTGACATTTGGTTAAGAATAAAGTACCTTTTATTTGAAAGGAAAGCATAAGTATCACTAGGAAAAGATGTTTGGAATAGAAGCTCACATATTTAATCTGAACGTTGTATCTCAAAGTTTATTTTTCTATCAAAATTTATACTAGTATACATTTCGCTATTACGTACTTCTTTCAATAAAAAATAAAAAAATCAACTTTGAGATACAACGTTCAGATTAGGTATGTGAGCTTCTGTTGAAATTTCAAACATCTATTCCCAGTAATACTTATGCTTTCCTTTCAAATAAAAGGTACTTTATTCTTAACCAAATTTCACGTTGTCTCGTTTGCTAACCACCCTGTATGTTATTTCAAAATTTTGGTAGTGGCTGCGGACTTGCTAGATGAAGCAAAACTTTTTATGAAGAATGACTGTTCTTCCTAAAATGCAAAATAAGGAAGTTTACAAGTATTGTTAGGTCCATCCGGGGACACACTGTATATAGTTTTGATTTGTCAAGGTTTATAACGGAGCCTAGGAATTCTATTTGCGATTATAGCAGCAGTCATTATTGAAATATAGGTTTCGCCAGAAGAAAAACTCTGCATATGTTTTTAAAAGGATCAATTTTGACAAATACCAACATAAAAGACGATAAAACCTTTCACATGCTGCTCAGTTTCTCTATTGAACGCAAAAGTGGCGCTGTTTTCACTTCTGAAAATTGCGGCAATAAGATGCCAATTTCTATAAGACAATATGTCTATGATGCATTAAGAGGGCTTTTCGGGCAGCGCAGCGCTGCAATAAAAAAATTGCTGCGCTATGAGGTGCACCTAATGGAGGGTATTATAAACTTAAAATGTGATTATATAATTTGGTTTTAACTAGTTAAGTAGGTATTGCACTAAGGACAAATTCAGTTTATAATAGCCAGAACTACAATTTAAAATAATTACGGTGTCAACCAGTCAACATGAAACCTAACCTCATTGCAAAATAATAACCAGGCGTTCCTATCTAGTAAGAATGCTTGCAGTCATTGGTTTTCCTAGATTGCATTACCATATGAATTCTATTTGCGATTATAGCAGCAGGCATTATTGAAATATAGGTTTCGCCAGAAGAACAAGAGAACAACTCTGCATATGTTTGTAAAAGGATCAATTTTGACAAATATCAACATAAAAGACGATAAAACCTTTCACATGCTGCTCCGTTTCTCTATTGAGGCAAAAGTGGCGCTGTTTTCACTTCTGAAAATTGCGGCAATAAGATGCCAATTTCTATAAGACAATATGTCTATGATGCATTAAGAGGGCTTTTCGGGCAGCGCAGCGCTGCAATAAAAAAATGATGCGCTATGAGGTGCTCCTAATGGAGGTTATTATAAACTTAAAATGTGATTATATAATTTGGTTTTAACTAGTTAAGTAGGTATTGCACTAAGGACAAATTCAGTTTATAATAGCCAGAACTACAATTTAAAATAATTACGGTGTCAACCAGTCAACATGAAACCTAACCTCATTACATAATAATAACCAGAAGTTCCTATCAATCTGGTGAGAATGCTTGCCGTCATTGGTTTCCCTAGATTGCATTACCATATGCAAAAAAATGAAGTGTGGTCACCACACGACTTGCTTTTACTGCCTGTAAAAATTTCAATTTGCGATTTATCATTAAGTATACTAACAAAAAACTTTTTTGACAAAAGTTATAGATCATTACGTAATATACAACAGATTTAAACATTTTTATTCCCCTACGTTTTGGAGAAACTTTTGTGTTTGAACTAAATATAATTACACAATATATCATCTTGTTCTATGAAATTTAATGTTTAGCAAACAACTATAACATTTTCTGGAAAAACAGAAAACCACAAGTGTAAAATATCACTTCCGGTTACAGTATTTTAAGCAAAAATGATTGGGATCTCCAAATTTATATTAAAAACAAAGATATAAATTTTGAGGCCGATCTATTAAACCATCTGGGCTGTAGAGAGGTCACATACAGACTGACAGACTCCCAAAACTACAGGCTTACAAACTGCCAGACAGACAACACTTCGAAAACAACTTTTTCTGAGCGAGAAGACAGGAAAACTGATATTTCATATGACCATTGAATACGTGACTAAAAAGCATTTTAGCGTCATTGTAACTATCAAGTACATAATGTAGGATTTTATTGGACGAATATTAAAGATGAATTCCTTTTTATTATTTGTAAATTTTTCAGCTAATATAATCTTCTTTCCCGATTTGAATAAAATTATATTTATTTTGAAAATAACTATAGGACATTGACAGGCTGCCGTTTTACTTTACTCTACGGACTAAAGTGGCACTTTATGGACGCTAAATAATACTATAATAAAGTGTTTATGGAACAGTCGAACATAATACATAAAGCATAGTTATGTTAAAACACTCAAAAAAAATTTTTTCCACCCATAATTACAGCAGTTCCTGCGCTGCTGCGTTTAGGTATCTATGCCCAATATAAATGAAAGAAAATACATTTACATTATATTTGGTGAGATTACAAACATCTTGCCATTTAGTACTTAAATTTATACATTCATATCTACTTTCACGCTCCTTGTAGTTATTCAATATCTCCACTACGTTATTTATGAAATAACATATAGAAGATGTTTTTAAAAATTATAAAAAAATATTTCTGAGCTTATTAATTCGATCGTATTCCTTTACTAATTGTTTTAGAAACACCAAGAATACTATTACAAAACAGTATATAAATCTCGCTTTCGGGAAACTGTCAGCATCTTTATTTATTTTTAACAGTTTTTTTTACCGACAAACATTATATGTAGGTACTTAAAAGTAATTTTACACACAGCCTTCAATTTGTCGAAATTGTTTCTATATTTTAAAAATAACCAAGTGCACCTGCGTGCCTTATCAACTATGTTAATTTTTAGTTTTTCCCTGCGTTTGCGCTTAGCAGCTGAGTGCAGATAAATATAGAATCGGAGGACACGGTGAGACGGTGACGCAACGGTTTGGTGTGAATTAGCGGGATGTTATATATAACATTAATTAAGAACGATTTTCCATATATACTTTTAAGTATTACAATGTAACTATGTGATACTAAAATTACATTGACTTTTATTTTTATTTGTCGTTGTTTTATTCCTGACGACAGTCTCCAGAAATATCAGAAGATTGTAACAATAATGGAAAGAGAAGTACAAGAAATTAAAAGACTATGAAGGAATGGAGAGGAAAACCAGAGGAACAGACCAATATTAATAGAAATAGCAATATTGAATAAGAAACAGGAGATAATGGCCACAAGAAACCTAAAAGGAAGAAACATCTGGATCAATGAAAACTACCCAAAGTAAACCCTCGAAGAAAGGAAAAACCTAATAAAATACACGAGAGAGGCAAAAAGCAAGAGATACACTGCAAATCTCCGAAACAATAAGTTAATAATCAACAATGAAGCTTACACACTGGAGCAATAAGAAAGAACGGGAGAAGTAGAGGAAGCAATTGGGGAAGTGGCAGTAAGAAGGCACGAGACAAGCAAGAAAGAGGATTATATGGACAAACATCAGAAAATAAGAAAGCTAAGTGAAGGATCACCTCTAAACATAGGAGATGAATAAATAAGAAAACACATGAGATCAATCACGTATACTGGAAGACAAAAAACTAGTTAAAAAAAGAACATGACTGTCAATAAACCAGACGACCGCTAAGAAAATGGAAAGACTAAGAAAAATAAATCATCAGATACGATTAAAACAGAAGGAGAATGGAAAATACAGAATGAAAAGAAAACACAATATCGAGAAAAAAAACTATAAAAGTAAGAAAGCCAAAAGAGCTAGACATGTATTAAAATTAAAAACATGGAACGTAATGACCATACTAAAACCAGAAAAAATGAAATAAATCTCAAGTGAAAGAACTAGATATAACATAGATATAGCAGCACTGCAAGAAATACGATGGGAAGGACAGGGTGAAATAAGCTCAGGAAACTACACAATGTTTTACAGTGGAGAAGAAAAGAAAGGAAGAAACGGTATCGGCTTTCTTGTAAATATTAAACTGAAAAATACCATCTGGTAACGTGTAAGTTTGAAGCACAACTAGTAACGTGCAGTCTATGAGACTGGCACACCTTTAAAGCGAAAAAAATTAAACTGTTTTAATTATGTTTTTAAATATATATATATATATATATAGAGGTTTGTTAGGCATATATTTTTTAGTAATAATAACCGAAAACTTAATGTAAAGAAAAAATTATAATATAATTTTCAACATGAACACAAATTGGAAATGTACTTTTTACCAGACCAAGATAAAAAAAAATTAAAACTTGATCAAAAGTAATTTTATTTATTTTACGATTAATAATAAGTAAAACAATGCAATTGTAAAAAAAAACTTAAAGAAATATTGTAATTCACAGGGACTGCCATGCCTACGAGTTTTTGCTGAAACCTTGAGATTAAAATTTGCTTGCAGTCTCACAGACGGCACGTTACCAGTTAAGGATATTCAATGCAATAAGTGGCAGACTCTCGATGATCACGATAAAATCAAAATTAGCTAATATAGCTATAATCAATGCATATGCACCGACAGGTGATGCAGAAGAAAATGTAAAAGACCAAGTTTATGAAAAACTGCTAGAAATAAGCGAAGAAGTGCAACCACATGACACGTTAATAACACTAGGTGATTTTAATGCACAAATGGGACAGGAAGAATACATAGATGGAGTAGCAGGAAAAGAAACAATACACAAACAAAAAACAAAAATGGACATAGACTAAGTAACTACGCCGCAGCAATGGACATGGTCATTAGTAGCACAAAATTTAAACACAGAAGGGAGCATAATGTAACCTGGAAACCCCCAGGAGGAGAACATGAAAGCCAAATAGATCATGTGCTGATAAGAAAAAAACTGACAAAAAAGGCATACGAGATGTGAGATATTACAGAGGAGCGAACGCAGACTCGGACCACTACTTGGTAATTGTGAAAATGAAACAGAAAGTAGCAATAGACACAGAAAATAACGAATAAGTGGATTATAAACAAATTTCAATCCGAATAACGAAACCCAAGGATTACAGAAACAATTAAGCAGAAAAACATTAGAAATTACACCCTCAATTGATTTAAATCAAGAATGGGTAAACATAAGAAATACAATGATAAAATCAGCTGAAGAAACTATAGGATGCAAGAAAAAACAAAAAAGAAAAGAATGGTTCGACAACGAATGTCAAGTGAAAATTCAAGAAAAAATAAACTAAGATTAAAATGGATACCATCGGGACTGCAAGAAGACCATAATCAATACACTAGATTACGGAAAGAAGCAACAAAAATATGCAAACAGAAGAAGAAGCAATGGCTATGCAAAGCAGTAGAAGAAATGGAACACAGTAATGCAGCCAAGAATTCAAAAATATTTTATAGAGAAATAAAGAAACAAGAGGAAGAAATCAAAATGAACATAAGAGGGGTAAGGAATAAAGAGGAATAACTGAGTATGAGAAAGAGAAGATAAAGAAGTTATGGAAAGAACATTTCAGTGAACTCCTGAATAGCGAAAAGAAAATGAGAAAGAAGAAATAGAGCAACCTATACAAACATCACAAAATACCCATGAACCTACATATGAAGAAGTCATGATGATAATTAAAAGAATAAAAAATAGCAAAGCGCCAGGCTTAGACGACATAGTAGGAGATATAATAAAACACGAAGGCAAAACCCTACACGACCATCTGTACTCACTAATCCAAAAAATATGGACAAATGTAGAAATGCCGGAAGATTGGAAAGCTGGGGTAATAGTGCCACTGCATAAAACAGGCGAAAAAGAAAACACCAATAACTACAGAGGAATCACACTGCTCAATACAACTTACAAAATATTATCATCATTAATCTACAAGAAGTTAGAACCATATTATGTAGAACAAGAATTAGGTGATTACCAAAATGGATTCCGACCAGGCAGATCCGCAACAGATGCCATATTCACAATGAACCGACTACTTGAGAAGAGCCACGAATTCGGAATAGAAATACATATACTATTCATTGATTTTAGGTCAGCCTTCGATACTTTAAATAGAAACACACTGATAGAAATAATGAGGAACTTTAATATTCCTAGTAAACTAACGAAACTAGTAAAAATGACGATGAATAAATCCAAAGCTGTAGTCAGAACAAGTTTTGGCACAACAGAAAAATTCGAAATAAATACAGGAGTAAGACCAGGCGATGCTCTGTCAGCCATGCAGTTTAACATCGTATTAGAAAGCATAATAAGGAAAACTAAAGACCACGGAAAATTATATATAAACATGACACAAATAGTAGCATATGCAGACGACATAGCTATAGTTAGCAGAACAAAAGAAGAACTTGAAAAAATGTTTAAAAAACTAGATAGAGCAGCAAAGAAAGCAGGATTAAACATAAACCAAGAAAAAACAAAATACATGAAAAGTGAAAAACAAAAAAAAAACAAAACAAGCTCCCACCATACAGCAAAAATAAAAATTAACAACTACAGCATTGAAGAAGTACACAAATTCAGCTACTTAGGAACACAAATAAGCAGTACAGATAACAGTCAAATAAAAGCCAGAATCAAAGCAGCATGGAGGGCATACGCAGTAAATAAAAAATTATTGAGGCGTAAGAGTATTAGCAAACACACGAAGCTAACAATCTACAATACGCTAATAAAACCTATCGTGATATACGCACTAGAAACAAGAAGTGTAAGAAGAAAGGATCAAGAACAATTAAGAATTTTCGAGAGAAAAATATTAAGAATAATAATGGGTCAAAAGAAAGAAAATAAAACTGACTATTCCGCTCAGATAATATAAACCAATCCCATCATCAATTTTCAAAATTTGAACCAATGAGAATCGAATACAACGAATACTTTGCACTAGTGCAATACCCGGGTATTTGCACAAATGCAATATCGAGTATTTGCGGGAAGAAAAGCAAACCAGCTAGGTACACAAGAAATTTCAGAAGGAATACTGAAAACTCTTTGAAAAATGAAAATTAATAGTGTGGTATACAAAGGATGATATTTCTTCGAGGAATAGTCTTGCAATATTCCCTGCGTGTATTCTGTATAATTCGAGTACTTCCCGAAGATACAGAATGCACTAGGGATATAACTACTGATGATGTAACAATAATAAGACCAGTACATTTCGACAGAATGCACTGCTAGATTAAAAGTTTAAAAACCTACATGTAATTAATTGAGCGAGAATAATCAAGATGCCTAATATGATATATTGCGAAAATTTTAATGCATAGGTACGTCTTGACCATCCAATGTTGTTATACAGTCGCACGCGATAAGCGCGACAATACGTGACCATACTCCATACAAGACTCGTCGAGAGGCCCACTTATAAAAATGGGTAAACGCACTTCTGTTTCATACCTGGCCTTGGCGGATTAATATGATATGAGACTGATATTTGTATTGAGATTTAAACGTTTTCATTGCAAATAACTTTTTCTTATAGCCTATGCCTGAAAGTAAAATTAAAGGCACTCTTTAGTGTGTCAAACATTTTAAAAAGTATTGGAAAAATTACTGCAAGATGTAAACTACGGCTTGAATACTATGTCCCATGAAAACTTTTAAATAAATGAAAGAAGTAGGTTTGATATATGTATTTTTGAACGGAAACTAATATACAGGGTGTCTCAAAAAGAATGGGACACCGATTAGTCATAAATTCCTTACGTTATAATAAATCGATTAAACCTAATATACCTTAGTACAAAGTCCCTTCAGTAAGAAGTTATGGGGCCTTGAAGTTCAAATTTTTATTTTTTATTTTTTTGTTAATTTCCACAAATGCAGCGATGTCGATTGGAATTTTGGTATACATGCTTACCATTGTGTAGTGCACCAATAGCAAAAATTTCATCAAGTAGACTTGACTTTAAGGGGCACTTTACCTATCTTTCAAAACTTTTTTAGCTCTATCTTCGTTATCTGCTACATTTTCAAACAATTTAGGTTATTACCTGAAAGAGAATTAAAATCCACAAAAATAGTGTACTCTCAGTTCATAAGCGTAAGAGCAACCGTTACCATGCCTATCAAAAGTTTTTGATTGTCATTAAGACGTGCAATTATCAAGTAGCCATGATCACAAAAACAATGGGTAATGATTGTAATCTAGTAAACAACAACAAGAAATCAATTAATGACGTTGGTGGCATCAGTTTTTCGTCTTTTGTGATTAGGGAAATGCTGCGACATAACGAACCTTTCAGCATTGGAGAATTCGTTATGTAGTGGCATTTTCTTAAACATAAAAGAACAAATTCTTGTGGCTCTAATGTCATTAATTGATTTATCACTGCTGTTTACTAGATGACCATTGTTTTTGTGATCATGGATAATTGCACGACTTAATGACTACCAAAAACTTTAATGGCATTTTAAGGTAAACGGTTGCTTTTAGGCTTACGAACTAAGAGTATATTATTTGTGTGGATTTGTTATAACGTAAGGAATATATGAATAATCGATGTCCCATTCTTTTTGGGACACCCTGTATATTAAAATTACAAATGTTAATAAACTCAATTTCTCAGTCTGTACTGCTAACAAAATCTAGCTCTTTCCGATTTTCATGCTTACTGTGTAACACTAAATTTTTAGGCGTTCTATTTCTTTAACGGCTTTACCTATCTTCTGTAACCTTCATAATAGCGCTAGCGCAATAACGTTCTATTGGTCGTAGTTCTGGGACGTTGTAGGGTGGATTCTTGTCACAATTTTACAATGTAAATCCGGAATACTCAGATTTAACGCAAAATGTTATAACTGTAGTTACGTACAATTAACGTCAAGCATTTTCAAATAAAAAATAAACTATTACACTGTCCACGAAAAAACTCATCCATTTTGCAATTCAATTGTTTTGTTAGGTATGCTTTGAAAACAAATGTCAACAACAGTTTACACATCTGTCAAGCATGCGTATTCAACACGATTAACATTAAAATAGTTCTTAATTTAGTTAAGAAAATGCGGCGTTTTCAATTACAAACGAGAAAACTGTTTTTGTGCACAAAAGAAGAAAATCTCAATTGGACTTAGGGACAGTCTCGGAATTGACCAACATATCCAGCGAGAGTAAACGTCCCGCGATCCCGGAAAAAACATTTTTTCACGTAAAGCGGAAATAATTCAAACCGAGCTAATATTAAGAAACTGGTAGGGCATTGCTTGTACCTCACAGAGACCAATGTTCCCAAGGGGCGATCCCGCAGTTTTTGAGAATATAATTTGTTTTATTTCGAGCCAATCATCATCTCTTAAATTTAGGACATTGGCCAACAGGAACTTCTACCATGCTGACAATAGAGCGAATAGATCCACATGTGCCCCACATGGGAATTTAGCTGAAATGTGACAGAAAAAACGTATGGTATACATTGAGCTTACTTTTAAGGCCAAGATAATTTCTATATACCGTGCACTCATCATTGACAATATAGTGGATTCAATATACCTAATCTAAATGATCTGACCAGTTTGTTATTTATTACTAGACCTAAATATTTCATCCTGGCTACACATTCAATTTCTTTACCATTGATATTTACACAGGGAACTTGTACATCATTATTTATTTGTTTAAATAGCATACATTTAGTTTTGTCTATAATAATTAGAAATCACATTCTCTACCTCCTCAACATTATCAAAACGATACAACAGTACAGTATCATCTGCAAATGTGTAATATCTAGCAACTAACCCTGCATTATTCAAGCTGAGAACATACAGAGAGTAGAAGAGAGGCCCCAGGACAAAGCCATGGGGAACCCTAAAATTCACTTACATTATGGTCTAATTTAACATATTGCCTTCTCCTTGCTAGGTATTATTGAATAATACTATGCATCTTACCTAAAGTACGTTTTTTTTCTATAATAACTGTCAAAGTGTTACAATGTTGGTAGATATGTGACTAAAACGCTAGTAAATTTTTATACCTCGCGTTGGTAGAACTTTTTCAAAATTATGGTTATGTGTCAATTTTGACTGTCAAAGTTTCTTAATTTGAACTCTTGAGAAATTTCTTTTTTTAACATGGAATCATCATCATCATCAATAAAATCGGATAAAAAAAGAAAACCAAGAAATATTTTAAACGCAAAAATGAAGCAAGCGATATTAAATTATGACATATCTGTCAAAATGACAATAATTTTTTTTAGTGGAAGAAAAGAACTAAAAACCTATGTGCCAACATTATTAAAACTAGGGACCCTGCAGGAATGCAACTTATCCCCTAGAAAGTTGACCTTGAAAATTATTATAGAAAAAAAATGTACTATATGAATCCCATTCTCTCTAACTTATCAAGTAAAATATCAAAACTAATGTTTTTATCAGCCTGTCCTTTTGCTTGATTAATTGTAATATTTCGCTATTGACCCACATATTATTCTAACGACATATTACAACTTTTATGTACTCTGCTTGGGATTTACAGATGTTAACGGTATCTGTTAGCTTTTGAAGAGACTATATACTATTATTTACTCTGACTAAATAGTTCTCTAGCCTTTACATGATTTACATTACACATTTCATGTCATTTTTAACTTTTTGTTTGTACAATCGAACCCTGTCCATTATATTAAAAACAAGCCTGTTATGATCAGACAGTGCGTTTGGCTCTAATTTTATTTCTAAACAATTTACACTTTTTGTGTTCAACCAATACATAGTCTATAAGAGTTTAGGATTCAGGGGTCACTCGAGTGACCTCTACGCTTATATTATTTTTTATAACATAATTATTCAACATTATGAGATTCTTGAAATTGTGGACATTAACGATGCTTTAGATATAATAATTTAAGGTTAAAGACCCCTACTATCACATCACATTTTATTTACTATTGTATTTTCCGACTTTTGGAAAATCGTAACGATTTGTGTAAACACTATTAAAAACCTAACATTTTATGTAATATACTAGCTGACCCGGCAAACATTGTTCTGCCCAAAAATAATTTGTTTTTGTACACACATCTTCTGAATATAAGTACGTTAAATCGCACCATACATACACATTTTCGTTAATATCTTGACTCCAGCGCCACCTACCGGGTTCGTTTTTTGCATAATCATTTATTTCTACGTAACCAACGTATATTCTGAATATCAGCTAAATCGCACTATAAATACACATTTTCGTAAATATCTTGACCCTAGCGCCACCTATCGGCTCCATTTTTTGTAAAAACATTTATTTCTACGTAACCAACATATATTCCGAATATGAGCTAAATCGGACCATAAATACACATTTTCGTAAATATCTTGACTTCAGCGCCACCTACCGGGTTCGTTTTTTGCATAATCATTTCTTTCTACGTAACCAACGTATATTCTGAATATCAGCTAAATCGCACTATAAATACACATTTTCGTAAATATCTTGAATGTAGCGCCACCTATCGGGTCCATTTTTTGTAAAAGCATTTATTTCTACGTAGCCAACATATATTCCGAATATCAGCTAAATCGCACTATAAATACACATTTTCGTAAATATCTTGACTCTAGAGCCACCTATCGGGTCCATTTTTTGTAAAAACATTTATTTCTACGTAGCCAACATATCTTCCGAATATGAGCTAAATCGGACCATAAATACACATTTTCGTAAATATCTTGACTTCAGCGCCACCTACCGGGTTCGTTTTTTGCATAATCATTTCTTTCTACGTAACCAACGTATATTCTGAATATCAGCTAAATCGCACTATAAATACACATTTTCGTAAATATCTTGACTTCAGCGCCACCTACCGGGTTCGTTTTTTGCATAATCATTTCTTTCTACGTAACCAACATATATTCCGAATATGAGCTAAATCTGACCATAAATACAAATTATCGAAATATCTCGACCCCAGCGCCACCTGTTGTAAAATGGTTGTTCATAAGCCTTCGGGGGTGTGCTCACAACAACTCACCAAAGTTTCGTCGCAATCGGATGAATGGTATTGGAATGCATGCGGGACAAAGAAACATTCATTTATATAGAGGGTGTAACATAAATGTGGGCCGCTACTTCAGGAGCGTATTCTAGTCATCAAAATGATGATAAAAGTTGAATAAACATATGTCCAAAAATCTGGTGTGATACACTCCCACAACTTCCTTTTACAGTGATCTTATAATTAGTCAAAAATTTTAAAAAATTACAAATTCTACAAAAACGGTTCAAAAATGTAATAATATACCGGGTGTTCTATTTAAAATAGGAGTTAATAAAAAAATAGAAAAGAAAACAAAAGAAATCCACTTTAGAAGTATTCAACTGGAAAATCACCTATCTCACATCAATACACATTAAAAAAGTAAAAAAAATGCAAAGTTTGAAAAAAATCGTTAACGCCGCGATTTCCTTCAAAAGCTTGCTGTCTCATCTACATATTACACAAAACTTATAAATGAAGTTTCAACGCCATACCTCTTTTCGTTTTGGAGATATTCACAGCCAGACACACAGACAGACAGACAGACACCCAGACAGACAGACCAATGAAAAAAATATGTTTTTTGGGATCAGGGGACTCTAAAACGTGAAGATCTGGTGAGAACTCAATTTCGAATTTTTGGGGTGAATCCAATACTTCCTTTATTGTAAAAGGAAGTAAAAATGAGTCGTTTTCCTGTTACAGTAATTTTTGTGTTGAAACTTCAGATTATTTACGAAGAATTATTATTTTATTTTCAGCCATAATGAAATAAAAGAATTAATTATCCATGGAGACATGACACGAAGCTGATATCAGTTACCATTTGAAGAAAGTTAAAATGTATCTAGTGGCCTTCCATCAAATAAACAAGATTGAAGTTGTTTTTCACGGCAAAATGTTATAAAGAAAAATTGCTGCAAATAGTGCCCTTATGGCACAAAAAAAGTGCCATCGCTTAATTCCGCTTTTGAAAAAAAAAAATCGTGTCTACCCACTACCTACGGGCAAGTCCGGCGGGTGAATATATCAGTTTGCTGGACATATCTACCCGTAGAAACGGGTAGATATTTCCGCAATACTGATATATTCACCCACCGGGTTGGGTTTTAGTGCGGCGGGTGAATATATCAGTTTTCTGGACATATCTACCCGTACTAAAAAATCTCGTCTAACCACTTCGTACGGGTAGATAATTCCGTAAAACTGATCTATTCACCCACCGGTTTGGGGTTTAGTGCGGCGGGTGAATATATCAGTTTGCTGGACATATCTACCCGTAGAAACGGGTAGATATTTCCACAAAACTGATATATTCACCCACCGGACTTGCCCGTAGGTACTGGGTCGACACAATTTTTTTTTTCAAAATCGAAATTAAGCGATGGCAATTTTTTTGTGCCATAAGGGCACTATTTGCAGCAACTTTTCTTTATAACATTTTGTCGTGAAAAAAAAACTTCGGTCTCTTGTGCCAGAAAAAATGGAGCATGCTACTATCTAATGCACCTACGTTTTTTTTAGCGTAAAAGATTGAAGTTGTTTTCTCACGGCAAAATGTTATAAAGAAAAGTTGCTGCAAATAGTGCCCTTATGGCACAAAAAAATTGCCATCGCTTAATTCCGCTTTTGAAAAAAAAAATCGTGTCTACCCACTACCTACGGGCAAGTCCGGCGGGTGAATATATCAGTTTGCTGGACATATCTACCCGTAGAAACGGGTAGATATTTCCACAAAACTGATATATTCACCCACCGGACTTGCCCTCCGAATATGAGCTAAATCGGACCATAAATACACATTTTCGTAAATAACTTGACTCCAGCGCCACCTACCAGGTTCATTTTTTTGTATAAACATGTCTCGCTACGTAACCAACGTATATTCCGAATATAAGCTAAATCGGTCCAAAAATACACATTTTCGTAAATATTTTGACTCCAGCGCCACCTACCGGGTTGATTTTTTGTATAAACATTTCTTTCCGCGTAACCAACATACAATCCGAATATGAGCTAAATCGGACCATAAATACACATTTTCGTAAATAACTTGACTCCAGCGCCACCTACCAGCTTCATTTTTTGTATAAACATTTCTCTCTACGTAACCAACGTATATTCCGAATATAAGCTAAATCGGTCCAAAAATACACATTTTCGTAAATATTTTGACTCCAGCGCCACCTACCGGGTTGATTTTTTGTATAAACATTTCTTTCCGCGTAACCAACATACAATCCGAATATGAGCTAAATCGGACCATAAATACACATTTTCGTAAATAACTTGACTCCAGCGCCACCTACCAGCTTCATTTTTTGTATAAACATTTCTCTCTACGTAACCAACGTATATTCCGAATATAAGCTAAATCGGTCCAAAAATACACATTTTCGTAAATATTTTGACTCCAGCGCCACCTACCGGGTTGATTTTTTGTATAAACATTTCTTTCCGCGTAACCAACATACAATCCGAATATGAGCTAAATCGGACCATAAATACACATTTTCGTAAATAACTTGACTCCAGCGCCACCTACCAGCTTCATTTTTTGTATAAACATTTCTCTCTACGTAAGGAACGTATATTCCGAATATAAGCTAAATCGGTCCAAAAATACACATTTTCGTAAATATTTTGACTCCAGCGCCACCTACCGGGTTGATTTTTTGTATAAACATTTCTTTCCACGTAACCAACATACAATCCGAATATGAGCTAAATCGGACCATAAATACACATTTTCGTAAATATTTTGACTCCAGCGCCACCTACCGGGTTGATTTTTTGTATAAACATTTCTTTCCACGTAACCAACATATATTCCGAATATGAGTTAAATCGGAACATAAATACAAATTATCGAAATATCTCGACCCCAGCGCCACCTGTTGTAAAATGGTTGTTCATAAGCCTTCGGGGGTGTGCTCACAATAACTCACCAAAGTTTCGTCGCAATCGGATGAATGGTATTAGAATGCATGCGGGACAAAGAAACATTCATTTATATGCAGGGTGTAACATAAATGTAGGCCGCTACTTCAGGAGCGTATTCTAGTCATCAAAATGATGAAAAAAGTTGAATAAACATATGTCCAAAAATCTGGTGTGATACACTCCCACAACTACATTTTACAGTGATCTTATAATTAGTCACAAATTTCATTTTTGTCAAAAATTTTCAAAACTACATATTCTACAAAAACGGTTCAAAAATGTAATAATATACCGGGTGTTCCCTTTAAAATAGGAGTTAATAAAAAAAATAGAAAAGAAAACAAAAGAAATCCATTTTTGAAGTATTCAACTGGAAAATCACCCATCTCACATCAATACACATGAAAAAAAAAGAAAAAAAATGCAAAGTTTGAAAAAAATCGTTAGACCCGTTTTTGAAAAAATCGAAAAAAAACTGAAAAATCCCAAAAGTAAACACCATACTTCCGGTTGTGCGATTTCCTTCAAAAGCTTGCTGTCTCATCTACATATTACACAAAACTTATATATGAAGTTTCAACGCCATACCTCTTTTCGTTTTTGAGATATTCTGTTCACAGACAGACACACAGACAGACACACAGACAGACAGACACACAGACAGACAGACACACAGACAGACAGACACACAGCAGACAGACCAATGAAAAAAAATATGTTTTTTGGGATCAGGGGACTCTAAAACGTGAAGATCCGTTGAAAACTCAATTTCGAATTTTTGGGGTGAATCCAGTACTTCCTTTATCGTAAAAGGAAGTAACAAGGACAGACCAGATTTAAAAGAACACGAGTTGATGTGGAGACTAGGGCATATATTTTAGTCGCGTCAATAAAGCCTTTTACTCGGAAGTCCTCAGAAACAGCTCCGATTTTGATGATTTAAAAAAAAAATTTTTTTTTATATTATTTGAAATCAGAAACCTTTTGAAGCGGGGACGAAATTATTTATATTGTTTAAACAATATGTATGATAATTATGTAGAAAAATACAGTTTTTTTATACCTTATCCATTGAAAATGAGGAAAAAAGAGATATTTATGTATGTTTTCAAATTACTATTGAAAACAATTGTTATACAGTGTGTCCCAAAAAGTTTTATACAAATAGAGAAAAAGTTTATCTTACATTTCACAAAAAAAAAATTCTTGATAAAAAGCTCTGCATGACTTGTAGATCCATAATCAAGTACAAAATTTTTAAAACATTGGCTGATATACAGGGAAAATCAAAATTATGATTTGGAATGAGAGTAAAATACGTTCTAACTGTAGTGGAGAGCACAATGTTCATATACAATACCGCGAGCGGTCGACAAATTGCCGAAAATTTTTGTCAAGTGTATGAGTGTTTATTGCTTCGATATCAATTGGTCGAGTGCGACAGCACTCGACCAATTTTGAAGCAGTAAACACGAATAAACACTTTGACAAACATTTATGCAATTCGTCGGCTGCAAGCGGCATTTGAAGGACTATTCAACGAACAAAATTGACATTTCTTAGTAATTAATCAATTCTCTTTGAAAATAAAAATCTGTTGTCGTGAAATAAATTGTTTGTCAAATTTGACAGGAAGTTAAATAAATGTCACAGGAAGAGAAAAAAATTGTCATTAAAACTCCGCTAGCGGAATTGTTGCACAATTTTATGCTGATTGGTGGCAAATGACATAAATACTAAATTATGATTGGTGAATAGTTAACTTGAAGGGGGTGAGTTGAATAGTAATTGAAATTGTTATTAAGTAGCATTTGACATTTGTTGACAGTTATTAGATATTCCAAAACATTCTATCCAGAACGTGTTTAATAAGGACGAGTAACACAAAATCAGGCGCTTATTATGAACGGGATCTTACGATGTTTCGTACTGCGCATTAATCTAACAATTGCTGACGTATTTATTAAAATAATCTTATTTTTTATCTGAGAAATCACTAATCTAATAATTTTTTGCTACTTAATAACAATTTCAATGAACATTTTGCTCTCCACTACAGTTTGAACGTATTTTACTCTCATTCCAAATCATAATTTTGATTTTCTCTGCATATCAGCCAATGTTTTAAAAATTTTGTACTTGATTATGGATCTACAAGTCATGCAGAGCTTTTTATCAAGATTTTTTTTTGTGAAATGTAAGATAAACTTTTTCTCTATTTGTATAAAACTTTTTGGGACACACTGTATAACAATTGTTTTCAATAGTAATATGAAAACATATCATAAATCTTTCTTTTTTCCTCATTTTCAATGGATATGGTATAAAAAAACTTTTTTTTTCTACATAATTATCTTACATATCGTTTAAACAATATAAATAATTTCGTCCCCGCTCCAAAAGGTTTCTGATTTCAAATAATATAAAAAAACAAAATAAAAAAAATCATCAAAATCGGAGCTGTTCCTGAGGACTTCCGAAGATTGCCTGTTTTATGTATTGATTGACGCGACTATTTGCTTTACGTTAAAACATGAAATTTTGGAAAGGAAAAACAATCCAGAGTAATGTATAGTAATTTCCTTATTCTTTGTATACATCATAGCTGTGACCTCCTCGCCCGGGCATAATACCGGGTGGCCATAAATATCTGATATCACATTACCTTTGGAATCAACACCGCTTTATTAAAGTGATGAATCCAACTAAACTAAATGTCATTAATGTCATCACACCTAAAATTCCTATCTGTCAAAAATTATTACAGATTGCAATAAGTAATCGAGTTAGAACAGGAGATTTTTATAATTGAGTCGTAGGCTAAACTGCAGAATCCGGGCCACATTTCCCTCCTCTTATTGCATTTTATAACTTTACATAGGTAACAATACTTATCATAATTGAAATATAACGCTAACCAACATTTATAAGTAGCTAATTCCATGGCTACCAGGATCTCAGATATTTATGGCCACCCGGTATTACGTGAACCTATGCGTGTATGTTTTGAAACATGACTTTTCCATTGTTCTATTCCAGTTGTTTTATCCTGAAAAAAATGCGATTTTCCCTAATTTTCCGAGTTTTCCACTCCGATTTTCCCATTTTTCTCTTTGAAAAGCCATTCAGAAACGAAAACATACGAAATCCCATACACAAATACCATACAAAATTATCTTTTTTATTTTCCGGATTTTCCAACTTTTCCGGTGGATTTTCTCAAATTTTTTTTTTCATACAAACCTCGTCCTGACAATTTCGAACACAATAAAAAAAAATTAGCCAAATCGGTCGAGCCGTTCTCCAGTGATGATGTGACATACATGCGGCAATGGATTTTTATTTATATAGACAGTTCCTGGAAGGAACGGTGAACAACCTGTTTAGATGCCTGAGAATATTTAAAAATGACTGTCAGCATTTCCACAACTGAAAGAGATTTAACGAGATAAGTCCTCCGGCATGCTTGCTGGCACGTTTATGCACTAAACCCCGAAGGTCGCACTGTTTAGTGTTTATATTTGGTGAACCTCTCGGCTCTCTGTCGCCTGAAAAAGAACGGATTATTGTAACTTCATTGCGGTTCATAGGCGTAACTAGGATTTTTGGCTGGGGAGGGCCGGGCCCCCCAACCAACCATCGTCAATAAGTATATAGGTACCTATGAAGATATGAATTTACGTACATAACTTTTTCCCATAAATTTATTTGCTTGTTCTTTGACACTGTTATACGAAGGTAGCCCGCCCCATACATTTCTGCAATCTGATAAAACAAAGGTGTGTAGTCAAAATTTGTTTTTAATATTGTTTCACAAATTATTTGCCCTTAAACTCGGCACTTTATGGACCCTAAATAATACTACAATAACGGGTTTATGGAACAGTCGAACATAACGCTTAGGTATGTCAAAACAAACCCCCAGAAAAATGTGTTTGTCGCATAATTACAATATTTCCTGCTTCCAGAGCCTCAGCCTCCCCCCCCCCCCCCCCCTTGTCTTCTCAAGCGGGCTGAGACTTGAGATATTGAGACTAGGGATGCCCATCGAAATGAAAAAATCGATGTTGACATCGATGCTCAACATCGAGTAGGAACATCGAGGTCTTCGATGTATCGAATAAAAAACATCGATTTTTTGCAAACATCGATGATTTTTCAGATTTTAGAATAAAGGTATTTTTCGACTACCATTTTTTGAAGGAAGCTATTATGACACTTTCCATATGTCAAAAGCATGTTGTTATTGCATACTATGCACTAAAAATATCATTGCGCACATCTGTCACTTTTATTGCACACTTCTATCAGAACTGGTCATTAAATGTGGTGAGTTTAAAATTTAAAACAAGGAAAGCATACATACCTAACATGATTTTAATGAATTTTCAATTTGAAATGATGTTGACGTTTTGTAATCTCTTTAGCATAAATATGTGGCATTAAAAAAATTATGTATACAACTCGTATCTAAAGCTTCTTTTTGCACTAGTGAGATTTCGTTTCTCACGCGTGCAAAAATGTGGCACTTTAGCTACTCGTTGTATAAATAACTATTAAATGATAATATTTCGAACAAAAATATTTATTTTTGCTGTTTAATTACATTTTTTTACAGTAACTTTTTATTTACGTTATGGAATTATAGTTTAACGTTTTATATGAAAAACATTATTATTTATTCAACATAAATAATAAAACATAGATGCTTATTTATATGTCCCAAACACTTTTATCTAAAGATTGCAAAAATAAAAGTTGTGATAGACGTTTTCCCTTTAGACGATTTCGTTGTTGCGACAAGGTCTGTCCAGCTTTTGAAAATAATCGTTCGGAGGGGACTGATGTGGCAACCGTTGCAAGATATTTCAAAGCTACATTGTGTAGTCTAGGATAATTGACCTTTAAAGATCTCCATTCCTCTAACGGTTTGGTTGACAATGTAGCTAGAGGACTTCCTAAATATAATATTACTTCATCGTCAGGACTCTTGGTGAGAGATGCACTATGTGTTTTGACCAAGTCATAATGCATTGTCCATAGGGATGATTCCGATGATGCATTTATTTCTGAAATATCTGGCAAAACAAGAACAAATAGAAATTAATTGAATTTGTAGTTTGCATAAACTTACCCATTTGAGGTTCAGAGGTAAGCTTTGATTCCACTTCCACATCTTCAAGAGTTAACTCCTTTAATGTTTTGATTGCTTTGGCACAGGATAGTGGGTCCTTAAAATGAATCTTTTTAAATCTTGGATCAAGGAGTGTACTCAAAGCCAGAAAATGGACATTTTCAATTTGCCCAAATCGCTTATTACACTCTGCTATAACCGAACTGCGAAGTGTTGTAGAGATACAAGTTTCAGGTTTAAGATTTGTTAATGTTGTCATTAAGCAGTGCATCATTGGAATCACAGAACTTGTCGTTAAATATTTTTGTCCACATGCTTCTCTTGTAGCAGCTTCAATGGGTCTTAAAATTTTTACAAATTCTTTAAGTTCTAAAATTTCCAGTGCGGTAACCATGGTTGGAGCTTGAGGATGTTTAATTAAAATTTCATTGATTGCTTCATAAATTTGCAAAAATCTCTCAATCATATAAAACTTGGAGTTCCATCTGGTTGGGACCTCTTGAATTAACTTTTGATTTGAAAACTTTCTTAATTCGTCGGCAGCAACAACACTTTGTTTAAACCAAGTGATTATCCTTTTTGTTTTTGTCAAGATTGCTCAAATCCTGCTGTGTTTTCCATTGCCTTTTCAGCCATCAAGTTTAACGTATGAGCAAAGCATGGCAAATGTTTACCTTTGTCAAATGCAATCTCTATTGCTTTAACTATATTTTGTCCATTGTCAGTTACTACAACAGTTATATTTTCCTTATTAATGTGCCAATCATTGCAAGTTTCTGAAATAATATCTGCTAAATATTGACTTGTATGTCTTTCAGCCAATTCTACAACTCCTATTGTGATAGAAGAAAAATCAGTATTATTTAGAAAATGTATTGTGAGGCCCAGAAAACTTCTGGTTTGCTGGGTGTCAGTCCAAATATCTGTTGTAAGTGTCATATGTTTTACGTTTTCTAATTTTTCTTTTATTCGAGATGAAAGTATATCATATCTTGCTTCAATAAGCCTGGTAACTGTATTTCTATGTGGGATTTTATATAAGGGCGCAATTGTTTTCATCAGATGTTGAAAACCTTCGTTTGCAACAATTGAAATGGGTTGACAATCTCTACAAATCATGTATATAATACAGTTTGTAATTTTCGATGCTTTTGCGCCTTGTTCAGAAAATGATTGTATATCCAAAAATGATTCGCTAATCAATTTTTGTTTAATAGGTTGAGTACTTGCCTCTTTCTCAAATGGGAGGGTTTCAGAAACGACAACTTCTTTGGATGTGGATGGTACTTTCGTTGATGTTGGAGACACATTTTTAGATGTTGAAGGTGTATCACTTGCCGACTTTGTTTCAACCGAACTTATTTGAGAAACTACACTAACTTTTAAAATATTTGGATGAATATGTTTTATATGTCCATTTAGATTGCTAGTGTTTCCTGATGTTTTAAGTTTTTTTTTGCACAATCTGCAAGTTGCTGTACTATCAGAATGTTTTTCAAAGTATTGCCACACGTCACTTTTCCGTTTCGGTGGCATTTTAATAAACACGAAAGCACGAAACCCGCTATTTAAAAAAGTTACTTTACCGACTACTATAATCTGCAATCTGTAAAACCACTCTTCTCTCTTGCGTATTGAGTACTGCAAGTCTGCAAGTGGTCCAGTACCCAATACCGCCACCCAAATACCGAATATATCATATTAAATTATAAATTTACAATATTGCATTTTAAGCCTGCTATTCCTGCTAATCGTCACATTCCCTGATTGTTTAGCAACGGATCGAATGTTGCCGTTCGATGACATCATTTCGGAGGCCGTCTGGCTCCATATTCAGCAGATTTGCTAACAGATATCTTTGCACAAAATGCACTTGAACTTGAAAAGTGTGACAAGAGGGGTGCAACGAAAGTAGGCAAAGAAGAAAAATACTACTGTCTTAAGTGTCTTATTAATTAATTACAATCATTATAATTATAAATATCATTAATAATGTTTGGCAGAAAAACAAAAAAAATCGATGTTTTGAAGCGTATTTATCGATGTATCGAAATACATCGAATAGATGACATCGATGTCAAAACATCGATACATCGAACGGTAAACATCGATGTTACAGAAAAATCGATGCTTGATGGGCATCCCTAATTGAGACTGCGACAGTGGTCTGTTCATGTTTTGAATGGTAGCATGTTCTTGTCTTTGACAGCAGCGACTTCATTGTTCATTCGAACGTTGTACGAACATTCCGATCCTTGCATAAGCAGTTCAAGTGGGCGTTGATTTATTTAACACGCGAGTTTTTAGGTGAATTTAGACGTAAGTACAGTAATTTTCTAATAATTTTGTGAGTTTCTCTTATCCGTAAGTTACTTATGCCAATGAAAATAATAGTAGATAAGGCATTTCTCTCCGAATTGTATATACTATTTTTTTCACGTTGCAGGAAGGTTTAAAACTACAAACCTGGTTTTTTTAAAACTTAATTTATTGACATTTTAGTTACATTTATTTAAAATTAGTAGCCTATGGCAAATTTTAACGTTGGTGGAACTGTAAGTCTATGTCAAATTCGAGGTTATCAAGTTAGGTTTTGCGTCCGTTTTGACACAAACTGACGCAAAACCTAACCTGATAACCTCGAATTTGACATAATTTTGTTGCTCAGTCATAATGAAAACTCCCTAGGTAAACTTCTCTCCTCTAGGGAATAATTCATTATTTCTGTGACGATTTTGGTATCGTAGAAACCGTGTTTTGCTCCCACACGTGAAAACAATAGTAATTTACGTAACAAGTATAGAAAGTGGAGCTTTTCAGTACGAGTGAGATGTTTCCGGAAGAGGCCGTTAGGCCGAGTCCGGAATTTCGAGACGAGTATGGAAAAGCCACTTTCATACGAGTTTCGTACAATATTTTTTCGTACACTAGCATACAAAACGGAATACTAAATTTATCCTCGTATATAGCAAATAAGTAGAGTAATATTAATGTAATGTAATATTATATGTGTTGTAACTAAGGAAACGTACCGCAAAGTGCTACTTTGCCGTACGAATACCGCAAAATACTACTTTGCCGTACGAATACCGCAAAGTGCAACTTTCTGATTAATAAATTGTACGGCAAAGTAGCTCTTTCAATGCTAGTGTACGAAAAAAATATTTGTGTCAAGTTTGTTTTTAAAACGGTCCATATTAATTTGTTATGATTTTAGGATAGTAAATCCGAGTCCGTGGCAACACGTTACAAAAGATTGAAATGGCGTCATTTGGAAACAACTGTAGGTATGTGTGCACCCTTTTAAGTTAATTTATTTACTAATTATATGTTTTGCTGATGGGTATTGTGTGTTTTTACGTCCTTTTACTATAAAGGCAGTATTTTTATAAATAGAGAGCGGATTTTTAAGCATTCAGCTTATCCTGAATATTAAAAGCAGGAAAATAATTTCTAAAAATGTTTACGAATTGCAGGAATATTTGACACTAACTTTTTAATGCTTGTTTTTGCTTTTTTTACCTTTATGCATATTTCGGATTATTGTGCTTATAAGTACCTACTTATTTTTAGGTTTTCAGTTTTTTGCATTTATTTTCTGCGTAATTAATTTTATAATCACATGTTTCAATCTGGTTTGTTTGCAAGCATTATTTTTGCTTGCATGCAGTTTGCTTAAAAATGCAGTCAGTGCAGTGGTTTTCTGGAATTACTAAAAAACTCAGGTATTCCCTTGAATTATTTTAGTTAACACACACACACACGCAGAAAGCTCGGTTATTCCTCGTTTTGTATGATTTTAATTCAAAATAAATACAGAGAAGAGCGATACGGCCGATCTGGGGATAGTTAATACGCCTATAATCCTTTGCGTCACAGACCAGAATGAATTAAAATATGAAAACAATAAATTATTTTGCAAAGCTTGTATTCAGACGGTAAGTCTTGAAAATTGTTTAAGTACTACAATTTTAGATTCAGTGCGACAAAAAAATACGTCATTTCACATGTAAAAACCACTTGGCATCAAGAACAATTAAAGAAGTATACAAATTTGCCAAAACAACAGACAATTGTGACTTCGTTTGTATCTACTTCACGTAACAGGGAACAAGCACAGTTTAATTTCGATCTTTGGAAAATCTAACATACCACTAAATAGATGACAAAATAGTTCCTTCAAAAAGTTTTTGGATAAATATTGTCACATGCACGTTTCGGATGAAAGCACCTTGCGAAAAACATTTTTGTTAATAATTTCAAAGATCCTGTTTGTGCAGGCTATAAAATTTAAGATAAAATGTTCACAATTTTGGCAGGCGAAATTGCAGAACATTTTGAGATTGATCAGACTATTGTAGCAAATTTAAAATATGCTCCAATAACTAGTGTTGACGTAGAAAGAAGTTTTTCTACATATAAGAACATTTTAAGTGCAAGGCGACAAAGTTTGGAATAATGGAGCATTTTGAATAATATTTAATAATTAATAGTTTTGTGAAAGACTTATTTTTTAGTGCCCAAGTTTTCTATTGTATTTTTTTGTGTTACATTTAAAGTTTTTCTCTGAATTTTGATTGCACTTGATTTTGTGTGTCACATTACATTTTTTTATTATTAGTGAAGTAGGTACAATGAACAAAATAGTTTTTTTTCATTGATGAGGTTTTTTATGATAAAGCTTTTTTGTAAGAGTTGATGCTTTTTTTGCTTAAATTAACGCTTTTTTCAACATTTTTGGGGCTTTTTAAAGCGCTTTTTTTTTTAAATTTTTGTGCTTATACTTCCGCTCTCTATTTATAAGTATTCTATAAAATTCGAAATCTTCACATTTCATAGATGCCGCTGCGGGAACAATGAAATTAGTTTATTTCAAATGTTATAACAATTTTAAACGCTCATGAAAAAACGATGCACGTAATAATATGTGCTGTAACGCGATAAAAAAACCACAGTGTATTATACAGGGCTAACCGTGAGGAAAGTACCAAACTCTGGAAGTGTATGCTACACATCAATCTAGAATAAAATATCCAAAAATTGTTACCTGATTTTTATTTGTTTTCGAATTACAGCGTCTTAAATTTAAGTTTAAATACGTAGGCTACCCGGAAAATTACACAATTTTTGAACATTACAGCGTTTATTTTGAAAATTGCAGAGTTTTATAATAATTTCGCAATACAATACACTACATTTTCAAAGATATCTCCATGCACCTCAGGACATTTTGAGGCTCGTATTCCATCAGCACCCGTTGCTCACCCGAATTCATTTTGATGTTCTATTTTATGCAAGCTGCAACCCTCAAACGATTTAGAAAATCATAAAATATTAACGGCAGCAGACAATTGACAGGTTGTTGTTGATAATTAAAATGTGCGAGATTACTTGCATCTTGTACTGACACTTTTAAGCCATTCTAGTTCGACAACTAAACAAAACTCTGATTACATCTTTTGGGTTTTTTAGTCATCCACTTATGTGTAACCTGCAACCCTGAGTTTGGTTCTTTCCTCCCGACTCGCCCTGTACACGGGAACTAGTTTTCTTATTAGAGATTAAACAACATGTTTTACTGGACTTAGTTTAATCTTTAAATAACCTTTCACTCGTCACTATGCGGTCTACAAATATACTGTATAGGTACATTTCTTACTTCTGTTAGCTTTCTTTTTTAAATGAAGTTATTCTTATTTTTATCATGTTCTAATTTGTTATGTAGTTGGTGTTATTTTTACAATAATTGTATTTTTTAGTGCATTTGCACAATTATGTCCGAATGCCAGAGGTGGCCGAGGCGCGTGCGATATGTTTCTGCAAGAGGTGGGCTGCCCATTCTTCCACAATTTTGAGATCTGCAGGGATTATCAGCTGGACAACTGTGGCAGGCCTATCTGCAGAAAGGCCCACATATATAATGCGGAGGTGTTCAAGTATAGGCAAAATGGGGTTGTAACTCGACGTTTTAAATCAGAGGTGGCCAGGAGTACGCAACTTAGCGGCTTGTGTGGGCAATTCATGCGAGAAGGGAGATGCTCAAGAGCAGAAGATTGCCGTTTTTTGCACCCTGGCTACACGACTGATTTGCGACCGTCGTGTTATGTATGCTACGACAACATACAAGAGGGGACAGGGTTGGTGACCACCGGATGCCGCCACATTGTGTGTATGACCTGCGTGTACGGCTGGACAATGGCTAACGACGGTGAATTGCCAGTAAATTGCTTTTACTGTCGTACGCAAACTGGGTTGCAGGATTTGGTAAGTTTATTATTGCATTTTTTATCTCTCATTGCGAAGACAAAATTATTCGTATAATTCAGTTTGTTTTTATAATATAATTTAAAATAAAGCGTGTATTGCGCCCCCTACGCCACTGAATCGACATCCCTCCGCCACTGGCCCTAACGCTAGCGAAGTGAAGACAGTCGGCTATTAGATAACGCGGGGGGGAGGGGGCATCTTAGCAATATTATTTTCTATAAATTCGTAACCTATTTTGTGTATTTAACAAACCCATTAATAAATTTAGTTACTTGCGAAGGTCGTTTTAACAGTAAAAACACGTTACACCGAAATCCTGGTTATAATAAACTGGGGGAAATTGTTTTAGAATTACAGTCCAATTTCGAACCTGCAATTCTAAAAATCTGTTTCGGTTAGCATCAATTAGGACATATGACGTAGATTACTCTTTTTCACAGTATAAAGACATTTTAGCTAGTAAAAGGTTCATAACCATATGATAATTTATTGAAATAATAGTAGTTATTTATATTTATGAAACATGTTGCAAAATGTGCGTGCTTTTTTCAGGAGTCATCATCACGACGAATGAAAACACAAAACGCGAAGTTTGCAATGTGTTGCATACAAGATTTTTTCAAGTTCTGCAATAAACAAAATTTTTAGATCTTCTGGGATATGTTGACAAGCAGAGTGAAAAAATTTGCTTTTTTCCATCGCGACAAAAGTATGTTATATTGACATTAATAATGATAAGTACAGAGTTGACATTTTAGTACTGGATTGCAAAAACTCTTCATATGATTCTGTTGTCTTCGTACATCTTTTTCACGCTTTTTGCTTAAAAACTCATTTTTCAAATGAATGTATTCGTAATTTATATCTTTTTTTGCGTTTTCTGCCAGGATATATATTTTTTAATGCATCCTCCGCTTTTTTTAAATCTTACGTTTTCTGGGTACAAACCTGTTTTTCTTACAAACATTCAGTTTTAATTCTTTTTTTCTTTTTTGCTTGAATAACTACTTGTTTAATAAACAATTCCAATTTAGGTACATTTTGTGGAACGAATTATGTGAGTTTTTTTTACCTTAAATAGCTATTTCTCTTACGATTTTTAAATTTAGAGTAAGCATCTCTTAAAGGAAGTCCGATCGCGAAAAAAAAATGCATATTTTGTTTATAATATGTTGCATATTTGGTCCTCCTATCATTAAACAGCCTGTACACAGGATGTACCGAAATTAGACGGCCCAACTTTGGAGACGTACTTCTGCTTATTAAAGCCCAAGAAATAAAGTATGTAAACATACTAATGTTCTAAAATGCTTTTTAAGAGACCTAATCCCTTAATTGTTTGTGGTTTTGCGCATGAAAAAAAGGTGCCTCGTTTTCCTACGTGGACAGGGAGGGGTAAATATTTAACAATAAGGGCTGCTCGCTGCTGCGATAGCAATAGCAAAGATTCACCCCACCCGCTACCCCCACTACACCTACTGATAGATTGGTATTAGAACGACAGGTTCTTTTGTTCTTTGCTTGTTTGTTGTTTGGTATTGGTATACTTCATTGCTGCATTAGCTTTCGCGACGTGCTGTGAAAAAAATGGATTCAGCATCTACTTCGTCAAACACACCAAAGTTGTTTATGTGCTTCCGTTATTTATTTTCTGTGTGCCATCGCGGTAGTAGTTGTCCCTATGTGCACAAGTTGTTGGCGTGTACAATTAAACAGTGTCCCAGGACAACCTGTTTATTTGTACACGTCGATTGGGTGGGATACGGGAGTACCCAGGAATATTTAGATGGTGTACAAGCAAATCAGGTTTTGCCCGCTCTCGAAGCAGAATTTCGACGAATTGCGTTGTTGGTACGGGAAGATTTGCCGAGTGGCAGGGAAAAAGAGTTTTTCTGTACTCGGTCTTTGACTGGCAACTGCCCTTGGCCCTGCAGGATTTGCACAAGGATTAACTCGGATAGTCCAACCTGGACAGGTATATTACAACTTGGTTAAAAATTTGATATACGGTCCGCTGTATTGCGCATGCGTCCCAAAAAAAATTATCAAGACCTAACAACTAACATAAACCATTAACCTGAACCACCGCCGAGAGCCCAACAACATTGCTTTAAAAATTACGAGACTATAACGGCACCCACATTTTGACGTACGCTCATCGCACCATCAACCTTACATCGCTGGCAGCGCATGCGGAATAGAGCGGACCGTATATCAAAGTTCACCCACAACTTGTTATATGGATGTGAAATGAACTTAATTATCTGAAATTTATTGATACAAAGTAAACATGACAATAAGTACATATATGTAACATCTGAGCAAATGAAAGGGAAATCAAGCTTGGCTTTGAAAAAATTAAGTCATGTGGTAATTTAACTATGACAGTTATTATAATAGTCCGTATTCAACATAATGTGAATTAATAATCCACATATCTTTCTATTTTCCAAGCCAAGCTTGATTTCATTTTCGTTTGCTTACATGTTATTTCATATTAAAGCAACCTTGACACTATACTGTACCCACAATTTGTTCAGTTTGTCTCTTCATCTTCAAGTGCCTGACATTTTAAATGCTTCAGCCCCTCGAGTCCCTCCCGTGGCTACGTCACTGCATTATGATTTGAATATGTACTGATATATATTTGACATACTGGTGTTTTTACACATTTTGTGACATTTTGCTCCTTTTTCTTGATTAGTGTATTACAAAATGCAATTTTAATAATGCCGCGTAGGTATGCTGATTTTGCTGATAATTGTATTTATACCGATTTATACGTTTACAGTGTACGGCACATGAAATGCACCATCTTTTTAAGCGCCTGCAGAGTAATTATAAATTTATTCTAGTTTTAAAAGGGTTCCATTTTTTTCTCAAAGGGTGCCCATGAATAAAATCTTCTATATGGTTAACATTCACATTTTTAACATTTTCAACAGGCTTATTGTTTCTAATATAGGCCAGTCAAATGGAAGAAAATAGGGGAACGTTTTGGTGGAGTTTTGATATTTGGTTCCTATATGTTTTCTGGGTCGCTGTACACGTATATAAGGTTTGCCAACAAAAATTTTGACCGGAAACTGGTTTTTTAAGCAAAACCGGTGTAAATAACCGTTTTTTAGTTTTTCTAAAATTACTCGAAAACAATCCAATTTCGTAAATGTTACGCCTACATGAAATGAAAGAGGATAAAATATACTATATTTTATGTACGAGAGGTTTTTTTCTTCGATAAATCGTTCAGCCGCGAGAGCGCCGCGTTAGGCGTTAAAAGCTAAAAAAAAAAGGAATAATCCCAGTTTATTTCCAAGTAACTCGAAAACTATCCATTTTTCGTAAATCAAAAATGGTATATGAAATGATTATTCATAAATGATATGTTGGCAAACTTGATATTCGCGTACAGCGACCCAAAAAACATAGGAACCAAATATCACAAGTCCACCAAACTTTCCCCTATTTTCTACCATTTGACTGGTCTGTAACTTCGCAGCGCTCTCGCGGCTGAACAATTGGTCGAAGAAAAAAACCTCAACTACATAAAATGTAGGAAATTTTATTTTCTTTCATTTCTTACAGGTTCAATATTTACGAAAAATGGGACAGCTTTCCTGTAATTTGATAAATACTGAAAAAAATCGGTTTTTACACCGTTTTTGCTTAAAAAAACGTGTTTCCGATCAAAAATTTTTGTTGGCAAACCTGATATTCATGTACAGCGAGCCAAAAAATATATAGGAACCAAGTATCAAAACTCCACCAAAACTTTCCTCTATTCGTCCTTTTTGAGCACAATTTGACTAGACTAATACCTCTATTAACATATTTTAAACAATAAAATTACTGTCACCCCTAGCAATTACTTTTAGCAATTAACTACACTCTTTGGGAGTTCATAGTTATAATGTTAAAACCTCGTTGGGAGTAACCTAGGGATGTTCGATACACCCTAAAGTACTGTGAAGTTTTTATTGGATTTTTAATCATTATCATAAAATTTCCTGGATACATAAGAGCTCCAGTCCGCCAGAATTAGTCATTCTCCTTAGAAATTATCAATTAGGATTTTGCTGCACCAGCTGAAACCCGAAGTGCAGTACGTACGCATGTTAAACGGGTAGATTTCGGCTCAACAAAATCATTTTGTTTTGATTTTTATTCTCTAGTTCGTAGAAGCTGAAATTACAACGGCAGCTGATTTCGCCCGTAATTTCGGTTACATCATCGTGTTTGTAAATTCTTCAGGGTCGACGTGTTCCGTTTCTGGGATATTGGTATACAGTTAGCCATTACTGATGCGGGTAACTCATCCTCTAGTTCGAATTCATTAGTCATTACAGTGGCGTAACTTGGTACCTATAAACGGCGCGGCCGTGGGGGGCCCCAAGGGCCCCCCTAATTTTCTTTTTCTTTCATTCTATAAACGCTAATTCGGCCACCGCACACTTGCGACTAACTCGCATAAACTGTTGAAATAACGATCTTATTATATATTTTTTGTATCAATTTTAATAATTTTTAAGGAAGCAGTTTTGGACACATGTTTATAGGATCTTTTTTTTGACAGTTTTGTTGCATACATCACGATGGCAAAGTTTGGTCAAACAATTCAGATACACCCTGTATACTGGGTGTATTAAAAATGATGCATAATCTTCAGGTAGAGCGATTCTTTGATTAATTCTGAGTCAAACATCTTGATACTAAACTGTTGGATTGCCCTCACGAGCGGTAGATAAAAAACATGATTTTTTCAGGTAAACTACCTTCCTGTTTCAATTATGTGAGAGTATCGTTAAGAAAAGTGGTTAAAAGTAGCCAGATTTATTTCAGAAATGTTAAATGGGACTACAATTTTACATTTTGAATAACTTTCTTTGATGACATTTTGACGTATTTAGAACAAAAAGGGTGCTTTACCTGGAGTAGACAGTATTTTTTATCTACCGCTCGTGAGGGCTATCTAACATTTTAGTATTAAGATGTTCCACTCAGAATTAATCAAAGAATCGCTCTACCTGAAGATTATGCGCCATTATTAATACACTCTGTATATTGTGAGTTGTATTACAGCTTATCACTTTTTATGATATAATTTATTGCTGTTTCTTGCTACTTAATCGCCAGTCGTACTTGTTTGTCCATTTGTCCAGAAATATGCATTTCCAATAAGGGATGGTGCAATTTATGTACCTACATGAAATTCAAATCACTATACGATTCGCAATGATTTTAATTATTATTTTAACAACTATCAATTTACAGAAATTTTTTTTGTCTAGATTTTCTGTTTTCATTATGATGTTGGATATGACATTTCGTTTTGGTCCTCCAGTTATCGAACACTTGTATTACATTTATTCCACAATAAACGAAATTAAAATTTAATTTTTAAATTTAAACTTTTTGTTTCAGCTCTGAAGTGTACCCATTGTCGACTGGCGGTCTCGCATGCATTTGGGTTCCTAGATGTGTGTCGTCACGTATTCTGCATGTCCTGCTACACTTTCCGGTTGGAGAGGGGCCCCCATCCGAAACGAATTTGTTCGAGGTGCAGGAGCGTGGGTTGTCTGATAAGACCAGTGTCTGTGGTCTAACCTCTTCACAAACTTTCAATTTCAAAATTTCACCGCAAGATTAATATTACACCACTGACTACTTCACTTCACTGCAAGATTAAATTTTCTCGTCGCAAAATTAATTCTACATCACTGCAAGATTAAATTTTCTCACCACTTAATACTACATCACTGCAAGATTAAAATTTCTCACGTAATACTACATCACTGCAAGATTAAATTTTCTCACCACTTAATACTACATCACTGCAAGATTAAATTTTCTCGTCGCAAAATTAATTCTACATCACTGCAAGATTAAATTTTCTCACCACTTAATACTACATCACTGCAAGATTAAAATTTCTCACCTCTGACGTAATACTACATCACTGCAAGATTAAATTTTCTCGTCGCAAAGTTAATTCTACATCACTGCAAGATTAAATTTTCTCACCACTTAATACTACATCACTGCAAGATTAAAATTTCTCACGTAATACTACATCACTGCAAGATTAAATTTTCTCGTCTGCTATAAGAATTGAGGAATTTCACAATAAAGATGACATTGCATCAGAAGTGGCTTATGATTACGTAATAGAAAATTTGAAGGGCAGAATGGCTGAAATTCAACACTTGCCCTTTGTGCCTCATCAATCCAATCTAGTCTTCTACCAAAGAAAACCCAGATGATGTGCTGCACCGTTCCAGGCAAGTTAAAACTTATTGTTTGAAAAACGAGTTAACTTAACATACAAATTTACTTGCAGATTGTCTTTCTCCTGCACAAGACTATGCTGATTTGTTGGCTGAATCATCAGAATCACACCTTGTGTCTGATTTAAAATTGAAACTACCATGTTACGTATTCGTAGAACCAAATCTTCATTTGACTTCTCTGTATCGAGTCCACTATCCGAACCCAAATTCAAACAAAAGACCAAGGACAGCAAAGCAATCACATTTATCACCGGTAAATTGAAGACTCTTCGATATAAACACTCCCACAAGTAGAACATCTAGATGTTGATAAAGGTACACATCGCATAATTATTGTTCTACAGTAATTGCTCGGCTTTATCTCCAATATGCAGTTTATTTTAAGCGTTGTTGTATTTTATTCATAGTAATTCTTCATTACACTTGCATGTAAATTTTGTACTTTTACTCGAGTTTTTTTAATATATGTATTGAAATGTTGCAGATTCGAATGTTGACGGTGACCGTTTCCAAGACCCTCCAGGGTGAAATGTTCAAGACAGGTACTACAAGTGACTCTTCACCAAGTCCATCAGTCTTGGAAATTCGCATACTTATACAAGGACACAACCCTTCTAAAGCAGCACTACAAAATGTTCTTAAGGCAAATAAGAATGTCTTCGTTGGCAGAACATACCAAAAAACTTATGCGCATTTAGTGTACCTTATTCGAAAAATACCTTAAAACTAACAAATCGAAAGTCTCCTAAACCTGATGCATAATCTCTTACATTTAAGATGCATATTTATTTATTTATTTAGAAACTGCAATTTTGCTCATAAATTTTTGGTGTGCAGCATGTCTGCCTTTTGTATTATTCACATCTGTGGTTGGAGTAGTAAGTGCTTACCGTTAAGTAATTAGACGAAGGGCCTGCTACAAATATAGTTGCGTCATTTTATCAAGAAAATATTCCTTGCAATTATATTATCTTAATATCGCTGATAATTGATTTGGATGTTAGCCTAGTTTTTGATGGTGGAGAGGGCTGCAGCAGTGGTGCAAAGGGATAGAGAAGAGATCAGCTAGGGTGGCCTGAAAATCTTGTTATATATTGGGCAGTACTGAAGTGTATTATTGGTGGCACTGGCGGTGTATGTCCGATTTGAGGTTAGCAGGTTAGGTTGTGTTTGTTATTTAACACAGACTGACACAAAACCCAACCTCCTAATCTCGAATTTGACATACACTGACGGTGCCACCAACAATACACTTCAAAACTGCCAAACTTATGACACATGTCACAGGCGACGCTGATTATAAATTGATTTGATCTCTTGGTAAACTCGATTCACTATAGTCCCGGATTGTCAAATGTCAAAATCCAATTTAAAAAAATCCTTTATATCATGGTTAATACTTGTAAGTCAAGCTATGGGTAACTAGAAACAATTAATTAAGCTACTAATGTCAAAACTATAAATTATAGGTTATATTTCGAAATGAATTAAGCAAAAATAAATATAAGTTGCCAGGTAGCAAAAACCCAAACTTTCACAATTACGGTTTTACGTTGTCCAACCTAGTGGTAACAAAAAAACCAATCGAAATTCAACAGTGCTACCACAAAACGTCATTTTTGACAATCCGAGACCATAGTGAACAGAGTACATTACAATTTCTTACGGTCCTTGAGAAAGGTATCCCCAGTAGGTCATGTTTAGTTACGTGAAAATGACCTGACGACATGTCACGTTTACTTTTTAAATTAGGTTATACTTTTTTACATTTCACAAATACCGGTATAGCTAAAAATATTTGTCAAAATTTAAATTATAACCTAATTTACAAGTATATACCTGACATTTTGTCAGGTCGCTATCACATAACCAAACATGACTTACTGGGGATACTTTTCTCAAGGACTATAAGAGATGGAAATATCTCTACCCCTTTGCGCCCCTGTCGTAGCTCTCTCGACCGCTGGAAACCAGACAGACTTCCAAATCAATTGATCAGCAATGGAATATTTTCTTGATGGAATGACGTAACAAATTTTGTCGCTGGCTCTTGGACGAAATATGTAACATGTCAACTGCTACTGCCTATGCACGCTTAATAGTTTACTAAAAAATGTAATTTATAGATTTTTATGTACTAACTTAATTATACAGTGTTATCAGTTTGATTAGGAATAATTTAAAATGTATGTAGCTCCGGATTTGAGAGATATTCAGAGATAATCATATGCACAAAACAGGAGTTCTACATGATCTAGTTAGGTGTGCCATATTAATTTTTTAACAGTGTATATCTACATTTGTTTTGTTAATATTTGTGATGTGTACTTACTTTTTACATTTAAAAATAAAACTATTGAATACGTCTAAATTTGTTTATTTTTTGTCATCTGATGTTATCTTTGATAATGTAGCGTATGTTACAACCTCAAACTGACAGTAGCTTGACGATCCTATTCTACTGAAGTAGTAACAATTTAATGATGAGAGTGAATTATATGTCGATTCACTTGTACCATATAGCTATTTTTAATTATCATCTTTTGCATCTTATTTCTTATTTTAATAAGCTTCAAATGCAAAATACAAAAAAATGTTTGTAGTTTATGTAAAAGCAGGCAACCATTGTTGCACTTGCGATTTGCATGTGGTCATATGTGGATGTAGCATTTATGTGAAAAAACATTTTTAGTGTTTAATCACTTTTGCTTACCTTTTCGTACAAGAATTTTGTATTAAAGTAGTGTACTAGTTATTTAGATTACTGAATTAATTGTATGGGGGTATTCCATGTTTATATATTTAATAAAATCATTTTACTGATTTCCTGTGTAAATTCCACATAAGCCAAGATAACACCCATTTTTATCAGAGCGCCATTTGTCCGTTGAGGCGTGGTGGAGTTGAGTACTAAAATTCTGAGCGATGTAGCGCTATGCAGTGTAGCACTAAGCAGAGAAAACCATTATTATTATTATTATTATTATTATTATTATTATTATCCAACTGAAGAGCTTCACTTAGTTGAGGGTTTTTAATTCCTACAGCTAGCCTGTCACTTATTAATTCGTCAGTAATGCTGTCGTAGTTGCATGTTTTTGATAGTGAGATTACATTTGCAATGTATTCTTTCGCCGTTTCCCCTTCTAATTGAGCCCGTACGTTGACTTTAGCTTTTTCATAAATTAAAATTTCTTTTTGGCGTTTGGATTATGTACTTGAAGTTGAGCCACTATAGCTTCTAACTGTGCCACTTTAGCCCTTAGTTCGCCTTCGCCTCCAATTTGTTCGTTATCGGTCATTTTTTAGGTTAATTTTTTTCCTTCTTTCGAATGAGCGCTTATTTTCTTGGACTCATGTTTCGTCTCCTCTTGAGTTCGTCAATAACCTAACACCATGTGTTATATGTTCGTTAGTACGTGTTAATTTATAAAAACACTTTACTTTCAAACCATATATTTAATAGTACTACCGGGTGACTATAAATAATTGAATTTTTTTTTCTTAGGTTGGCACTGTTTATATTGGTGGCACTGTAAGTCTATGTCAAATTCAATGTTCGCAGGTTAGGTTTTGCGTCATTCTCTGTCAAAACTGACGCAAAACCTAACCTGCTAACCTCGAATTTTACATAGACTTACAGTGCCACCAACATAAACAGTGCCAACCTAATAAAAAAAAAATCAATCATTTATAGTCACTCGGTATATTGCTAGCGCGTGAAGTGGGGAGGGCAGAGCGTAAGTGAGACAGACAACCAATTCTTCTACGTACTTGGTGAGCTGTGCGCAAGCGTCGTCCGCGCGGTGGGAAGTGGTCAATATTGAGGATCACGAAAATATGATTAATTGGTGAAATGCTTTAATGCTTCTGGGAACAAGAACAGTTTATAATACATACATTAGACATGACATTTGTGTATCTAATTAACAAGTTGTTGTTATACCTATGGTAACTGGGATTACCCGTAGCAAGTTAAAGTTTTACTACAACACTTCCCCTAAAACTTTAACAACTCTTACATTCCTAATTTAGAACGTAAAAATTCGAATTTCACTCTAGGAAGCGGTTTCGTTAAAATATCCGCAACCTGGCCAGCGCTCGACACATGTTCAATCATCAGTTTGCCTTCTTGAACGCTTTCACGCACAAAATGAAAACGGACATCAATGTGCTTAGACCGCTTGTGAAACTCAGGATTTTTAGCTAATCTTATAGCACTCGCATTATCCACAAAGATCATTGGCACACTAGCCAAAGGAGCAATTTCTTAAAAGAGCCAATCTAACCAGATGGCATCTTTTGCTGCCTCACTAGCCATTACATACTCCACCTCCGTCGTAGATAATGAGACACACTGTTGTCGTCTGCTTATCCAAGTAATGGCTCCATCACCTCTGAACTTGAAGACCATTCCACTCACGGAACACAGAGAGATTGGGTTGCTAGCATAGTCAGCATCGCTACGATCTTCCAGCACAACAATTTTCCGAGGATACATCCTTAAAACGGTGCCCTTTACGTACAATACTGCTATTAACTTATTCTGATTAGAAGTTTGATAAAATAGAAACGGGTACGCTGCACTTTCACGAAGTCCAAAAGTGAACAACACTTCCTTGAAGCGTTTCTTCCAACATCTTTGTGACAGCTTCAATCCATAGAGGCTCTTGCAAAGTTTACAGACACGATTGGTTCCTTCGTGAAATCCCTCTGGTTGTTCCATATATATTTCTTTACCGATAATACCATTGAGAAAGGCTGTCTTGACATCGAATTGCGCTAACTGTAGACTTTCATTAGCTGCAATGCTCAGAGCTATTCGTATAGTATCGAAACGAGCTACAGGACTGAACGTTTCGATGTAATCAATTCCCTTACGTTTACTAAAACCCCGGACAACAAGTCGGGCTTTACATTGATCTACTTCATCGTCAGCAGTCCTTTTTATGCGGTACACCCAGCGATTAGAAATAGCTCTGCGACCCACTGGTAATTCGACCAAGGTCCAGGTTGAATTTTCCTCCAGTGCCTCCATTTCCTCTTTCATGGCCGCATTCCAATGCACTTGCTCCGCCGACTCAACTGCTTCAGCATTACTTTTTGGTTCGTCCACTTCAGCCAACATTGTTTCAATTAAACGATTTGCTTGATCTCGCAACGTTCTGGTCTTGTCAAGTCTTTCAGTTACATCAGTCAAACCTGGGACAGGTTTATCTTCAACAGAGCTGTCAGGCTCAGGCTCATCTTCTACCTCTTCTGAATAATTATCGTCGTTTATTTGGGTAGTAAATAATTCCAGCGTTTTACCTGGAGCTTCGGGTGTAAAAACAACACTTTTACTTCTTACCACCCGATTTTCTGATTTTATCCAGATACGAAAACCATCCATACCATCTGAGTAGCCCACAAATACACCAAGCTTCCCCTTTGCATCCCACTTCTTCCGTCTTTCATTTGGTAGATGCACGTAACAGTCATTACCAAAGACATGAAATGTATTTAAATGCGCAGTCTTTCCAGTGAACAGTTCATACGGCGTCTTTCCGTCTACACAACTCGATCCTGTTCGATTTAAAATGTAAACAGTAGTATTAACCGCTTCGGCCCACAAATATTTTGGTAAATTTTTGGCCAGAATCATTGTTCTCGCAAGTTCAACCACCGTTCGATTTGTACGTTCGGCACAGCCGTTTTGTTGAGGTGTGTACGGATTTGTAATAACTAATTGTGTACCAGTTAATTTTAAAAGTTTTCGGACTTCACCATTATCGAATTCACGACTGCCATCGCACTGCAAAATTTTTACCAACCGTCCGCAATTAGTTTCGACGATTTTCAGCATTTCGGCTACTTTATCAACAGTCTCAGATTTTTCTTTCAGAAAATAAACCATACGGTATCTGGAAAAGTCACAAGTGAAACATACAAAATATTTGGTTCCACCCAGCGACGAACACTCCATGGGACCACACAAATCTGCATGGATAACTACTCCCGATTTCGCCTCGCGCTGTTTACGTGACTTAAAACTATTTCGATGCTGCTTCCCCTCGACACAGGCTCCGCAAAATGTATTATCAATAACAACATCAATTCCATGTTGCTTAAGAATTTTATGAACGTGACGCTTATTTTGGTGAACTAAGCGCTCATGCCATATCTGCAAACTGTCTTTATGTGACGAAACATTTGCTTCACTCATGTGCGAAAGTTCCGGTTGTTTTACACGAATGTACATTTTAAACATTTTTCCAACGCGTATGCCACATGCCTTAACAAGTCCATTTTTCAAAAATTTACACCCGCTCTTGGATGAACGACACACCATACCTTTATCAAGTGCAGAAATTTCTGAAAACAAGTTTCGCCTTACTCTGGGAACATACAAGGCGCTTTCCATGTGACAGTTGTGCCATTTTCCGTCAACTGCCGCTTCAAAATTAATAGTTCCTCGTCCCAAGGCGTTCATCGTAGAATGATCACCAACTTTTATTTTAATCGGTACCGGGAACTCTTCGTATGTTGAAAACCAGTCACGACGATGAGTCATATGGTTGGTCGCACCTGAGTCAACAATCCAGGCATCGTTGGTCAGTTCAGCATTCACCGCTTCAGTTACAAACGCCTGATCACCGCCATCTCTTCCGCCACCACCACTGTTCGATGTACTTTTCTGTTTAAAGCTGTAACAGTTTCTTCGTACGTGGCCGTAACCACCACAATGGTAACATTTGAAATTTGACTTGTCTTTCCTCTTCTCAAACTTCTTTGACTGATCTCTACAACTGTTGTTGAACATACCACGGGTCGTCATGTCTTTTCCTTTATTTCTACTTTGGCAGCCGTCAGTGCGACAAGTTCATCCTGTTTTACAGTACATTATTGGCGACGTTTCTCATCAGCCATCAAAACTTGAACTAAATTTTCCAGAGATTGTTGGGTCTCAGATCTAGCCCACCAGGCTTGTCGAAGGCTTTCATATTCATCTGGCAATGTATCGAGAAGTTTTACCATCAGCGACGACTCGTCCGGTTGAACATTGAGCTGCTGCATGCGTAAAACTAGCCCTTCAAACTTAGCTATATGCGTCACCATGTCGTCGGTGGCATTCATACTAAATCCGAAAAATTCTGACTGTACAGTATGAGCAGCCTGTTTAGTTTGTTGCTCGAAAACAGAATGTAATTTGACCCACATGTCTCTGGCAGATTCACAAGTAACAAGCAATGCCATTACCTTAGACTCCAATGTCCTTACAATGACCTGACTGGCCGCCCGGTCTGCCTTGTCCCATAGTTTTAGACTTACCTCGTATGCACTTCGGTCTTCTGTTGACTGGACACCGGCCAAAACCGCCGGTTTCTTTATGTCGCCGATACATACTTCATAAGCACCATCAATACCACGCAGTAAGTTTCTTACTGTGAATTTCCATATGCACCAGTTTTCGTCACCACGGAGATTTTCCACGCCATGAAATCCCATTGTTTTAATCCACTTAAATCCCAAGTGCAAAACAACAATCCACGACGAAAGCTCGACCAAAATCACTAGCATTTACTACTGCATTCACCAACCACGCTCTGCTACCATATTGGGGATCACGAAAATATGATTAATTGGTGAAATGCTTTAATGCTTCTGGGAACAAGAACAGTTTATAATACATACATTAGACATGACATTTGTGTATCTAATTAACAAGCTGTTGTTATACCTATGGTTACTGGGATTACCCGTAGCAAGTTAAAGTTTTACTACAACAGTCAAGTTCGAATTCTCAGGCATGCGCACGAGACGCGTAGTGTTCAGAGTGAGACTATGTCGGCGCCGTAATGTTGTCGTCCGTTTCCAGACCCTACTAGCAATATATAAGTAATAAGTATATGTTTCAAACGTGCTTTATTTACATGACCCTTATCATACACGCGTTACCAACACAAAACAATTCTTGACAACCTCTAACTAACTTTTCCCACAATGGTTATTCCTCATGCAATTTTTGGAAGATGTGGCAATTTATGTAAGCATCAATGTGCCGTTTATAAATGTTTTGAAGTTAAACCAGAAAATTTTCCAACAGCAACCGTAGAGGATAGATATGCTATCGCAAAATTAGCGCTAGGAGATCAAGCTCCAAATATTTCTTTTTATGAACCTTTTTAAATTATATTTCTATTAAAACCTAGCCGCCTTCACGTACACTTGCGGAAAATACTGTGTTCTCTCTATCTTTTCTAAACACTACGTAATTATTTATTCCGTGTGGGGTTACTTGTCCCCCATCGAGCGGATAGGGGAATTCCTCTAAGATATAGGGGATACCGGGGAAATAAAATACCCGGGGCGGACCAAAACCAGAACTCTCAGCGTCTGTCTTCAGAGAAGCGGCTGCAAACAGCGCCTGCTACCATGTTAGGAACTACTGATAACATCTTGCAACACGTCTATCCAGCGTGGAAGATCAAGGTTATCACGCCCTTTAAAGCATGGCGAGTTTATAAACTTACGGAAAAAGACCCCATGTGGGTAGGATAAAATTTTCCGAATCCCACGCCTAGAAAAAGATCTGCCTCACGGATTCTGACGGAAGTAAAAACTTGCAATTACCCAAGAAACAGCAATAAAGAATCCACAAAAGAATCAAACACCAAAATGAGGCCATGTCAACAAGAGTAATATACGTAATCGTGAAGATTTCAAAAAGATATACTCTACAAATAATACAAGTATACGCCCCCACTATAAGGGCTGAAGACGAAGAATTGATCAGTTATACAAGGATATAACAATGGCCCGAAGAACAGAAAAAACACGCTTTACTCTGTTAATGGGCGACTTTAACGCAAAAGTGGGAAAGCAAAACAACAACATTCCATATAGAGGCAATTTTGGACTTCGCTCAATAATTACTAGGGGAGAAACACTGATAAATTACCTTCAAAATGAAAAATATGTATTGCATAGCTTTTGTTACGGTATTAAAACAACTTTACGACACCCACCCAAGGTGAGCATCGCACCACGGAATCAGTCCTGGAAAACTGGCACACTTGCCCTGAGATTTGCTAAAAACAGGCTAAAGGCCACGGCTGGAACGCTCAGGGAGTCGGGCGTGAGTCACACGATACGTTCTGGGCAAGCGTGTTGAGGCATATACAGTGTGGTCCATTAAGTGTGCAACAAATGGGAAATTTTTTTATTAGTTGTACAATCGAAATTTAAATATTGCCAAAAGTTAGTGCATGTTCGATAACCATATCAGATGCCCTTAGAATGGCTTCAAGTCAAACAATATACAGGGCAGGACAAAAAATATGAAATTCGTTCAAGAACAAAGTTACCTTATTTCAAAAAATATAGTAAAATTTTATTGAGAAAAGTTGTTTAGAATTAAAAGTTATGCTCAAATACAAAGTCACGGCCTCCTATTCGAATTTTGATTCTTTTTTGGAAAATTTTGTATTACCCCCGTATGATACATATTTTTATTATTTTGATTTTATATGTATTTAAAGTAGCCACAACCACATCCCTTTTAAATAACTTTTAGCAACTTGAAGCGTATTTGTAAAATTTACTTGGATTTATATTTTTTTAGGTAAGCGTCCACTTCATGTTTGTTGCAACGATATTTAACAGAACTTTAGAATTTCGCAAATATTCTTTTTAACAAAGCAAATGCTTTACTAATAATAATTTACATATGAAAAACTCTTAATAAAATCAGAATAATAAAAATATGTATCATACGGGGATAATACAAAATTTTACAAAAAAAGAATCAAAATTCGAATAGGAGGCCGTGACTTTGTATTTGAGCATAACTTTTGATTCTAAACAACTTTTCTCAATAAAATTTTTCCATATTTTTTGAAATAAGGTAACTTTATTCTTGAACGAATTACATATTTTTTGTCCTGCCCTGTATATTGTTTGACTTGAAGCCATTCTAAGGGCATCTGATATGGTTATCGAACATGCACTAACTTTTAGCTGTATTTAAATTTCGGTTTTACAACTAATAAAAAAATGTCCCATTTGTTGCACACTTAATGGACCACACTGTATATAGGGTACGTCAAAATTATGAGGGCGCCACCAAACCTGACTTTAAATGGGCTCGGGTAACCGGGCTTGGGCGGTTAGACGAGGCAACAAGTACGCTAGTTACTACTTGATAAGGGTACTCGAGAAGTATCGAACTCGGATGACAAAATCGATAATTTGAGATTTGAATCGTTAGTTCGGGTTTGTGCTGCCACTGCGGGGGCGGCCGCTCCACTTACCTGCACACTCCACTACTCAGAGGTCGTCGTACATCTAATCGTGACACTAACTGTTTATTCTGAAAAAGTAAAGAATGCAGGGGTTGTACACAGTAATAAGCCCCGCACTTGCACAATTGTCTATTGAATGACGTTATACAGGATCAGGCAACGAATGGGTCACCATACTAAACCTAGGGCTTAACGTAGCCCCCAGCTGGAGTTAATCGCACTATAACTAAAACGTACAAATGTTACACACAAAAACAATATCCAAATAGAATATTAAGAAAGCGTTCAAAACGCCTAAAATTAGCAACGCAGCGAAAGTCAATGTTTGCACAGTTACAAACTAAGGATGTACTACTGAATGAATGCGACCAAAGTCGATCGCTTACACGGCACATTCGCGTAAAAGGGGTCACTAAGTTACATAATCTTTTTAAATGGTACCTGCTATTTATTCTGGACTTCTCCTGAGCAGTGCGGGTGGCAGTCAGCAGCGCCTGCATTTGCAAGCATATCTCCTTGGGCAAAGACTCCGCCGAATAATGGCGTATTATTTCAATGTAGTCACTCACGTGGGATTGGTGTAACAGAAACGTATGGGCATTATTCACGTCCTGCAGCGAGTCCCCAACAACTTGTAGGAATGAAAGAACCACTTCCTTTCATGACATGGCCGGACGTAGCTTACAACGACAACGCCAAGGAAAACGCGCTCAAAAAGCGACACGTGCGTCACACACAAGAGCTTCCTGCCGGCTCTCGCTTAAGGCGGAACAGTTTATCCAACACTTGCTGAAACAGCACGAGACGGGAAAAAGGCTGGCGTCCCCGCCAATGGCGGGAACGCCGCGAAACGGCACACTCTGCGACTTCCTTGATCAACGGCCTGAGCTGAACTGCCGAGCAAGAAGCGTTACGACGCCCGAAGTGGCGTGAGCCAAAACGGCGTTACCACGTGACTCTCGACAGCCAATGGCGATGCGCCCAATAAAACAAATACGTCCCGGTGACAAAGAGAGCGCGAGGCCTCGCAGTCGCACCAACAGCGTAATTTCTAGAAGGTTCAAAAATCTTGCGAGCGTTAACACACGGCTGTCAAAGTACCAACAAAGGGGTGCCCCAGATGACGAGAAATACTGCGCTTGAGGCCAAATATGTGCAAAATCATTATTATGGAATTAGGCGATGAAGCCAAATAAGTAACTAAAAGGGTTTAACATACGGGCACGCTGCCCTAAAGCCTAGGTGGCTAATTAAAATACAAAATGACCTGACACCTTCTTTTAAAAACCCCAAAAAGACGTTGGACTTGAAGAAGCCCTGGTACCACAACAAAGAATAACATCGATTACATAATAACGAAAAAAAAGCATATTATAAAGGTTGTATCAATCATAAACCAATTCAACACCGGAAACGATCATAAATTTGTAAGGGCAATCCTGGAAATAAATACAAAAACAGAACGAAACAAGCTAATAAGACAAAATAAATTTCCAACATCAGAACAGCTGCAGCAAAATGTTGTCAAATGCCAAGATGAGCTACACAAGAAATTATCAAACAAAGAAAAACTAGCAGCACTCAATTTCAATAAACTAGAAGATAAAATAAAAAATTCTGTGAAAACGGTAACCAAAAAGATATGCTCAATAACAAACATAAACCATAAAAATACAAAAATAATGAAAGAAACTCAAGATGTAATGAAACCAAAGAGAAAAATGAATAGGAATTTACCAGAATACCCAGAACTTAATAAGTCACTTAAAAAGAATACATACGAAGACACAACACAGAACAAATCAAACACGTAATAGAAAATAACAAAAATATGAAAGTGCTAAAGTCGATAAACACATAGGGTCGAGTGAGAACACACCAGCTGAAAAATGCAAACAATGACGTCAAAACAGATAAAACCAAAATAACGCGAGATGAGGATTTCTACAAAAAATTGTACTTCACTATAAACACAGAACCCCACAATACCGTTTGGAAGACACTTCGCTTATTATACACCACACCGTTTTTCGTGACGTCACCCAGCGTATTTTTACGGCCGTTAAAGGACGACACCGCTTCCTAGGAAACCCAAGCTTTTTACGTTATAAAAGCGATTTTACGACACTTTGTCACTCGAGAGTGCCGAAAGCACGCGTCACTTCCGGGAAATTGCAATGCTTGCCCTAACTCACGTATGAACAGGTTAGGACCACGGCTGAAACGCTGAATGAGATGGGCGGGGTTCTTTTAGCGGGACGAAACTTTAAGGACACGCATGACCACATATATAGGGTGCTGATAAATAAATGGGGCTCCACGAACTTCGAGTATAAAGACCTTTTTTTTGCAGAAGTTCGAAATCCAAAAAGGGGTTCGGGGCTGTGGACTTCGGTTCTCCCAGAAGTCGACAGCCAGAGCGCTGACACTTACCTGTCCCTCGCAGGTTTTGGTCAGGGTCCGCTGTACAGAAATTATACACAAATACACAGGTTGCCGCTAATGGCAAAAGTACACCAAAACACAACAAATACATAAGCTAAAAGACAGTTAAAGAAAACACATTTGTAACATTAAACAAATGGGGTATATTGATCTCCGAATAATGCAAACATAGGCACATTGACATTCGTTTTCGAGTATTTAAAGACTACGGTGTTAGTAAACAAGTATGGTCAACCTAAATTCCACCCAAGCCGCCAAAGCGATCTGACGTGCTGGTATAGTTACAATTAATTGTGGCGAAACTGCACAATCTTGGTTTGCGGGCCGGCATACCGGAAGGGTTCACACCTGCCTATCTGATAACAGCGTCATATTTAAGCAAGTACAAGCCATGCACGTGCATGAGGGCGCGCATTGGCTACCATTTACGACTACAAACGCAGCCACTGGATCAAACGGGGCGAAGACGGTTAGATTACGGCACATAAAGACACCGCGTGGGCACAACGAGTTCCACACGCGCATTTTTTAGCTCTCGTCGTGGTAAGTTACGGATCAGCGGTTTGTGATCTTAACTCATGCACACCAAAATAAGAGAATAAAGTTCACAATACCTGATTACCTTGGCTAGCTTCTCCTGGTGAGATGCCCAACACGTTGTTGGGAGTCGAACGGGAGCACCTAGGCTGCGAAGCTAGGGTTGAGGAAAGGCTGCGGGTCAACGCAAGGCGGAAATGAACTTGAGACGGCTACAGTGATGAATTAATGTGGGGTCCTCCGGGATCCTTGTCGAAACAAGTGGGCAATCCCTGCACACACACCAACATGAAGCGAGAATTGCACTCAAAAACTCATTAGCTTGGTTCTTCGTGAACTAAACAGTCTAAAGACGTTACTATGAAAGCCACTAAGCCATATGCGAAACAAATAGAAGAACCAAAAAGGGGGCTATCAAGGAGAAAAGGGAGCGCACTATCTTTACATACGTACTTTCGCTACCGCAGTTTGGGATCGAATCCTCGAGCAAACCCAACGCCTGCCTGGAGCGGCAGAGCGGACCAAAAAAATTGTCGCGTCAATACCAAACGTCTGCAGAACCACGCGTCTACCGAGGGGATAGGGTAAATTCGAGCGTGGCTGACAGCTGACTACTTTCACTCCCACAGCTCTCTCTTTCTATGCGCTATTGGCGGCAAGCTCGCGGAGACTGGAAACAACACGTGCTTCGTGCAACCGCCGAGGATTTGCTAAACCCGCACAAGTCTGAAAATGCGCACTTATACCGCGTGCGTCAAAACTAGAAGACGGTGCAGGAATTCTCGACTGTTTCTAACAACCGATGGGGTCATAATTATACGGAAGGGGTCATAATTATATATAACAGCAATACGATAACATGAACAACAAAATAGAAGGCTTGAGTAAGAAAGAGATGACCATACGATAAAATTATTTTAGTAGGCATGTTTAGTTGACTTATGTCATATTTAAAAAAAGCGTCATGCCTACTAGAATATTTATTACTATGTTTATCTCTTTCTTACTCAAGCAATACGTGTTAGGTTCTTGTTCATGTTATCTCATTGCTGTTATATATAATTGTGGCCCCATCGGTCTATAACAGCAATGAGATAGCATGAATATAAAACGGAATTCAATGGTTGAGTAAGAAAGAGATAAACATAGAAACAAATATTTGAATAAACTTGACGCTCATTTGAATTATGGCATAAGTCAATAAATATGCCTACTAAAATAACATTTTTGTAGGGTTATCTCTTTCTTACTCAAATATTCTGTGCTTTAGTTTATGCTATCTCATTGCTGTTATATATAATTATGGTCCCATCGGTATAGAGCTTGTCAACGTCGTTACCATCGGTTTATAAAGCATTCGGACATTACACCAGATGAGATAAAATACGGTTTATCCCACATGTAAAACGGTCATACGCCCGGAAAAGATGGAATTACGGTCGAAATGATAAAAATTGGTGGAGCAGTTACAATCGACTCGATGGAAGTACTCCTGAATAAATATCTTTCAGGTGGTAGAATCCCCTGGAAAAATGCGTAGATAGTGCTATTACACAAAAAGGGCGATAAACTTAAAATAGACAACTACAGACCTGTACGTCTATTACCTCATCCATATAAACTGCTAACCAAATCATAACCTATTACAGTATCAAATGGTTTTAACGACACATCATGTCTGGGGAATGCCAACATTTGCCCTGGAATTCTCGAAAACAGGCCAATAGCCACGGCTTAATACGCCCAGGGAGATGGGCGTAGTCCTAGAAACAGTACACTATAGGAGCAAGCGTGACGATATATATAGGGTGTTGCAAACTAATAGTGCGCCACGGGATTCAGACTTTGGATCCCACGTTTGGCAGAACCCCGAAACCCAAACGGGACGGAATATGTGTACAGCCTCGCAACTCCCCATACTGCGACGACGGAGCGCCCTGACCTACCTGTGACGCTTACAACTTCTTCCAGGCTCCACCTCACATCGATTTTACACTGCGAATAACTCAGCCTGAAAATAAGCATGCAACAGGCGCGGGGAAATCACAAGACAATATATAACAAACCGATCTATTGGTCTAACGCAGGGGTCGGCAACCCGCGGCCCGCGGGCCGCATGCGGCCCGCGGCTCTCCGTCTTGCGGCCCGCGACTGTTTTGTAAATGAAAGTCTTATATACCTACCTAAAATTTAAATAATTGCGTCATGCGCACGCAAAATTCAAGCGAGCGTGCATTTAATAAGAAATTAATATCACAGGCACAGAGTGGGTGCGTTCATCCGGCATAGCGCTGAGGTAGCGATTGCGTTGAACGCTTCGCTGACCGACAGCGCTTCGGCAGCAGTCGCCATTTTTGGGAGCGAATTTATTTTCGCTCCATTTCCGCTTGACCACTTAGCAGAAGATGGTGTTTGGGTTTCCTTCTAATTATAACCTAGAAAGGAGCGAATTTTTTAAAAGCATGGAGTCTGAAACGACCCTGCTGCAGCTTAATGTTAAGAAATTAAAATAACCATTTTCTCAAAATCAGTAGTTTCTTGAAATTATTGAAACAAATAGCTACTGAAATGTGATACAAAAGTAGTAATTTAAAAAATTCAGTCTAATTTTAACAAGAGTTAAATGCTCAAACTCAACATTCTTCATGAGGCCCATCCTCATTCTCATTATTTTCTTCCACATTTAAATGGAAATTTTGCAGCCCTTGTCCTGGCAAAACTACGTCACTACGCAATCACAACATAAGTGACGTTTCTGTTTGTAAACATAGCGCTCGCTAGCCAAGGTCGTTCAGCCGTTCGCACAATAGTATATTGTATGTTAAGAGCTGAAAGTGCATTCTTGCCGCTTGCGCATGAATATTGCTGGTTGAGACGAAGTCGAAACCAGCAATCATGCAAAAGCGGCAACCGCACTTTTAGCTCGAAATATACATACTATTTTTTCGACGACTGAGCATATTATTAAAGGAAAATATCAAATTTCGTTTTATCGCAAAAATTAATTGACAATCAAGTTAACATTACTCGCGCAGTCTGTATGACATGTGACGCGATTATTTCCACAGATGACGGGCGTTGTCAAGGAAACATTCGGACGTGGCTACCTATTTTGTTCACGCGGAAACTCAAAACGCTCGGCGAGCGGCAAAAAGATGAAAACGCACGCTCAGCGGCAAATGTCAACTTTCTGTTGTCAAATGACAGTGAGAAAAATCTACTTTGGATGTCAGTCGTCGAAAAAATTTTTTACAGTACAGTTATATGTAGGTAGATATAGTTTGTACATACATGGTTCTCGTATTTTTATTATTTTTCCTAATTTTTTTGTCATTGTTCCTGCGTATTAATAAAATTTAAATACGATGTTTTCGCATTTTTAATATCACCCCGATGTACATAGTATACCTATTATCAAAATTATGAATAAGTGCGGCCCGCCTTCACTTCATTTTGCCACTATGTGGCCCTTGCCTAACAAAAGGTTGCCGACCGCTGGACTCTAACGCATATATATTGTGATGATACAACCTAAATGTGTATTGGAATCAAATTTGTTAAAATTGGAAAATTATAGTGGGTTAGAAATGGTTTGGATTTATTCGGGGATAAGGCCGATATGTGAATGCAATATAGCGATTTGAAAAACAGGTGGATTTGAAAATAAAATAATATTGATAAAATACAGTTTGAAAATGAATGACAAATGCTAATTTTAATATAAAATTTAGTAGGTTTAACTCAAATAAAAAAACTAGAGTGTATAAAAAGGAAAATGAGGTAGTTAAGAAATTTGTTTCTAATTATTAGAAATGAAAAACTGAAAAATGTAGAAAAACGATTGTGGTCTAATTAAAATATTGAATATAACCCTGTTTTATTTAAGTAATGTTTGGATACTATAAAAAGGGCAAAAAGACAAATCTACTAGGTGAAATAAAATGGAATTTAAAATAGTAACTAGAAGAAGTGAAGAATTAATTAATGAAGATTATTAGTATATGGTAGAGGAAACTAATGGATAGAAGAATTATTATACACAAGTGAATCAGTAAGGAAACATGCTGGGACAGCTTTATCGGAAAGATTACATTTGACATGTAACATAAATCAAATGGGATTACGTCAAGCTATTTGTTGCTGAGTGAAGCTTCCCGAAGGGTGTCGTCGGAGAGAGGAGGCGCATTCCAGGAGGGTGGCAGTTTACTGTAGCAGGTGGATGTCCAGGTTTGCTCTGTTTGCTGGTTGCTGTTGAGAATTTGGAGTTTACTAATATTGGACGGTTAGGACGTGTGGTCTGTCTGTGAGCGGTGCATTGCAGGAAGTTGCTTGAAAAGGTCGATTTGCAGATCAGGAAGAGGTTTCTGCCTGGAGAGTTGTGTGAGCCAAATACAAGGTGAAAGAATAAAAAAAAATCTGGTGTGATACACGCACACAACTTCCTTTTACAGTGATCTTATAATTAGCCAAAAATTTGATTTTAAATTTTAAACATTTGTCAAAAATTTTCAAAAATTAAAAATTCTACAAAAACGGTACAAAATAAAGTGTTAGTTGAAGAGACCAATTTTCTCTAGAATTTTAAGCTGAATTCAAAAATGTAATAATATACCGGGTGTTGTATTTAAAATAGGAGTTAATAAAAGAAATATAAAAGAAAACCAAAGAAACCCATTTTAGAAGTATTCAACTGAAAAATCACCTATCTCACATCAATACACATTAAAAATGCAATAAAAATGTGAAGTTTGAAAAAAATCGTTAGAACCGTTTTTGAAAAAATCGAAATAAACTAAAAAATCACAAAAGTAAACACTTACTTCCGGTTATGTGATTTTCTTCAAAAGCTTGCTGTCGCATCTACATAGTACACAAAACTTATATATGAAGTTTCAGCGCCATACCTCTTTTCGTTTTTGAGATATTCTGTTCACAGACAGACACACAGACACACAGACAGACCAATGAAAAAAAATGTTTTTTGGGTTCAGGGGACTCTAAAACGTGAAGATTGTTGAAAACTAAATTTAAAATTTTTGGGGTGAATCCAATACTTCCTTTATTGTAAAAGGAAGTAAAAAGAGCAATTTGTAATTTAAAGAAATTGAACAATATCAATACTTGAATATTCAGTTAATATTAAAGGCACTGCACTGTAACGAGGAGCCAGTGCAATATATATACATACATTAACACATATATTTACTGACGTACGTCAGCGTACAAAGCAAAAAGGCAAATAGGGCTATTAATTCGGGCCCAGAATGGGTGACAAAAAAGCAAATATTACATGCACGTGGCAACTATATAACGGCTAACTTCTACAATACACGCTACCTTATTTATTTTAGTTTCGCCTGGTGCTAAGGTCTGTGGCAGGAACTCGCCTCACAGCATCGGAATGTCGCGAGGCCGCAGCTGTACTCGTTGATGACGCATAGTCCGGGATACCTTTCACAGGGCACGATGCGGCGAGACCCGCATGGGAAAAAGAAGACAGGAAGACCTTTTGCACACCCTCGTGGATATGATCCCACCTAATTAGTGGTAAATTGCCTCCATGACATTCGAGATGGGCGTTGATCACCAAAGCGGAGCAGCACCAAAAACACGCACCTGTACACAACTGGCCGCTCCAACTGCTAGAGACGCTCTTTTGAAGCAAAACCACGCTGTCTCGGTCGCCAGACACGCTACGGAACGCGGCGTGCGGGGAAAGAGTCTGCCGCGCGTTCTGCACACCTGCAACCAATCACGAGGCGAACACGGCACCGGAGACAATCCAGCTCGCAGTAACTTCTAGAAAAGAACGTCTACTAGCTAAATTGATCGGATTTTAAATAAGCCAAGAAAATAATTATAAGAGAAGCTACCAAAACGAGTGCCTTACAGATTTTACAGCGGCCGTTACAGCTGCTTAAAGTTCTAAACCATTATCTAGCTGCCTGCACACAATTCGATAAAATATTAAGCGTAAAAATAAGACAAGAAAGTTATATACAAGTGGGATCGTAATTTTCGAACAGAAATAACCCCAAAAGTCACACATTCGTAGAATTTGAAAATGTTCTGACAAACCAACAGATTAACAACCAAACTCGATAATTATCAACCTCCAGAACAGGCAGGTTCGCAGGAGATACAGCACAACAGAACAGATGCAAACATTAAAAACACTCATAGAAAAATGTACTTAATACAACGTCCCACTCTACCTTGCCGTCGTCGACTACAGCAAGGCGTTCGACTCGGTCGAACTCTGGGCCATTTTTACTGCGATGGATAATCCAAGAGTAGACTCGCGATACCAGAATCTACTAAAATATATTTATGATCACGCAACGCTCCAAGTTAACATCACGGAAGAGCAATTAATAAATAAAATACAAAGGGGCAAGGCAGGGGGTACAACTTTTCCGAAGTCGTTTACTCTAGCATTAGAGAACGTATTTATAAGATTAGAATGGCAGGACAGGGGCATAAATATCAACGTTCGAAAACTGAGTCATCTCCGCTTCTCGGGCGACATTGTACTCATCAGAGACAGCGCAACAGAACTAAAAGACATGCTAATAGAACTTAAAACGGCGTCGACAACAATAGGACTTGAAATGAATTTAGAAAAACCAAAAATCCTACCTCCTGGAGAAGTAGCGGGGATAGTAGTAGACGGAAACCCTCTTGAAAATGTCACAGAATATGCCTACTTAGGACACTTGATAAAGGTATGGAAAGAAAATCAAATCACCGAAATAGATAGACGAGTTCACATGACTTGGGCAGTCTCTGGAAAATCGGGATACATACTGAAAGATCTTAACTTTCCAATTAACCTAAAAAGGAAAGTGTTTAACGCCTGCATACTACCTGTGATGACGTGTGATATGGAAACCGCCTCTCTTTAACAGTAAAGCCCGCCAACAAACTAAGAGTAGCACAGAGAGCTATCGAAATAATCTTGTTGTGGATAAGTCTTAGAGACCACATCGAAAATGAAGAAATTCAAAGAAAACCCAAAGTAGAAGATGTGATAACAACGATAGCAAAATCAAAATTGAAGTGGCTAGGACATGTCGCCAGACACGCAGAAGCAAGAGAAGAAAAGGAAGAAACGTAATTATTACTGAACAACTCAGAGTTTAAAATAGATTGATTTAACCACGTTTCGTATAAACATATAACATCATAATCACAGTTTTGAAATAAATTTGTTAGAAATAAACCGTCTTTGTTCTGAAGTCGGGCATATTCTGGAAGTAAATAATAAACATGTTACAAACTTATATTATTTAAATGATAGGCGGCCAAATTTCCCAAAACTATTTCCGAAGAAATACGTTTAACTAGCGCTTTTTCGTTCTTACGCACCAAAATTTGCCCTAGTTTCGACCACACAAATTTAAATTGAAGTTCCTTTGCTTTAGCCCCCGTCTTACTAAAAAGGGCCTTATTTGAAAGTGATAAGTGATCATTTAAGAATATTCTTGAAGATTCGCCAGGTAGATTGTACTGATTACTCATTAGATTTCTGTTTTTCTTTGCAGCTGCAAGAAGGTCTGACTAGTTTCTTGGCCGGTTTAATGTTCGATCTCTCGACTGGGCTCTGTGGCAGCGATCAATATCAGATTTTTCGATAGGACACTCTAAAACTCTTCCGATGTCGACCATGATATCTTGACGTTCTTCACTGCTTGCGCACAGGAACACCTTGTATTTCAACATTGGGAAACCGAGAATAATGTTCCTCCTTGTCAAGACGAGCACTCAAATTTGCAACCAACGATTTAAGTCGCCTATTTTCCTCCGTGACAATATTTACTTTTTTATATCTTCTTCGATATTCTTGCACGTCGCTTCGAACTCGATCCGAAAAATAATGGATCAATTTGATGTATACTTTGTTGTCTTCCTTAAGTTCTTGTAACTCACGCTCTATTTCTTTCATCATCGAAAACAAAACGCCAAAGGTAACGTCCTCAGAGCCATCGAGTAGCTCTGGACTGGTGCATCAGTAATAGAGGGATCCTCAGATATGAGGCGTTTATATCTAAAAACAGCAATTATGTAAAAGAAACAAGAAAATAGGCATTTTCAAGCATTTTAGGCATTTTTTCAAAGACGTGATTTAAGTAACTACATTTTTCCATTTTCGAAATTGAATAATTAGTATGTACAAAGCTACTGAATATATCGATAAATTATCTTTTGGAAACCGCTAGAAAAATTAGGAATCTCGATCTTCATTCATTTGGCATTGATAATAAAACGCTGTGTTGTTGGCTCATTTTTAACTGATTCTTGTTTAATTTAAAAAGATGTATTTTAAATTACGAAAACATGAAAATAATCCAATTCGAATTGTTTGCGTATAGCATTTTCACCTTTAATATCTACAACAGTAAGAGAAACTAATGCCAATAGATGTTTTTTTTAAACTCGTCACGAACATCTGATTATTTATTTATTTATTTATTGTAACATCTCTAACAGGTGTTACCCTTATTACAAGAGATGTTGTATATATATATTCTGCTATATGCTGGTATGAACATTATAGCATGTAAAGTAAAATTAAAATAGTCATCCTAAACTAAAATCAACTTTAATCATGGTTGCAGGAGATGGATCGAAGCCGTAACTTGCTACTATGACTTTCCATACTGATTGGTAAATTTAAGTCCTAAACATTGGTTACATCAATAATTAATTTTGTTTCATTTTAGTTATAATAATACTTTTTTACAACAGATGCAAACATACTGTATGGAGCTGACAAATCAATGTTGAGCAGTATGTAAATTTGATTTACAAGCTTTAATATATCAGTAATCGGAATTCTGGTATAAAAAGAAGGTACAAAGAATAAAGGTGAGAAACGAACAGGCCTAGCGGGTACTCTTAAAGTTAATAGCGAAAGCAGCTTGCTATCGTTGATCTTATTATTCCATAATTTATAACAAAATTTTAATGAATTTACGTTTCCTCTGCTGTCCAAGCTCGGGAGTTCAAATTCTTGTCTTAAATTGGAGGACCTAACAGTATGGTAATCAGGATATACTTTATATTTCTTGAAATACAGTTGTCGTAAAAGTTTGTTTTGTACTTTCTCAATTGGACTCAAATGTGAAGAGGGTTGTGATCGCCAGACTAGCGATGCATATTCTAATTTGGGTCGCACCAGTGCACAATATAGAAACTTCAATGTTTTCCAATTTTTAAATATTTTGGATTGCCTGAATAAAAATCCCAATAATCGCAATGATTCACACACAACATAATCAATATGAATTTTATAATTTAATTTGGTGTCATATCTTATGCCCAAGTCATTCACATTATTTATTCTTTGTAACACTATGTTATTTATTTTGTAATCAAATATGATTTCAGACTGTTTACGGGTGCAAGACATTATATAACATTTCGATATATTAAAATTTAAATTGTTTTTAACACTCCAATTATAGATATTGGTTATATCCTTCTGTATTTTTTTACAGTTATATTACATTATATTCATATAACTTTTTAAACTGGAATTGTAGCAGTTCTTCAGAAGAGGTTTTATTAGCAAACTCGTTACGATCATTCATTTGATCGATTGCAATTTTGTTATCATTTCAATTAGTAACATAAATGTGTGACACAATGAAAAATGATTTATTAAGTAGCGAAATTATATTAAAATATCAATCGCGAAATGAGAAATTTATTTTTCCTAAAAGAAAACTCGTATCCTTGGCTAGAAAGATCAAAACATTTCTTAATAGAGCATAGCCGAATGTATAATAGGCTATTTTTTCTTTATTTGCACTGAACTGTATACGGTATTTTTCTTGGTATTAGATAGCGGTATTGATAATCACTTTTATTTATTATGGAGATAAAACAATCAACTAAAAGCCACAATTTCCACATTGAAAAACTCGCGGCTTGCTGAATTATATGAGAAACATCGTGACGTTTGTGCCACAATGTAGCAGGCCGTGGATAAACCCGCTTTAGAAAACCGCAAGTGATTATCCAACCAGCATCAAGTACCTAGAAAAATACCGTGTACAGTCCACTAGAAATAAAGAAAAAGCGTAAGTACATTCAAGCACACTTCATTAAGTAAGTTCTGCCACATGAGTAGTTCCTCCTAGCCACGGATCCGTATTTTTTAGAGAAAAATAATAGCTATTTATGCAACAAGTGCTAAAAGTTGTGGTTTATGCACGAGACATGAAAATTATGAAACGAAGCCGAAGTTCGAAATTGTGGTTTATAACCTCACTTCACTTTATACCACACATGCGCTAAAAGTAAACAGCTGATCTCTTTAAACACGTTAAATTATAAAACGTCACTTTTAGTGAAACAAGCTAGCGCTAAAAGGCCTACTTTTAGTAGTGGTCGTAGAAAAATTTCTTTATTCGCGTTGGATATTTTAATATAATTTTGCTACTGAATACATAATTTTTCATTCTGAAGTTAATAAAATAAAGCAGTTAAGAACTTTTCGACAAATTATAATCGATCAAATTAACAAGCTTGCTAATTGAACTTCTTCTGATTGCTACAATCCCACTTTAAAATGATACAGCAAAACAAATGCTCGTTATGAATTTAAAAATAGTATATTCCATTGCTAACTATGAAAGTGGTCTTTTGCCAGATGAGAAGGCTTGTTGAAGAATGCGAAGACACGTTAGCGTCCGAGCATTTTTTCTGAACCGCCGAGACACTTTCATATACACTTTCACGGCTGTGATGTAGTACACCTTTTTTAAGCCGCTCTTCATAAACCTATAAATTAAACGCACAAACAACTTGTGTGTACAGCAATTAAATTTATATTCCTCACTAGAATAACAACAAATAAACAGATTTTGAAAGTAAAAATGGCTAGTCCTGAATCCTGTCGCAAATGAGTCACGCAAGTAGACACTTTTATACCGGTTACGGAAAAAAAATTACAATCTATTGACATTGCTTTCTCTTACTACTATAGATACGTATTACAACAAAAGCTATACAGTAAAAGATGGGCCAATAACACGTCGTTCTACTATTAATGCCAAATTAAAGCAGATTGAAATTCTTAAGTTTTCAGTAGTTTGGAACATACCTACCAATTAATCACTTTCGAAAATGGAAGAAATTAGTTACTTAACTTCATTGGGGTCTGCTCCTTTGAATATGGGAATGAATTCCTCTGACTGAAAACAATTATACATCTGCTTACAAACATTTGAGCAATAGATTTGACGATACAAAAAAGATTGCTCTTTCACATTTGCTAGCGACTGATAATGCCTCACAGTCAGCTCAGATAAACATCAATCTACGATATTAGATATTTTCTCTGACAATTTAGCTGCGTTGTAAAATATGGGTTTTCCTGTTTCATAATGGGATTTTCTACTATATTTCTTGTTCACTACCAGACTTGGATTCTGAAGCAACAATTTATTTTGAGTTTGGGGCACCCAGTTTACGCCGCGAAATACCAACATTTGAAGATCTTAAAACGTCTCTTGATAAAAGATGCAATATGCTCTTGCATCAGCTAAATATACTATTAATAAAAGATTGCTCCTTTTTGAAATCAAAATAAAACTAAACAATAAAATATAGGAATCATAAACGATATTCTATTTACTGTAAGGTAAGTATACAACTTTAATTGGTTTTCTGAAACTAAATTGCCGAATTAGGTACTTTTATAAGGAAGTTATAAGTTTACAGAACTCAAATTGTAATAATGAGGTTTTATTTTGAAATGCAATAATGCAATATGTGCGCAATTTGGATATGTCCCTTAACCCACCTAACGTTACGTAAGTAATATGGCTTATAATTTTGATACTACATAAATAACAGGTATGCATAATATATAAAATTATTTAAAAGCTTCAATAACATCATTTTGGTATGACTTGTAGACGCTGATGGCATCCAAATGATGCAATTCGACTCAACATGGACTACAGATTAAAAAGATGGCCTAAGCTTGTACCTATACGGAGCAAGCGTTGAATCACGTTATAAAGGTAGTGCTGCTAATGCTCAACTGGCTACTTCTCAAAATTGCTAATATGATGCTGCTAGTTTTTATTACAATTTTTTTATTGTTTTTTTTTTAATATTATTTTTGGTAAATAACAGGTTTACATCAAAGACGTACAGCCTATAACCATTTACCACTACTTTAAGAAAAACAATAACATATAGCAGAGATTGCATTTGTGGCATCATTAAACGGAAGATGACCACCGTCCTGGATAGCTTAAACTCTCGGCAGTGAATGGCGTTGATAAAGACAAGGCGGCGGTTCTTGAAGTTAAAAAAATGCATATAATAATTTGGAAATAAACGAGGGCCAGTCGTTCATCACGACAAAAAAAAACAGATCTAGCTAACAGTAGAAAACGTACTTGCCTTTGGTGACTTCTCGCTTAAAAATCCTAAACTTAAACAAACGAGCAGGTTTGTTGGGGGTGAATAAAGCATAATATACCAGTAGTACGGCTAAAAGAGGTTTTAATAATCGTTAAAAATATATAACAAGGCAATATTAACGTTGTTAAACAAATTATGCTTCGCGCGCTAAACGCACAGGTAAAACTAGGCTCATTGTCAATGACGCCAAAGCAAATAGTACAAAAAGGTTACGTTGTATATATATATATAACAAATAGGTCGCAATGCAAACGCAAGTTAAATGATTAAGTCGGAAAGAAACCTTTTAAAAAATAAACTTTATTTCGTAATTACAGGTATAAAGCAAAAACCGTCTTAACTCTGTTACGAACTAGCAAAGGACGAATCTAACGTTTTACATAATTTGCAATGTGGCAAAGAGATAACAATGCCCTGGGACATGCCCTATCAGCGTGGCGTCGTGTTCTTGATAAGCAGGTGCATATAACTCTCCCTCCTTAAGATGCAAAAATAACGGACTTGATTTTTGGATTCTGGCCCATTTCCACTTCTTCAGCTTCGTTTTTATTTTCCTTTTCAGCGTCCTTTGGACTTTCCAATGATTGCTTGCATCTTTTTCTAAATGTTAACATAAACAGCACAATGATTGCGAGAATTAGTAGGCCAATCAGGGTGCTAATAATTGGGGTGGTGTTCGCCGGATAGTCGATCTGCTTGATTGGTGTTAGTTGCCTTGCGATTTCACTAATTTGGTAAATTTCTTCCAGTCTTCTGTCCAGTTTTGTAAAGTTTGAAGTCTTGTGTTTCTTCAAAATTTCAAAATGTCCTATGCCAAACTTCGGTAAAATGAGTGGTTTGCCTTGTTGTAATTTAACGTCATTTCTAAATTTCTTGCCGTCCACTTGGATTTCGCACAATTTGGGAATCTTTGTTAGGGATGGAAGATTAATTTAAATATTGGTCCGATTTACATTTGAAAAAAGGCTTTTCTTGATTTGCAGGAATTATCAAAACTTCTTCTTGGGTGACTTGCTTTATGATGGACTCTTCTATAAATATTTCGAGGGAATGACAGTTTTTCGCTGGATTGCCTTCGAGAAGCCTAAGTGTGCAGTTGTCCTCCACAATGAAGTTTTCGGTGCAATAAAATGTTTCTTCCAGTGCCGGTCATTCCTCTTTCTCGAACTGGGCCTTAGAGTTTTTCAGTGCCAAATTTCGGTGTTTTGGAATAATAATTTGGTGGGTTTGGATAATTGAATAAAGACGGTAGAAGTCCAGGACGCATATACGTAATCTGCAGACGCATAAGGTATTATGACAACGGTTCGGCTACAATCGGTAATTGATTAATATGGAGCCAATGAAAGTTTAAGTAAAGTGCAGACACAGAGGGACATTAGACGTCTGCAGTTTACTCAGTTGTTTCGCTTTGACTTGCTATATCTTATTAAAAGTATCGTCTAAAGTTACTATACATTTTTTAAATATGGAAAGTATGCTCCCAGAAGACTAGGAGTACAAATTTGTAAACGACATAACTGTTTGATTAAATCTAACTACCAAAGAGAAAGTTGAAGTTAGCTTCGCATGTTTATATTTCGAGCAACAAAAGTTTACAGACCGAAAAAAATGCCGGTAGATATACAAACTGTATCCAACCAAATTTAGCGCTTACAAAATGTAATTTTTCGAAAACAGTTACAAAGATTTGGTGTGATACACGCACACAACTTCCTTTTACAGTGAATGTATAATTAGCCATAAATTTGATTTTTAATCTTTAAGCATTTGTCAAAAATTTTCAAAAATTACAAATTCTACAGAAACCCTACAAAATAGAACGTTAGTTGAAGAGACAAATTTTCTATAAAATTTTAAGCTGAATTAAAAATGAGATAATATAGCGGGTGTTCTATTTAAAATAGGAATTAATAAAAAACAACAAAAGAAACCCATTTTAGAGGTGTTCAACTGGAAAATCACCTATCTCACATCAATACACATTAAAAATGTAATAAAAATGTAACGTTTGAAAAAATCGTTAGGGCTGTTTTTTAAAAAATCGAAAAAAAACTGAAAAATTGCAAGAGGAAATACCATACTTCCGGTTATGCGATTTTCTTTAATAGCTTGCTGTTGCATCTAGATAGTACACAAAACTTATATATGAAGTTTCAACGTCATACCTCTTTTTGTTTTTGAGATATTCTGTTCGCACACAGACACACACACACAGACAGACAGACCAATGAACAAAAACATGTTTTTTGGGTTCAAAGGACTCTAAAACGTGATTTGCTGAAAACTCAATTTCGAATTATTGTAAAAGGAAGTAAAAAGGTGACATTTACATTGTATTTTCAATGGGTGAAGTGATTTATTTTCGTACACACAACACACACACAACAGGACGCAAACTACTTTTACGTTCTAAAACGCGTCCAGTGGCGTTTGAATTAATTTAGTGAATAAAATAGATCAAGATATTTACCAATTTATTATTTTAACTTAAACAGTTAGTTTTAACCCTCTATTATACTAAAGTTAATTAATTACTATATGTAAGTACATTAAGAGTTCAATGTTAAAATGACATAAATTTTATAATTATTATTCATAATCTATCAAATAAATTCATGTTCACAGTTCTATCATTTTTATTTCAATTTTGCTTAATATTAATTCAATTTTCGCAAACATTTATTTGTAACTCGTCTTTTTTTAACGAGAAATCGTGAAGAAAGTATCACTTTTTTAAACAAAAAACGTAATGAAAGTAAAATTTTTTTAACTTTTTTATTGAAATTGTGAATTGTCAATTTGGTAGTTGTAAATTTTAAAGTCATTTTCGACCAAATTTCGAGTAACAAGGGATTACTATGTAAAAAATAACGTGAGCAACACATATGAAAGAACTTTTTTGCAAATTCCTGAAAAACAGGATGACTTTAACTAATTGTACAGTATACTATTGCTTTGTACATACAAAAGTAACTATTTATTGAACCAGTGTCCTAAGTGAATTATTTTAAACATACGTGTTAAAAGTTAGTCCAAGGTAACGTGCATTAAAATCATAGATCGCAGGGTTTATCGTAAATTTGTATGTCAGTATAACTTAGAATGTCTAATACTCTGTGACAGAAAACGTTTTAACGAACTAAATTTTTATACTTCTGTTGTGTCGTAGAAAACATATTGTATGTAACAAGTAAAAAAGTGTGATTATGGGACTTATTATGTAGTCCAACTCGGCTTCGCCTCATTAAATCGCCTGCCATAAGCATGTACTTTTTATTTGTCTTTATTGTTTTCGAACTAGACAAAATTATCATTTGTAAGTATCGACAGCTTAGGCTTGTTTGAAAACAATAAGAAATAAAGCGACACATACAAATTTTGCAAGTGATTTCAATGAGAACTGTAGTTGTTTTTGAATGACTACATGTTATGTATTCATACATTTTCCGATGGCCACCCCACGCGTGTGTTACATACTATTTTTCCTGCGACAGTTTCGCATTCTATAACAAATTTAATCTTTTAATTTGACATTTGTTAAAAAGTTGTCAGTTTTAGCCAGCAACAGTATGATTCTTACATGAGAGTGTAGAAAGTGAGTACTTTCTGCACTGTCGTAGAAGAACATTTAATTATTATACTAGTTTAATAAGAGGGCCTATTGTAGCACGAGTGGGTTTAGGGCACGACATGCGCAACGAGGAGTGCTCCAATAGAACTAGAGCTGCAATGAATTTTATTAAACGAGGATAATACACTAATTTTATATACTTTCAACAAAAATAATCAAAAACTTTTAATTTTGACATTTCATAAATATGACAATCTGTCAGTTGTTTGAAACAAAGTAGACCGTTTCAATGTTTTTCATATGAAAATAACAATACAAAAACAGTGCTTTGATAGACTCCATTAGCACTGTTTTCGGTGTTATAATAACTACTTACATTAAAAGATTAATATAAGTAAATAGTATATTTTTTGTCAAAAAATAAAAGTATAGTTTTTTTCGGGGGATGAAGATTTGTCCACGAGCAGCGTGATGGTAATTTTACGAACGAAAAATTTTATGGCAAGAAGTAAATGTTATTTTTCTACAAATATTAAAAAAATTTACATTATGTATTGCAAAAACTACAAATGAATTTAAGATCTGGCCGTTTTTGGCTTACTTAATGTGGTTGTAATAAACAAAACTGCCACCATTCTTGCGAGCAAACAATTATTGGTTATTTATTCATTCCCATAGCAACGCGCACTTTCATCTGTAGTGTGAAAAAAGAGCTACTTTATAAACGCTAAACTATCTAATAAAGCACTATTTTATAGCGCAGTCTAACATAAAGTCATTTTAACCCTCGCAAAAGTATCACTTTCGTAAAAAAAAATACTTTTTGTGCAACTGTCAATAAAAATGATATTTTTATTCCAGGTAACTACACTTATATAATATGTTAAAATTAAATATTAAGAGAGAACACTGTAAAAGTAAACACTTTTAACACGTTAAAAATACTTAATAAACCAATATTTGTCAGATAACTAAGGAAAATCAATAACTTTCAGTTGTTCGATGGGTCGGTATTTTGAAAAAATTCTAGTAAGGCTTTCTGTATTCTAATCAAATGTCAAAACTAACATGATTATTTTGAAAAAACGTCTACCACGGCTTTCTATATTATAATCAAATTAATAAAAGTTACATTTGGTCCGTAAAAATGATCTTGCTGATTTTTAATGACAGTTGTACAATAGTATGTTGTACAACTAATTATGAAAGTCATAGTTTTTTCACGAATTATCAGCTTTATTAACTAGGACGAAACCCAAGTTTATCAAGCAAATTAGTAAAAGTAGTTTTCATACGTGTTATACACATTATTGTTTTGCATAGTGATCGCTGGTAGCTCGAAATTTGGTCGAAAAGCAGTCATATTACAAACGTAATAACGTGAGAAAATTCTTATATCAAAATTAAATAATAGAATCTAATTACATCTGACCAAATATCTTTCGTTTAATTGGAATAAACCGAACATATCAAGAAAAAACACAATACTAATAATAATAGTCTGTATTTATCAACTCAAGATACAGTGAATAAGAAATAATACTCGTAGTGGCCACGGTGCTTGCGTAAAGTGCAGACGCATTATAATTCAACACGTCTGCAGTTTACTTCTGTTTTGATTGGCTGTACGACTTCGGAAAAAACGATGTGATGGGTTATACCTTATGCGTCTGCAGATTACGTATATGCGTCCAGGATTTCGGTTCTTATTATAGGCACGTGTATAGCAAAAACTAATTTAGAGTTTACAAAAGTTACTTGCGTTCCCAAAAACTGGTAGTACGTGAGGAGATTTTTGAATTTCGGAATTTCTGTTTTACTGTATATTTTATCAACAGTAATATCCCAAGTGCACTAAAATAGTCGATTAAATTTTGACGTTTTCTGCAAGAATGTTTTGCTAAGAAATATGTTAAGTAAATTTGCCGTTCAACAAGAATCCCGAGTGGGTAGCACGAGGGATTTTGGGGCGGAAAACTTACGAGATATATTTCTTCAGAGCAAAACATTGTGACAGAAAATCGTAAAATTTATTCAGTCTAGTTTACATGCACACGGGATGTTCGGAGTGATTATTTCCTGAATAAATGGATAAAATTCAGTTGGTGAAGCACCTTTAACAATCATGTTAAAATTATGTACAAGCGATTATATTTTGACACATATTAATTTAACCGCGGTTAAATTTTTGTCATTATTAGACTGACAGAAACCATAGTGATTACGCATTATTATGGATATGAAGGAAATAGTCAAGGGTAATACCACAAGCAGTGGATATATTTTTGACAAATATTTTGTCGTTTCCATGTAAATTATTGCGTTTGAATTTCACGATACAAAATCACATCAAAAATGTCACGAGCCGAAGGCGAGTGACATTTAAATGTGATATTGTTGAGTGAAATTTGCAATAATTTCTATGGAAATGGCAAAATATTTTAAAAAAATATATCCACTTCGAGTGGTATTTGGGACGACTATTTAACAATATTAATACATAACGATTAACTTTATTGAAAAATAATCCAACAATTAATATAATTATTCATTCTCAATTAAATTCAGCGGAATACTTCCAAAACACAGCATTTTAAAATTTTTAAAACAAGCCACACAGTTTATGGGATTGTGTTACGTAACCTAGCGATATCACCAAGGACAGAACATAGTTGCTAAGCGATACTTCGCAACGAGGCTATTTATTTTTTGAGTACGTACATTGTTTTGTGAATATTTTGCATGGTGCCCAATATTCAGTGATATACTGCTGTTATTGGTTGAAAAAAGCAAATGTCTGCAATATGATTGGCTTATATGTTATAGTGTTGAATAGTCTAAGTAATTGATCATCTCTCGAAGTGCATAACTTGATATTATTGAATTATGCAAGGTATTCAATTTCGAGAATACTATAGTATTTTCTATATTGTCTATGAAAGTTAGTAAAATTTGATAGTCCAAATTCAATTGAGCGATTGTGCCTTGAAAAGTAATGTAAGGAAAGTTTTTAAGTCATTTTCAAACTTTCCTTGGTTTTTATTTAATATTATTATTGTTTTATTGTAGTTAGCAATCCGTTTTTTGGATAAAGAGATTTGTAAATTTATTTCACGTGTTAAATCTTTCTGATTTTGTTCTACTACATTAATAGAGCCTGATCGTAACGTTTTTCATCGTCTACATCAAGATTTCCAAAAAGCCACTTATTAATTTTGCGTATGCCATTAATTACGCCTCTTTTATTTCGAATATGAGGGTGCAGATTTTCGAATTTCTGTTGAGTTGTTTGAATTAAATATTCTGATCTGAGTAACATTTCTTCGGCTAAGCCGTGATAGGATATAGGGTTTGTAATATTTACTTTGCTTATACTATCTCTAACTACGAAAAATCGTTTCTTTAAGTTATTTAACGGATTAATAATTACGTTTAAATCTAAATAATGCAAAAATGTATGCTTACTATAAACTAATCTAGCATTTCCTAACTGTATAGGAAATATGGGATTGCCAATTAAATAGTTTAATTTTAATATCCTGGTCTATACTCGTAATATTTGAAGGACCAGGAATAAGGTTAATAGCCTCATTTCGCTTAGGTTCCTGTAACAAGGAATTGATTTTAGGTTTTCTAACAATATTTTTATGGTATGTTCCTTTGTCGGTGATTAACTTAATGCCAGTTGCTTCTAGTACTTTAGCCTTTTTAAATTTTGGTAACTTTTTATCTCAAAATTTTGTTTTCAAATATGCAACTTTTTGAATTGCGAAATTTTGAGGGGCATTTCGATTTTCATTGTATTTGGATATAATATTTTCTTTGGCATTTTCATTAGCGTCTTTGATTTTTTCATATAATTTTTTAGAGGCTTCTTTGTGGTCCTGAATGTAATCTGATACAATAACATGATCATTTAAATCAAAGAGATTGGTATTATTGATGTGACCTTTTATAACTTCGAACGGGGTGAATTTTATGACACTGTGAATTGCATTATTGTAACCTAATATAGCTCGCTTCATAAGCTGGTTTGAATTGAGATTTTTGTGATCTTCTTTTAAACAACGAAAATGTTCAATTAGAGTGGAATGAAATCGCTCTACTGGAGAATTTGAATTACTATTTTTTGGAGTTGCGTAGTGAAGTTCTATACGATGCAATTTACAGAAATATTCTAGATCTTGATTCCTAAATTTGGTACCACAATCAGTCGTTATTTTTTGAGGTAAACCATGGTGAGATAAAATTTCGAATATATTCCACTACTACTACGCTTGTGACAGAATCTAATTGATACGCTTGATCGTAACGTGAAAATGCGTCGATAATAGTCAAATAACTTTCATTATCTTTAAATGTGTCTACATGAATGTGTTCGAAGGGCTTTGAAGTTGTTGGAGTAAGATTAAATTTAAATACTAGAGGATTTCGATCGTATTTGGTTTTTAAACATGTTTCACAGTTGTTAACATAATATTCGATATCTTGTGCCATTTTCGAACAATAATATCTAAAAGTTAAAGACATCTTCATTTCGTTTATTCCTCTATGACAGGATTTGCTAATATCATAGTATCCAAGTTTTTGTTTTTGTTCCTCTAACGTTTCTACGTTTCTAAGAAATTTAGTAAAGTGAATAAGCTTAAAAGACAAATTTTTAAATATTTCTTGAACGGTTAGAACAAAAATTTTGGGTAATGACGAATGCTGAAAGTAACCGGCGTATATTTGTTTAGGGTCTATACAGTCTTCAAGAAGTTGCACAACGTGATATTTGACGTTAATTATCGGCAACGTTATATAGAACCTTAAATTTTCAAAAATTACCTTTTTTCCACATTGTACTGAATCGATGTCGCCATTTGTTATAAATAATTGATTTTTATATGTGTTTAAAAATCGTTCTGTTATGGGTATAGTACAAATAGGGTTTTCTTGAGATGTATGTACTGTTTCTAGATCAGTTTCGTCGTTTTGCTGTGTTGTTACAGAGGGTTTAATTTGGATATCAGAAATTACATTAACTTTTGGATGATTTTCACCTAATGATTCCAGTATTTCGGAAATAGTAGCATCATCCAAATATGGAATTGGTTGGTTTTCGTTTAGTGCTTTGTTACGTGTAATTTTACATTTAGATACAGTCAAGAATGGTTTCGTATAATTTTTCGCTTAAATACATACAGATGCAGTTTAGAGGTTTTGAGTGACCTGCAGTTTCTAGGTGTAGATTTGGTTGCATATTTATTTTTGGGATATTTTGAAAATCCTTGGATATTTAGGGAATTATAATAGTTTTCAAAATAGTTGATAGTACGATTTCCGGCGGCCATTTTATGAGACTGATTTCGTGAGATTTTTGCCTTCTGGGGCTGCATGTGATTTGGAATTTTCACTCGATGTGGATGAAGTAATTCCACGATTATTGGCGAATTTTGTTAATCAGCCATAGAAAATGTTGTCTGATATTGCTGGAATAAAGCCAGTTATACTGGGATAATTATATATTTCTGCAAATTACTCACTCGAGGCCATCCAACATCTCTGGTATGTTATTTGTGGTTTGTTCGAACGTCGAATTCAGATATCGTGTAAATTTTAAGTCTCTTAATTGATACGCTTAGTACTCCTACTTCGTTTTCCATCTTTTCGGGTTCAGTTACGCCTGTGGCATTGATGTTGCTTACCAAAGCACCTAGAGGACCAACCCCCCACGCCGTTCTGAGCAACCCTCAACCCATGTGATAGTCTTCGAATGAACGACTTCTCCCCAGTGTGACGACCACAAGGTTTTTCACCCGTATGAAAGTTAGAGAAAAACCTGTTGCACTTGAGGTTATTTCCAACTAGTGGACAGCATCTCCGTGTAGCTACCCTGCATAGCTGCTCCGACGAAGCTGCGCTACTGTGCATCCCCAGGTACCTACTAGCGTTTTAGTCGTCTCATCGTTAAACTAGAAATATCGTTCAGGCTAGTTTTGTAAAAGCTTATGCGATGTGCCTACCTTGTTTAATGGTACTTAATCTTCCTAACCGATGTTACCGAGAAATTAAGAAATTCTGTGTAGCTATCTGCGACGTTCACCTCGTGCAATATGTATGCGGAATAAGTTATTTTCATTTTATGTATTTAATATTTTCTTCGATTGTCAATGCTGTCTTTTGCAGTTTGGTCGCTTTCAGTAACTCAACATTTTAACATTTAACAAAACCTTTGCGAGCGTTTTCGGGAACTTGAATATTGCAATTAACACCTTGTGAGCGCTGAATATACACAATTTTAAGTTTAAAGTTGCAAACATGCCACTGCAACTGTGTTAGTACATGTATGATATAAGCACAAACACACTTTTAACAAGCTGTCTCTTTCAAATGCACCTAAAATTCGTGGTGGTCTACAGTCTCTCTCTTTCTAAAAGGTACCTAATGTTTGATTGGTTGCTAAAGCAGAGAGGTAATTTTAAACCGCCTTTCAAAACCACGATCCACCTCGCGAGAAGAATATCATCTTGCTAGTCGTTAAATTTAAAAACTCAAAACAGAACGACGATCGAACCCCAGTAAAATTAAACTTTATAAATAAACATTTAAATCTCCCTTTGTCGCCCGAACGGCTGTTATTCTTATCGCTCTGCAGCCGGCCCCGCGTGCTTTCTGGTTTCGTGTTTCATGCTTGCGCTCGCATTTTTCGCTATTATCGGACTTTGGCCGTTGGCCCGCTCGATATTTAAAATTGTTTGAGGTGCAAGTTGCCCTTGCTATCGAATTTGTCAAAGAGAAAGCTTCTGCGACGCCCAATTTCAGTGTAAATAAACGCAAATATGACAACTGACAACTGTCAATATGGTGATTGTAAACACACAAGTTACGCGAGTTCAGAAGTACGTTTAATATTTTGATGAGCATGCACTGCTCCGGTAACGCCCAGTACCACTTAGAGGGAAAGAGACGATGTTTGTACAAACATTTACAATAATACGAAAAGAGTTGGAACATAAGTATGTTCTTAAGTAAATGGTGTGTTTGCATCTATATTTAGCACATCTCTGCCTAGACGAAATGGTACTAATTCGAATAGATCGCGAGTAGGTAAATTAATTGAGCGTTGAAGCGATTTAATAAGAACTTGAGAACTCCCGTATTCCGCTATCGCTGTTCTAATGTTTAAGTCACTAGCGTACAGTTGAGATACGTGCACTCGAGCGAAATGCGAGTTAAGATCGAAGAGTTCTGTTTTTGACTTCAATTTATTGACATAAAAACCTTATACATTTTATAAGTAAAACTAGAATTACATCTACTATTCCATTTACAAACAAATTATTCTATCACAGATTTATGTTGCCTTTTTAGAGTATGGTGCAGAGTTTGTATGTGTACATCCTGTAAATAAATAATTAGGCTATTTTAAGCTATGGTGTTTTCTGTCTTTTATTATTTTTGTGAAACAGCTAAGTGGTTTAGGAACTTACACGGCTACTTGTAGGTTTTCTGGTTTGGACCGTCTCGAACCAGTGGCGCTTCCGGACAACCCCCTCCTCCCCCCATTCCTGCTCAAGAACTAGCTGGCGAAAATTTGCGACACTACTAGACATTCCTGAACCGCCGTGTTGTAAAGTATATATTATTTTCTTTTTCTTTTGTGTGCAAATAAATTCCCCGTGTAGCAAATAACAGCTTCCTGAATTACTTGATCAATATCTCCTAGATTATTGTCAATGGAAGAGGTCTCTAAAGGGTTAAAATCAAAATCTGGTGGATTTCTCGGAAGAGAGTCTGCTGTTTGGTTGTTTTTACCTTTTATATATTTAATAGTATAATCGAACTCCTCTAATTTTAAACGCCAACTAATTAAACGTGAATTTAGTTATTTGAGCGAAAATAACCATTGTAATGGCTTGTGATCTGTTAGAATTACGAATTTTCGACCGAAAGTTATGGTCTAAAATATTTACAACTCCACACGATAGCAAGGAGTTCTTTTTCAATAGTCGAGTAATTTATTTCGGCATGATTTAGCGTTCTAGATGCATAAGAAATTGGATGATTATTTTGAGAGAGTACAGCACCCACATAATAGTTGGATGCGTCTATCGTCAATTCGAAGGATTTGTCAAAGTGTGGGTAGGCTAATACTGGTTCCGAAGTTAGTATATTTTTACATGTATTGAAACATTCAATAAATTCCTTGGTGTGTTCTACTTTTTGATTTTTCTTAAGACATTGCGTCATTGGCTTGGTTAATTTAGCAAAATTCTGTATAAATTTACGATAATAACCTAACAAACCGAGAAACGATTTCATTTCTTTTTGTATACGTGGAATGGAAAACTTTCTGATAACTGCAATTTTCTTTTTGTTTGGTTTGATACCATCTGGTGTCACGACGTGCCCTAAATATTCTACTTCTTTCTGTAATAATTCGCATTTATCTAACTGAACTTTTAGTTGTGCTTCGCGTAATTTGGAAAATACTAATTTTAAGTTTTGAACATGTTCTTGCAAACTTGTACTAAAAATAATTATGTCGTCCATATAAACCATACATATTTTATTTTGTAGATCTTTTAACACATCACTCTCTGAAACGTTAATGTGCGTTTTTTAATCCATATGCGATCCTTAAATATTCAAAATGTCCATTTTCGACGTTAAACGCGGTCTTTTCAATAGAACATTAAATTTACTCATTTCTATCTGGCGAAACCCGCTAGCTAAATCAAGCGTGCTAAAATATTGAGCTCTACCTAATTTATCCAAAATATCATTAATATTAGAAAGGGGGTACCTATCATCAATTGTTTTTTCGTTAATTTTGCGATAATCCACGACTAGTCTCCATTTTTGTTTTCCGGATCCGTTCATTTTTTCGGGATTATCCAAATAGGAGACGACCACGGGCTATACGATGGCCTGATGATTCATTTTTCTAACATTTTCTGAATTTGTCATTGCACTTCTTGTTTATGTACGTATGGGTATCTATATGACTTGGTGTGTACTGGTATTTCGTCTCTGGTTTTTATCGCGTGCTTAATTTTAGATGTAAAAGTTAATTTAAAGCCTGGTTTAAGAAAAATGTCTGAAAATTGGTTACAAAGATTTATAATAGCAATTTTCTCTTCTTTATTCATGTGATCGGTACATATTAGGTCTTTTAGGCTACCTTTGTCAATTTGGGAGTTTGTTGTTTCGGAAGGATTAGTGAATGATTCGAATTTATAAACTTCATATAAAGACGGTTCAAAGCGAATCGTTGATATAGGTTCCTTTAATGTTACTGAAATTGTTTTTTTACGTTGGATTTTGTATTTCTACGGGTGCATAACCGTTTTTAGCAAAAGTTAAAACTTATGGAATGGACAGTTTATCAATATTACGTTCCTTAACTAAAATTTCTCCATTATACACAGTAACTGGGATTTACCAAAAACGAAATATTAACATCAATTGGTTGTCGAAATTTAAACGGAATTTGCACATGCGTTAATTTTTTGTTAACTAAATCAATATTAAGATTCATTTAAATAAAATCTTCAAAGTCTATTACTCCGTCGAAATAATCGTAAAAATCAAATAAAATGAAATCAATTTCGTGGTCGCTATGGAATTCCGAAAATGCTGGTATCATTGCCTGATAAGTATTTATCTAACATTTTTGCTGCCAATAGCTGTTTTTATTACTGTATTAGAGTAATAAATTGTTTGCGGATAAAAATTTTCTGCTACATATGGTTTAATAATTGACGTAGAACTACCTGTATCAATCAATAATTTTAATTTTGGGTTTTTAATTTCTACGTAAAGTAACGCATTATGGGAAGAGATATTTATTTCTGCTAGGTTTGTTTTGTATTCGGCTGTCCAAGGGAAAATTTTCAGTTCCATTGGTATCCGACTCAATGTATTGTTCATTATTGTGTTCGTTTTCGCAAATTTGATACTGATCCTCTAAAGGGTAATTTTGCGTCTCATCGTAATTAAAAGTTTCTGAGTCAAAAACAAGGCAAGAATATACAGTCTCGCTATCGCATTCATTTGCGTGTAATTCTTCGAAAACAAAGTTTGGTCTTTGTTGGTTAAGGTGTCTTTGAAAATTTTGAAAATTGTTTTGAGAGTTTTGATTCCAAAACTGTGGTTTATTAAATTGTTGCGTAGAGCATCTTTTCGAAAACATCGTTGGTTTTCTCGATGTCGTTGACATGGGCTCCGGTTTAGGTAATTAGTTTGGCCTAAACACATTACGAGAGGGACCAAAAACTTCCCGATTAGTGGGGTATCTTCTAGATCAAGGAGGTTGTTGTTTTGGTTGAATATTTATAGGCTGATTGGTCCATACTGGCTTTACTGATAAATGTTGGTTTTGCAAATATTGAGGGACATTAAAGTGCGATTGAAACCCATTCGGTTGAGAGTATGAATGCTGAATGTTCGTTGGATACACGTTTCTATTATTGCCAAAATTAATTTTGAGGTTTAGTTTACTGTTATCGCTACTACTACTACTACCGTAAAGTCTTTCAAAATTCTCAAATTGATTAACATATGCCATGGCGTCTTCTAAAGAAGCTGGCTTTTTTAAATGCATGTTATTTTTAAAAATACCTGTGCAACCTGCAATAAACGTATCAAGTGCAATTTTATCACAATGATTGATTCGGTATAATTTTTCCGATTCAATAAGTGTAACATCGTCGCTTGTTCTTTGTGCAACGTTGCTTCTTAGTAATTGGAGACGGCTACAGAAATTTAGTAAATGTTCACCTTTATACGGACTATTTCTGGTTCATTCCTGTACTAAGCAATTCAAATCCCTACGATCCGAAAAGCTCTCTTTTAAACTCGACCAGGTATTCAATTCTACTCTATCACCTACCATCGCTTCTGCCCTACCAAGTAACTTTTCTTGGATGCATTCGAAAATGTGTTGATCAAGCTCTGGGTCTTTAAATTTACTATAACTTGCAATTAAACTTTCGCAGCGAGTGATAAATTTATTCAAAGCATCGCTGTCGCCATCAAAAGGTTTAATAATATTTATTTTAGACTTCAAAAGATTCCAGTTTACTTGAGCCGGTTGATTTGGTTGATTAGTTTGATTAGTGCTCGTCATATTTAATGCTGTATTATTCTCACTATTAGAATAACCTGCCTCAATTTGAACAATGTCAGAACTTGTTGGATTTTCATGAAACGTAAGGTTATTTAACTGATCCAACAGCTCGTCAATTTCAGTCATAAATATTGTTTTATCAATAGTTATAATTACTTTTTATTTGTTAAATATTTTAAACGAACGTTTTATTTAAAAATATCCTCTTAAATACTAAATTGTCTGCAATACACTGTACACTACCCTATCTTTCCTAAAGTCCTTAAACAGAGGGTCTGGGAAAGGCAAAAAGGAATTTGGCATCTACTTGGTTTGTATACCTTCGCGTTCCTTTTCCGGTCCTTTCTGCTCACAGAGATGCTCTTCCCGATGTCCTTGAGTGAATGGTTCAGGATCTACGCTGAAGGGGTTGAAACTCCAAAGTCGCGGAAAAGTCTCTAATTTTCCGACACGATGGGAAAGAGATTTTCCACAACCGCGCACTATCCTACCGACTGCGCCAGTTAAATGATTAAATCGGAAAAACAGCTTTTTAAAAATAAACTTTATTCCGCAATTACAGGTATAAAGCAAAAACCGTCTTAACTCTGTTACGAACTAGCAAATAATGAATCTAACGTTTACATAATTTGCAATGTGGCAAAGAGATAAGAATGCGCTGAGATGTGCCTTATCAGCGTGGCGTCGTGTTCTTGATAAGCAAGTGCATATAACTCGAACAGCAAGGTTGCATTAATCAAGCAAAAAATACCTTGGATATGACCAGACGGGAAGCCAAATTTGAAAAAATACTCAATTAAATAACTGACTTTATAGTGTATTATATAACAAGCTGCGAATGTGGCGTATATTTGAGAAACGAGGCGAAGCGTAGCGGAGCCGTGTGACTTAAAATACGAGCGTACGATACTTTCGAGCGAGTTATGTACGCTACTAGCTGAAACCCGCGGCATATGCCGCATTTAAAATGTACGACAAATGTAATAACTTTTGTTGCACTAAAGAAAGTTTTAAAAGCACGCTAGAGATTGGCAGTAAGGAAAAGTTCCAAAAAATATATTTTCAAATGGAAAGTCTCTGGAAAGGAAACGCTCGCCTCTGGAAGGCGTCCTAATTAATACGACGTTGTTAGATGCAGTCAAAAAAAATCAGGAAAGAATTAATATTCTTATGAGATTATATGTGAGAATTATTTGTGCCACCGAAATAATTTTCAGCTGCTTGCAATCTGTGTTTCTTTTCAGGTTTAAGCCGTTGAGCGTCATAAAAATATAAATGCGGTAACTCAAGTCTCCAGTTACGCCGTTACTGTTATTGTTAAATAACTCGATTAATTATTTCTTTGTCATTTTAAACTGGCATTATTATTATTAACTCTATAATAGCAACCATAAGTAACTGTTTATAATGTTTATATGCTAGCGAGTTGTTCTTAAATCGCTAGTGAATTAATAGTAGATTGTTCTACAAGTTAAGAAAAGTGAGAGTTTTCCAGCGAATGTAAAAGTTTTACGTGAACATGGAAGAATCATTTTTCCAATGTGTTGAACATGCAATTTTTCCGTGTAGTTGACAAAAATATCTTTTTAAATAATTTTGGTCAAAGTATGGAAGCGCAATGTTTACTGTACTGTATAAATACAGAGTCCGGCAACAAAGCGGGGGTGGAAGATATTTCTAAAACTATGAGAGTTACATGAATATTGTGTATATAAAAGTTGTAGGTACGAAAGTGGTGGACATTACTAAAATATTTTTGATTATACAGGGTGTCGCAAAACGTATGGCGAATCAAACTTACTTTTTTAAATAGAATGCCCTATATTTGGGTAGCTTAAAAGTTTTGTATTGAAATGCTCATTATTTTCATATAAAGTTGTATGGGTCGAACGTCAACTGTTTTGGAGATATTAACGATTTTATGCAAAAAAATGCTGAACTTCAGGCGACTGAAGCGACAGAAAACAATTGAATGAAGAAAAACGTTACCAAACATTTTAATTTTGTTTCATACTGTCCCTTGAGAGAAAATGTGTTCTTTCTGTGACAATTCTTGTAACCTAAAATATGCTTCACCAATCTCTATTTGTGATCGCCAACTGTCCTTGTATCTTAAAACAAAAGCAATTAAAACTTGTAAAGAAACTGTGTCAGTAAGTACCTGAAAAAATTAATTGTGATTTTGCGTCAAATGTATTTTTCCCTCTTTCTTGTTATTAGTCTTCTTCTTCTTCTTTGGTCCGTTAGCTGGCGGTCCGGGCGGGACGTCCCCGCAACGAATACGCTGCTGTCGGTGCCGCTGAGTCTCGAACGCCATTTACGATTCGTTTCCATTCTTGACGATTTTTGGCGACGTCTTGGGCATCGATAACCGATAATCACTGATTCTTTAAGTCGCCCTCGATATTCTTCAGCCAGGTTTTCTTCGGTGCCGATCGCTGAATTCTCCAGTCTGCCGGACGGTCTTGCCAAAGAAGTTTACATGGCAAACGGTTATCATCCATTCGGCAGACATGTCCGAACCATCGTAGTCGACGTTTTTGTATTTGTTCTCCTATCAGTGTTTGATAATCACATCTTCCTGTAATTGTTTCGTTTCGAAGGCGGTCGCGGAGCGAGTCACCGAGAATTTGCCTCAAAAATCGCATTTGGAAGATCTCAAGCTTGTCAAGGTCCGGCTTGAGCAATGTCCACGTTTCCGATCCATAAAGAAGAATGGGAATGATCAGCGTTCAGTATAAGCGTACTTTCGTTTTGATGGTAGTATGTGTTCGTTTCCATACGCACCATTTGAGCAAGGCGAATGTTGATGTTGCCTGCCCGATGCGGCTGTAAACGTCGGCCGTCGATGCCACTTTCTTTTCCTCGACCAGCGATCCCAAATACACTGAGCGACAAAAGTCTGGGTTCACAAATAATTTTTCCAATTTTAGATACTGAAAATGGTTTCTGGCGCTTAAAATCTGATGTCGATGTTTACGTATCAATAAACAAATTTAGTGCTATAGTGGGCTAACTCATAACCATACAATTGTTGAAATATTTCGATTTTGTTTCTGTCGTACATTATTCAAGTTTTTGATAAAGTTTTGTTAAGAATCAGGTTGGCGTTGTCAGGGATATGTTTATAGCATGTCAATTGTTTCCGATAACTGTCAGTATTAACTGTTAATTCTACGCCACGAGCTCTAATTACACATTCTAAACGTCTAGGCATATTGCTAATCAATCGTGCAAGATTCTCTTGTGGTAACCTATCCTAATGTCTGAGGCCAATTAGGGCGAGTGCGAATTGCTCTTCCCAGTTGATCCCACACATGTTCTATCTGGTTCAGGTCTGGTGAGCAGGCTGGCCAATCCAAAAGTGTAATTCCAACTTCGTTTAGATATTGCAGAGTAATGTTGGCTACGTGTGGCCGTCCATTATTTTGCATTAAACGAAAGTTGTCACCAACAAAATGACTAAACGGAACAACATATTCCTCAAGAATGTTCCTAATGTACCTATCTGCGTTGAGGGCTGCTCTATCATAGATGTGAAGCTCTGTGCAAGCATCTGAAGAAATCCCTCCCCATACCATTACCGAACCTCCAAAAAAATATGAAGTTGTGGCCATAGCACAAGCAGCATAGCGTTCTCCTGGTCTTCTCCATACCCATGAACGACCATCTGGAGCATCCAAAGTAAATCGAGACTCATCTGTCCATAATACGCATCTCCATTCAGGATCCCCCCAATTCTGGTAAGTTCTAGCAAAATTTAGTCGATTATTTTTGTGGCGTACTGAAAGTTTTGGACCAATGGCAGCCCGATATGGTTTCCGATTTCTGACATCAGCCAGTTCATTAGCAGTAATTGTAGCTGTTGCAGTGAGATTTCTTAAAGATTGTAACAACATAAATCGATCATCTTGAGCGTTAGTTTTCCTTGGTCTTCCTGATCGTGGTCTGGCTGTTAGTAAACCATCTGCTTCATACCTCTGCCAAATTCTTCGAACCCCGTTTTGCGATACTCCGTACCTACGTCCTGCATATCTCTGGCTATGTCCTTCTTCAATGTGAGCGACTATTTTTGCACATCTTACTGGAGATATCAGCATTTTGGCACGGAAGTGAGAATTAACAGTTAATACTGACAGTTATCGGAAACAATTGACATGCTGTAAACATATCCCTGACAACGCCAACCCGATTCTTAACAAAACATCAAAAACTTGAATAATGTACGACAGAAACAAAATCGCAATATTTCAACAATTGTATGGTTATGAGTTAGCCCACTATAGCACTAAATTTGGTTATAATAATAATAATATAAAGAATAATATAAATTTATTCCATACTGTACAACAACAAAATTACAGATTCCTAACAGAATTTGAATTATTTTACATAGATAGAATTTACCATTATCATATGACTTGAGTACATCATCAGTTACATGCAGTAAAGCTGTTGTACAACTATGAGCTGGTCGAAATCCTGACTGGCATTCAGGTAATAATTTATATTTTTGTAAGTGGTAACGTAATTGCGTATTATATATTTTTTCGACAATTTTGGGCAGAATGCTGAAATCTTTTAGTTCAACAGCACGTTCAACTTTAGGCAAGGGAACTACAAATGCAGATTTCCATAAATTAGGATATGCATTTTGCGTAATGCAAGTATTAAAAATGTGAGCCAGGTATTGACCAATGTGAGGGCAACACAGCTTCAACATTTTAGCATTTAATCCATCTGGTCCTACTGAATTGCTTTTTAATGAATTAATTATTTTTATAATTTCCTCAGTGGCCACAGGTTCAAATTCCAAAAATGCTTCTACTAATACATTATTTGAGTAAAAATTATATAAATCTTCATCAACTGGCAAGTTAGGTATACTATTTATATAATACTTATTAATTTCATCTACATTCGGGATATCAGTATTTTTTTTATTTTTATTAGAATTTGAGCTACCCACATTCAACCTTTTCAGTTCATTCCACATTTCTTTACTGCTGCTATGAGTAGCTTTAAATTGAAAGTAAGCTTGTTTTTAATTTTTAATTGCTAAGTTTGTATAATTACGGAGCAGCTTGTAATAATCCCAAGCACTCTCATTTCGTTGTTTTATATACTTACTTTTCGCTCGATCTCTTAATTTCATTAACAATTTAATGTTATGTGTCAGCCATGGGGCAGGTTTATTTTTAAAGGTAATGGATTGCCATGGAGCATGCTCGTTAAAAAGATTAATTAATTGATTGTTAAAAAATTCAACCTTATCGTTAACATCATGCATGTAATATATCTTATGCAATGGTAGCATTTCTAAATCTGCGTTAAATTTACTCAAATTAAAATGCTTAAAACTTGTAAATACATGAGCCACAGGGGCATACTTAGGAAGTTTCATGTTAATGTGGCAGTACACAAGTTCGTGATCTGATAATTCTACGTTTTTCACACCCGACTCCATAATTAACGCTAAAGACGATGTAATAATCACATCCAACAAAGACATTTTATTTAAACCAACTCTAGTAGGTTCCCTTATAACTTGATGAAAGTTAAATGTTAATTACTTTAACTGAATTGTTTACGTTCACGTAAACTCTTCCATCGCGTGTCCACGCCTTCCCCTTTCCTACAATTTTTTGGGATTCTTGTAACAGCTGTAGATTTGCCCTCGTCAAGTCTTCCTTAATCACAACCCTGGTATTCTTCAAGAGAGATTTTTAGAGTAGACTGCCTGCCGATATCTGTAACTCGAAAAACTCACAATGATTGGACGTGTCTTTCCAGGCTGTATCTACCAACACGATGCATGCAATTGATAAAGTGTTCTTGCGTATCCACCTGAAGTTTGTTGATACGTAAACATTGACATCAGATTTTAAGCGCCAGAAACCATTTTCAGTATGTAAAATTGGAAAAATTATTCGTGAACCCAGACTTTTGTCGCTCAGTGTATTTGAACATTTGAACTTGGCCATTAATGGTTTTCAAATCATCAAATGACAGCTGAGATGTTACAATTCTGTCTACGTCTTCTGCAGTTAGTAACTTGTCATCTCCTAAAATGTAATATTTTGTAATTGTTCAAAGTTTTGCGAGGTAAAATACCTGCCGGCTTCTTTGGCAGCTTCAAGGAATGTATCGTAAACTTGGCCGTTAACTACACAACACCACAACTTTGTAAAACGTAACCAAATCTGAAAATTTGTAGGTTATCTAACCTAATCTTTAAAGACACGCCTTTTTAGCGCGTGCGTGCGGCTTCAAGTTTGGGACCGTTCAATGAGCAGATATGAAAATTAACCAAAGTGGACTTGCCTTCGAAGCTGAGTCAATAGTTTTAAAAAACACAAGAAATAGGCATAATAATAGTATATTATTATATGAGCGATTATGACAGCCATTATTCACGAAGATGACATTTGCGCCACAAGCCGAAGGCACGTGGTGCAAGTCATCTGAGTGAATAATGGCCATAATCGCGAATATAATACGATATTTTATCTACTCCAATGCAATAGGAGTCTTGTGTTCATATTTCCTATAGCCCCTCTATTACAAATAGTAGCGACATCATGGGGCAAACCTGATGCAAACATGAAAATACAAAAAGTTACTAAACGGTAAATTTCAGTGTAAACAGTGAAAAAATAACAGATCTGAATACCTGAAATCCTTTTCTGCCACTATTTTTACACTTATCGACACAACACCCTAGCATTTCCACGTCCTCGACTTCTAATTAGCCCCCGAAGAGAAAAACACGACAACTGTCAATGTCACATTTTAATTTCATTATTCAACTTCCTAGGCGATTTTTAAATATGCTGGGGACTTAAGGGATACCAACGTGATTTTGCCCCAGCGGCAACATCAATCGTTGTCGCTACTATATGTAAATATAGGGGCTATAATATAAATTTTCTGATTGGTTGCAACTTGCAAACTATTGAATAATGAAAATAGAGTTTTATGATTGGCTGCAAACTGTGAATTATGAATGGTCATTGTACAGTAGGAGTAGATAAATAAATGTTTTCTCTGATAATATCGCTATTAAAAGTTAAGGGAAGTTTGTTTACAAAAACCCGAAAATAGAAATGGTGGAACGCAACCATAGTACTTTTAGTTGTGTAAACACGGCTTTTAGTCTTCTGCATTATTATAAGTGATTTTTCCGAAGACCACAAAAAATACACATTTTTGCAATTTTATGAATGACAACTTTATTGTGACAATGTCAGTAGATTGCCCGAAATTTTTAGGTCAAAATGACATATTTTCAGCAATTCTTAGGTTAAAATGACATATTTAGCCCACTGTATAACTGTAAATTGTGCATTTTTTCATAACAAACACGTTCGTAATGATAACGACCGGCTTTCGTATGTGGGCGTGGGAAAAAGGTAATTATTTAATTTAGCTTGAAACGCTTAAATTGCAACTTTTGGTAGCAGTTTTGCACTATTCCTATGGTTTACGGCCTGCTAAACTCGAATCTGCTCCCGGAAGAGGGGAAAAATGTATATTTTCACCAAGTAAATATCAAATTAAAGTGCACCTCAACTATCACAATTGACACTTCGAGTGTCAGCTACAACAATGGTCGTTGCCAACTGTCGTTGAAATACCCTAAACGGCGTGGCGCAGCCCAAATGAGTATACAGGCCTCTAGTAAATACTTTCTTCCACACCTTGTGTCGAAAGTGGTGTACACGGTGCCTAGGTTGGTTATTGGATCAAGATAACGTATGTCATATAAGTTTTGGGAAAATTTTCGTCTGCTTAAAAATAAATGTAAATGACTTGCAATCTCGTAACCATGGTAAACAAATATTCATTAATACTCAAACTTGTTATGACATTTCGTAGTTGTCAAATAATTTGCGCCGTTATGTCGTACAAACTTGAAATTCGAAAAAGCGTTTACAACCTGGTTGGTCACGTGCCCAAGCAAGAAATTTAAAAAAAAATTCGCAATCAAAATATTTTTAAGACAACCAATTATAGAACAATTGCAGAATGTGAACAGGGTATACCATGCCTCAATTTACCGAAAAGTGGACGTCCGAAGTTGCTGACCGAAAATCGTGCCAACCGAATCTGTGAAAGTGCAAAAGACCGAGTTGGAACATCACATCGAAAGTTATCCAGAAGATTTAATGTTTCTCATGAAACTGTAAGAAGGGTATTGCAGAAAAAAGGCTTAAAATTCCGTAAAAGACGTAACTGTCCACGTTATACAGAGGATCAGTTACGAAGACTTCCAATTTGTTGTCGTAGAATACGCCGAACTCATTTTGCAAACCATAAAGTGATCATAATGAAAAATATTTCACATTATCTCACTCATAAATGAAAGGCAATGATGGTTTTTATACCGATAATGTAGAAAATTGTCCAGATAATGTTAAATACAAAGCAAAAAAAAAATTTGAAGACAAAATTCTAGTTCGGCGTGCTATATCGGAGAGCGGAGTTTCACGACCTTATATTGGGCATGTGAGGGGTGAAGCAGTTAATGCCAACGTTTATACCGAGGGATGTCTACCGAAGTTGCTCCAATTTATTACTACGACTCCTCCACGTGATGATATAATGTTTTCGCCAGATTTAGCAAGTTGCCATTATGCAAGAACGACTAGAACATGGTTAGAAGCTCAAAACATACCTTTTGTGCCAAAAGCTGACAATCCGCCAAATGTACCATCAGGCTCGACCCATTGAAAAATGTTGGCGACTATTGACCAGAAAAGTATATGATAATGGGTAGGAAGCACAAAATGAAGCTCAACTAAGATGTAGAATATATCAAAAGATAAGAGAAATTGATATAAACATCGTCCAAAACATGATGAGACTGCGTACCATTGAAGACCTTGGCCCTTTGTCATTATTTTAGATGTAGATTTAATTAACTTAGATGTAAGGTAAAATGTTAGTAAAGTGGTCATTTAAATAAATTACGTTATACTTATTTAAAAGAATTTTTTCCCCAAAACTTATGTGACATACGTTATGTATGTAAAAAAAGGAATAAAAGTTTGTGGTCTACTATACTACAGTTTTCCCCCATTCTATCTATTTATTTTAAATCCATGGGTTCCACCCCTGGTGTTTTTCGAGGTTTAGTAACAAGCATATTCGAGCTACAGTCTGCAATAAAATTGCGTTGTTATGCCATTTCGCCTGTGATTTTGGTGTTTTTCGGAACTCTTGATGGATTTTTGTAAGTTTTGTATTAAAACGCCTTTCCGGGGATTTCCCTGTACTTACTTTTGGTTCTGCATGGCATGCGCTAGTACTCACAGCTGATGTAGTTAGCTGGTCTAAATCCAGCGCAGCGCGTTGCGTAAATGGGACGCTCTCGAAGCCATCGCGGCAGATTTTTGGGTCTCTGCCATGTGCCTGCTGAATTAAAGTGCGGCAACTCGTGGGAATGCAGTCCGTCAAATGCCCAACGTTTTTTCTTACGTTCAGCGGAGAAAATTTACCTCCAAACATCAGAGGGGACGGACACACAGCATAATTGCCGACGGCGAACTCGGACATGGTGCACGCCGGGGATGAAAAAGGCGTACGAGCGTTGGTAGCAGTACATGGACAGCGGACCTCACGTTAGATGCAGCTTGAATTATATAGCTGGCACATCAGCCAGGAGAGCGTAGATAACGGTTCCATTGCTTAAAAAAAACTGGAGTTGCTTCCAACCATCCAGGTTGGAATTTATCGTGGGCGTCAGATCCCAAGAGACCACCAAAAGAACTCACTACACCTCGTGCCTTGAGGTGCCAGGAGAAAGTGTGCCATCAAACTCGAAGTTAGCGTTCGTTCTGCTTATCAGCTGGGATGTCAAACTTAACAAACGAATTCCCCCTAAAAGCATCAAACTATGAATTTTATAAAAAAAGGGAGCAGGTTTGAATTTGCCCCCGAGGCTGACAGAACGAATGTGAAGAAGACTTTATTCTATTGTGCCACTAAGCATCAAATAGCTGGATACATTTTTGATGGAACCATATTGTATATTTCCAGTCGTTTAAATCCAGATCCGATGGAACTGTTCATACAAGACGAGAAAACAAACGAGAATGTATGTATGACCATCTGCTTAGTGGGAGAATCTGCTGAAGGCATTATTCCCAAAGATAAATGTAAGCTGCTAATGCAAAATTTTAAAAAACCGTTTAAGTTCACCATAATTCCTTGACGTTTTTCTTGCTTGGGTCGTCACTATTCCATCTTCCAATATTTTCTTTAGTAATGTTATGAGTTTTCATCATTTCTTTTCCTGTTTCCCTAAGTCTCGTGGGCTTGCATTCTTCTAACACGAAATACCATTCATAAACTTTGGTTCCATGCTTTTGGTTTTTGATGGTCACCTTTCCCACTATTATAGCTTCTCTTGTTTGCATCAATGTCTTATTGTATCTGTTCCGGTGATGTTTCATGTCTGGTACTTTCGTCTTGTTTTTTTTAACTTTGCATTTTTTCCTTCCCCTTCTTCTTCACTGTGTTCTAGTTCTTTCACTGTAAATGATTCCTTTATTACTAGTTTATTTTACAAAATTCTTGCATTATAGCGCTTTTACCTGGCTTCTTTCATGTGTTTTATTAATATTTTATTTCTCTGACAGACCATTGCTTCACCACTATTTTGAACCCTTTAGTTGGTTTGCGGTCATAAGTAATTCTAATTTTTTATTCCAGTTGGTAAATGATAAGTTTGCCCTCTATTAAACATTCTTATGCGTCTTATTCTGTCCACTTCAGTACCTATTTGTAGATTGATATTTATCTTTCTTAAACCTGCACGAATTTTTCTTGCAACTCTCCTCTTTTTTTCTGCGATTTTCTGTCATTATTTGTAATTGTTTTATTTCTTCGCTGTTTGATTAATTAGCATTAGTTAGTCTTATTTTATATTAGTGCGTAATGTTGGTTGCCTGCTGTTGGATTTAATCATATATGTATTACTTACTATATTGCTAGTACGGCTTGGGAACGGCCGAAAACATTACGGCGCCGACATAGTTTCACTAATAGAGTATTACGCGTCTCGTGCGCATGCCTGAGAATTCGAACTCCGCCTTTAGAAGCGAATTTTAAATTTGACCACTTCCCCACCGCGCGGACGACGCCGACGCGCTTGCGCACAGCTCACCATATACATTGAAGAGTTGGTTGTCTGTCTCACTTACTTCGTGACCTCCTCACTCATAGCCGCTAGCAATATAGTAATTATTAAATATATAGATTTAATAAAATTCTCTAGGTAATAATCTGACATGTGTAAAACAGATTTGTATGGTCAGAACTCGTCCAAATTAATTTTACAGAAGCTATATACTGTGGAGACACAAAAAACCTAATAATAAAAGTTTATGTAAAAATTTATTTTCAACGTTATGTACATAATATCTGTTTTCGTTAATTTAAGGTTTTTAAAAAATAAATATTGATAACATGCTTAAGCCTAAATGCTGTACTAAGTCTGTGTCACTTGTATAGTTGCCAGGCTCGTCCTTTGCGAAGCACGTCGCTTATCACCGTTGATGGATGCACGCTTTGGGTCGGTTTCGGGGTCATCCCACGCCTGTCGCTCTCCAGAGGCGAATATGATGTACAGTGTGCAGCAACCGCAATACACCGAGCCGGCTATGATGAACACCTTGCCCCACTGTTTCATAGTCGGCTGCAGCAGAAAGGTACGTGAGCGAATTCAACAGAAACCAGCTGAAAAGACCTCACCTGTCCATCAGTCAAGTTGGAGCCTACCAAAGGAGCCAACAGACCTGCCAAGTTCGCTAGGCAGTTAGTGAATGCCATGAGTATACCGGCAAACCGTGGAGATATATCTAAATGGTTTATTTTGAATCCAGAGTATATGCCTCCATTAAGGCCCACACCCACTGTGAGCAAAGATACTGTTAACCATCGATTACATCCTGTAAACGCAGCTGCAATGAGGGCAATACCTGGCCCGTATTGACCTGAAATAAATTTAAAAGTTAGTTACCTGCGCGTTATATACTACTACTATTGAAAATAATAATAATAATAATAATAATAAAGGCCCATTTTGAAAATCCTGCAAAAGTTAGGTTAGTATTTTAAATAAGTGTTGTCGTAGCAACTCAAAGTAAGAGTTGTTAATTTCTGCCTAACTGACGAGTAGATGGCTTAGTAAATTTTTCTCGGGAAATAATCTTCTATTGGACAATTTTTATCTTTTTATTACAAAAATCAATAAGGAAAAGTAACTGCTATGAACTACTCACCTATGCCGTTGATCAGTTTTCGTACTGTGGTGTGTGTGAAATATCCATGCGTTAGCAGGAAGTCAGCCACATGACTTATGGCCATGGAGAAGAACCACATAGCAAGGTATGGTAAAGCAGACAAGAACCCATTCTGTAAGCAACTTGCAATAATGAAAACAGCAGAAAAAAATCTCGTAACTACTAACACTTTTTAAGCTGAAACGAAGAACTTGGTTCATGTATGATGGGAGCAGGGTCATCAAAGTTTCATAACCGTAGTTATGACCCATATGAGCGACCAAGATGGCCCAAAACGGTAGTGACGTCAAAATCGACCACCAGGGTATTGCGGGTAACTATAATTCCAATTATTTATAATTTAGCAAATCCTGATTACCAGTTGTAATTCACCTTTGAGGTACCAGTTCCCCACAGGGCTTTCTGTATGTAGTTCTTTTCTTCTTGATTTATTCTCGGGTGTGCATCTGGCTCTTCATACACAAAAAGCAAAAATGCTAGGGACCAAATTGTTCCGACAGCTCCAAACACGTAGAAAACTGAAGGCCACCGTGCATCTGACGCTGAGAGCAGTCCACTCAGGGGCATAGAAATGACTGTCCCAAACTGAGCACCTGCAAATTATTAGTTGCATAAAAAACTTTATACCTAAGAATTGCTACTGAGGTGAAAGTGACGACGGTTAGGAAAATTGATAATCTGATATGAGAAACACGGATATAAAGTTTAAATGTAACCTATCCAGTCTGCAGTGTATCGTAAACAGTAAGAGACTCGGTTTAAATTAGAATGTTTAGCATCTTGAGCACCTACTTACTTTTTCTTCTCCTATTGCCTATATCTACCTTAGTGTTGGGGTGTTGAGCCACTGTTTGTATTTTCACCAGTCTGTTGCCTTACTTTTTCGCTGATATGATCTTGCGCTTTTACCATCACTTCTCATTTCAAGTATACCTAAATTTTCAATTTTGATATGCGCGAGCACACCAAAGCATAGTAACACCCCCCCCCCCCCGAGTTATTGTTATGTTGATCTAAAACTTTCGAACGCGTGTTCTAAAAGAACAATCATTCTAGGGTATGTCAGACAGTGGTCGTTGAGCGCGACGTGAAATTTCCTCTTTAGAAGTATTTTTACGGTCTGGTTATTTGAAGTTATAATTACGTGCCATTTGAACTATCAAAAAGAATTTCATTATCAAACCACCTCGAATTCAGTAAGCGCTCCATTGTATCCTGAATGCAGTCAACCCATTTCTTCGCCTGAAACTTGTCCGATTGTAATCGTTCAGATGCTGTCGCCGGGGCAAAACATTTGCCCGAATTTGTGGCCCAACTGCTACTAAAACTCATCTTGCAACCTGGAGTCCCGAACTCCTGCCTTCCGTTTGGTGGCGTCAATTACTAAATTACACCTATGTATGCTAAGGCGCAATCTGTATGTGCATTACCATCCATAGTCTATATAATATTTTCCCCGCATGTGTTTGAAATATTTTAGATATTTTAAGAACAATACAAGCGCTACGCTTTAATAGCTCATTAATTGTCCCGTTCGTTTTTATGAATTTTGGCTACCCGTCCAAACGCTTGGCGTGTTTTTGAGGTTTTTACCAGCCTTCTGCAATGCCAGATGTATTATTGATTCGTTGTCAGGCATAAGTAGATCAAGTATTATTCTTTTGTCTGCAGGTATTTCTGCACACCTACGCCAGTATGTTTTGCTCCTCGCTCTCATTGTTCAACCACTCTCAACTTTATCGCACGCACTATATTCGTATTAACCTTTGCCTTAATTCACGACTATTTTATAGTGCTGTAATTAGGCACTCGCGTTTCGTAAGTTTTAGGGCCGACCTTGGAGTCGTTAAAGTATGAGCAGCTAGTTTGTGCTATCAGTTTGCAAGCCGAGTTTCTGAAAAAATCAATGAGTTTCCGAAGTTCCGCAGACTCGCAACTGCACCTGCTTGTCGAGGCCCTTGCTGAGTCCCCACTTGTATTGTTGCTGTGAGCATTAAAACAACGGCCTGTTGTTGTGCAAGGTAGGAACGAATCTTACTTTAAGCGCACCGTAAGCTGGGATTCACCGGCTAGTATTGCATCACCTTCGAATTTAATCAGCTAGTACTTACGCATTTATGAAATATCGTACGTACGTGGTGGGATACTATTATTGTCGCCCTCCTGCAATATTGCACTTTATGTTAGCTAAATTCCTATAATTACTAGCAACAATAGATTTGGCTGTACTTGTGGCTTTCGTCTGTAGCGTGGGCCGTCCTCCTAATTGATGTGTGCGATTGTAATCACTGATATTAGTAGAAACCTGTTCATATTGAGTAACAAACGACTTCCGGGATTGGACCGTGTCATTATTCAGGTCGAAGAACTAAACGTCTCGCCCACTTTCGTAAAGGGCTTCACCATGAGGAAAAACAGAAAAGTTTCGTCTCTGACGTGGTTTATACGTTGAGTTACCGTGCTGTTTTCTCCTGATAAAGCCCCTTACGAAAGTGGGCGAAACGTTGAGTTCTTCGACCTCAATAATGACATGGTCCAATCCGGGAAGTCGTTTGTTACTTAATGATAATGGTCGCGAAAGTCTCCGAAATCATGTTCATATTGACTTTGGTTTTAGGTATGGCTAATGCAAGCAATTTTTTGTGCCGAATCTTTTTGAGGCTAATGCATTTATTGGTCATAAAAGACTTTTGGGCGTCCCCTAGTAATTTTGAATACCCTTGCTAATTATAGAAAAGCGCCAAACATCGTCTTCACTGTAGTTGGTCGGCCCTCCGATATCTCCATGTAGCCTGAGCCTTGGTTTTGTATGATTTGAAGCTGGTTAGAATACTTGAGCATGTTTAGCATGGGAATTGAGTTTAAAATTGCTTGCCGTTCGGAGTAAAATAATTTTAGCAGAAGTTGGTAGCACCCCATCTTGGTGTACTAATCGCTATTTGCAACTCCGACTGCCATTGCAATCAGTTCATCATTGTTACTTCTCTTTAGCCTGCAACTTTTCGTGTTTGCAAGAACCTGAAGGCAAGGTAGGTCGACTCCGAACAGAGCACGTACATTTTCCCAATACATCACAGGCCATTGAAAACAACACGGTGTTGCTTATGCTATAATGAAATTCTTTTAACACGGTACAGTCTCAAAATAGCCATACCACTGAAACTGTTTTTTTTTCAACGGCGTGTACCAAAGGATGCCATTAGATATAGACCTATTTTTACTCTCCCATGAAAACTTATTTGCCGACAAAAGATGAACCGACAAAATAAAGTGGAGATAAAACGATTCCAATGAAATCTATATTATTTGTATACACAGGAACAGGGATCATAGTAGCATTTGAGATGCTACACATTGCCTCTAATTGAACCGAGTCTTCATCTCTTACCATTTACAAGATTCCTACTTTATTAAGTGCCTCTTACAGAAAATTTCGAAATATGTTTAGTTACGGTGATTATGTTTGTCCCCTCTAGCTAACTATAAATACAGTAATTTTCTTAGGTGCTCTACTCTCATTTTCGATTTAAAAAAGTCTACTTTCATGATCCCAGCTGGCTTTAACTCAATGCCACAAATGTTTTCCCCCATTTTTGTTACTGATCACTATATAGTTTATATTATTGACTTTGTATGGCGAAACAAAAGCAATCAAGTCCTTACGTAACTACATGACGATGAGAGATACAAATGAGGTGATACGAACTAGCACATTTTACAAATAATAATCTATGAGCAACTGCGACAGACAAAAAATAAAAAAACATATACCTGCATATACGAATGCGCCCATGCGACTTCGTTCATTAGGAGGAATCCACTTAGCCAGCAGCGCATGCGTGCATGGGACAATAGGACCCTGACCAGAAATGGACGTTTGAATAATAAAACAAGGTACGAGAGTGAAACACGCACATTTTTGTTTCGCTCATTCAGAAACAAAAATGAATCTTTTCACTCTGTACAACTTGTGGACCTCTTACCTCGCCCAGCCCTTGGATGAAGCGCACCGTCATCAGCCAGCCCAGGCCCCATTCGGCCGATATGGGCACCACCAGGCCGAACACGGAGTTCAGCAGCATGCCGAAACCCAAGAACTTAACCGAGCCGTATTTCTTCGACAAAATTCCGAACGGAATCTGCGTTATCACATATCCATAAAAGAATGAACTTAAAATCCACCCTTGCGTGCTTTCTGTCCACTCGTAGTCCCCGTTCTCTTGTTTATCATCGACAGTCTGAAATCAAATATGACATTGTCTCAGCATTGTTACTTTTTTATAAGATCCGTAGGTAAAATCCAAATTAAGTTTGATAGATCTTATAGGAATCTACAGTGCGTTCGCGATAAAAGATACAGTATAAACAGTAAGGGGTAAAGATTCGGTTAAATGTGAGGAAGATCTATCCCTGTAACTATTTGCGTTTAAAAATGGAAGTCCTTTGACTTAGCAGGCAGGTAAATTTCTCGATTTATCTGAACACTATCATTGAGGTTATAAATGATTCCTCCACCCTTACTTGCATCATTTTGAAATCTGAACTTCAAACGGCCTTTTACGCATATAAAGGTAAAACAAAAGATAAAATTAAACATCTACCATAATCTACCGGATGTTGTCGATTGTAGCAAATAAAAAAAGCTTTACAAAGAATTTGAAAGAGCAGAGCACATGGAACTTGGGGGAATTACCAACAATTTAATACATGTATTATACGAATTGGTGGAAACCCTTCGAAGAAAAAAAAACGTTAGTGTAAATTAAGAACTCAGTGGAATTATTCAAGATGCCATTCAATAAAATAGATGCACTTGCACTTTTTATACACAAAGTTAGAAGGAAATTCGGGAAAACCCAGAAGCAGGTTACTATACTAAAAGCAAAAGCAATATCTGAGTGTTAATAGCGAACTAGGGGAATCATTGAACATTCTTAGTAGAATAACGGGGTATTTTTTCTTTTCAAGCGTAATTCTTTTTAAAATTTCGTATTGGGAACTCGAAAGTATTTTCATAAAATTCTTTATTCAGGTCCTCTATAAAAAATTATTTCGGTGAAATCAATGTAAAAAATTTTAAATTCAAAGAGCAATTCAAAATACGGAATCGACCGAAAATTTACGAATTTTTCTACCGATACAGCGTCGAATAGGGTTGGCAATACTGGATTGCGATTCAGTTCTTTTATGGCTGTGGAAGTGAGAGTTTATCATGTCGACTTACAAAAAAGAACTGAGGGGGGCAATTACAGAAACTCATGTTCCAGAGTTGCTCTCCGATCAGTCAAAATTATCACCTAACGATTCGGAATATGAACCATATAGTCATTCCAGTGGCTCAGATTACCCCCCTGAGACTCCCAGGAAACATTTTTAAAGTCCTTCCTTCAATTCAATAGTGATGCTGAAGCTATCAGTACAAACAATTCGAGTAATGTTGAATTATTCAGTGAAAACTTAAGCGAATCTATTCAGAATGATGAAGTTAATTGCAACCAATACAGTATAGTTTGTAGAAAATGTCTTGACATTTTTATCAACATTTGCCTTCTACTTTCGTTTCTTGGGAGTCGCGATGAAAAAACCTTGTTCTGATATAATAGTAGTACGGGACGGGAAGGGACAGGAAGGGGCGGGACGGGACGGGACGGGACTGAACTGGACGGGACGGGAAGGAATGGGACGAGACGGGACGGACGGGACGGGAAGGGATGGGATGGGATGGTAGAGGAGGAGACGGGACGGGACGGGACGGGGACGGGATGGGATAAGATGGGCTGGGATGACAGAAACTAATTAGTCATTATTTAATACAGAAATAACGAACCTCGCGCTTACGAAGTCGCGGGTACAGCTAGAAAGTAGCATATATTTTTAAGTCCAAGACGATGAACATGATATAAAATTAAAACTCTATAGTGGTTAAACGGGGTGTCAGAGACAAATTATTTTTGGGCAAAACAACGTTTGCCGGGCCAGCTAGTTTCTAAATAAAAATAATACTACATTTCATAGGTAAAGTGAATTATGGAATTTATAACAAAAAAAACAAATATTTCGAAAGAAAAATAATGCATTACATTTCATAGCCCAAGTGCATATACGAGTACATAGAAATTATAATAACGCAGAAATTACTCGCTAACAGACATGGCTGACTCCTCAACTGACTCGGAGTCAGTATCCATGCGGTTTACGTCGCCGATGTCACTGTCTGATGACTGATGAATCGGTAACGTAACTTGCTTCGTCGATCATATAGTAATACGTAATACGAGTAGACAGTAGGCATAAAATGTTACTTTTGTTTATTAAACATTTCTCTAGTCTGTGCTGTAGTCTTCTTGAACTTTAAAGAGCATGTAAAATCAAAATAAGTTTAAATGTTGTCGTTTGCTTACCTGCCGCCAACTATACCTACCAAAACGTGCCGCTAATTACAAAAATTAATAAAAAACCAAAAAAAAAACAAAAATTGTTTTTGTGTTTTTTTGAGGTTTTTTATTCGATTTTAAAAAACGCGGTTTTTACATCATTAAGTAAGAGGGAAGGAGGCCGATCGCCATGCTACAGAATCTGCGATGATATTTACGGTAGAGAACTGCGCGGGACCAATATACAGGGTGTAGAAATGCTTTACGCACCATAGGGATTTCAATGGTAATTTCTTCATATGAAAATATTTGCTTCCATAATTATTTTAGAGCAAACTTGTACGGAAGTTTTTTGTAGAGAAAAAAATTCTGTATCCATTTACGCCAGAATTTGTCATTTTACATTTCGGAAAACCGAAAATTTAAAGAAAAAAATTACCATTTTTAGACAAATCAGTGGTGCCTTGAAATTACTAAATCATCTCAAAGCATCAACAAATTAGTTTGCTGTTTATTTGGTTGCCCTTACATTTGACAGATGCAAACAAATTCTGGCTTAAATGGATACAGAATTTTTTTCTCTACAAAAAACAAGTTTGCTCTAAAATAATTAGGGAAGCAAATATTTTCATATGAAGAAATTACCATTGAAATCCCTATGGTGCGTAAAGCATTTCTACACCCTGTATAGGACCCGCGAACAGCAGTTTCTGAAATTTTAAAACCGCACCCGACCCGCAAAACCGCAATTTTTAAATTTTTATACCCGCACCGGATCCGCGACCCGCCGTTTCAAACCCGCACCCGACCCGCAACCCGCAAGTATTGCGCTTTTAAGCCGCACTTGACCCCAAATTCGAATATTAGACCAGCAACTTACTTCAGATAGAATGTATAACAATAAAAAAAGCTATATTCCCACTTCGGCGGTCAACTTATTATTAAGTATAATTTTTTTATACACAAACCAAATGTATGTTGAAGAAATGAAGTTATACCCGACCCGCAACCCGCAGTTTCAAATCCGCACCCGACCCGCTAGCAGCAATATTGATATAAATCCTACCCGCAACCCGACCCGCAATGCGGGTAACCCGCGGGTACCCGACCCGATGCAGGACTCTAATTTACGGCTCTTTAATAGTACAGCATCTACCACCGACAGCGCTGGGGTTCCCGTGGGGTTCTCGATCTGTCACGTGATCGTGGCATACGACCGCTGCGGCAAATCAAAACATAAACCAGACGTAAACAAACCCCCATCCTGCCGCCATCTGACCCGGCGCTACAGTGGCTATATAAGGACAGAGTGGTCAATTTTAAAAAAGGCAGCCATTAAGAGTCGTCAGTACAACAACCTGCCACGCCCTTAGGTATTGTTCTGTGCACGGTCTTCTAAATTGTAAGACAATCGTCACCCTGCTAAATTGTGACGTAAACGTCATTTTATACAGACTGGACATATGTGAAATTCGGAGATGCTTTGCAGAGTGCAGTATACCCACGATCGCAAAAATGTGTGCAATATGAGGTGGTCAAATGTGCAGTGTAACATTAATTTTACAAGAATTGTCAATAATATTACTTAAACAGAATTAAACGGCAAAAGACGATGTGAAACGTAAGGAATCGCTGCCAGCGATTAAAAATCCTCGTTAACGAGCAACCTAATATTGGAATATAAGTCAAGGTGCCTTTTTTATCTTCTTTATTGTGTTTTTGTACACAGAAAACGAAAATTAACAACATTTTGCGTTGATCGACACAAAGATTACGTACAAAAACTCAACAAAAATTTTTTTTTAATATTCATAATCCAACCGTTGTATTTATTCCACCAGTTAATTTAGAGGAATATAATATTCAGTGTTACGTAGCCCATAAATTCTCTTTAATTTGATGCAATAATCTTTGGCATTTAGACATTTATATAGTTTATTATACCTTTTGATTTGGACTAATGGGCAATTTTCGCAAAAAGCATTTTACTTTAACTCGTTGACATTTACTTATGCAAACGAAAATTCGGCATTCGTTTACACAGAACACTGTAGAATTTTATGAGGATTATTTCATTCCACTTCATATTGGGGCTACTTTCAATAATAAAGGACTTAGAAGCAATCGTGTGTGACTATGTGTGATTTCGTAAACAGACTCTTAATGGCAGATTTTAAAACAACCAATCAGAAACAGGACCAAAATTGACCACACTGTCCTTATATAGCCACTGTACCCGGCGCGGAACATTTGCACCGCGAGTGGTAAAGAACGGTACTACTAAAGAGCCGCAAATATCAACGCAGGTTTTGGCGAGCGGCCTGCATGGGGATCGGTCTCCTTACCACTTACTTTATGGTGCAACCATAAGCTGAACAACCCACCATATCTAAATTGATATTGGTATTAACTAATATGAGTATAAGGACATGTAATGAGAACACATTTATTATCAAAATGCTTCACAGCGATCCTTTGCGTAGTTACTACTATAAAAGTCAACAAAAATGTTCACAAAACCTAAAAAATGGATCTGTTAAATTAATAATTTTTTTTGAATTTTAAGCGGACAGTGACATTGAAACCAAAATTGTGACGACCAATCAAAATTGATACCATGTATGGCCAGACTGTATGTATAAAGCGACTGTAATAAATAAGACTGCTACCGTAATAAATAAGACTGCTACCGCCACCTATCACAACTCGCAACACTTAATGCTGTCAATTGTACAGCAGAAACATGTTAACTCATACTTATGAGGTTCTGACTACAAAATTTTTCCCAAGCTAGCACTGGACAGTAAGTTATTACAAGGTTGTGTTTGAGGGGTGTTCTATGATTGGATTGTTTCTTCAGGCTGTCTCACGAATTTTAACAAAATAAAATGTCTAGCCATGGAAAACGCTTTGTTGCAATGGTACAAAATGACGGTTTCAATGGGTGGGCCTTATTGACAATATTTTTAAGTTTTATTACAACAGATCTCAATCTCAACTAGGTACCTACTGTATTAGTAGAAAATTGTCTAAATACAAATGGCAACAACGACAATATCACCAACAGCTCAATTGAATCAAATATTACCAATGGTAACTTCAATTTTGAAGAATCTTTTGAGTACAGTGAATCCAATTATGATCCTTCAGATTTGGAATTATCATCTGCGAGCAGTGTACTACAAGAGACTATAGTTAGTGACAATGTTAATGAAAATCCTACATATTAGGAAGCACAAATGGGTGAAGTTAATGATACGATTTTCCAAAAACTTAATAATGGAAAATATGAAACTGTAGATCAGAAAGAGAAAAATCTTCTTTTGTGAGAGTTTTTCTGAAGTAGGATCTAAAATTTTTGAGATATTCTGGTTTTGACAATTAGTACAGTATTTTCTATTGAATTTCCAACTTATTTCTCAGAAACTATTAAAAACAGAGAAAAGGGACATTTCTGCTCCATCTAAAATAAAATAATATCAGGAAAAGAATGTAAATAGTTTTTTCTAAACACATTGTTGGCGAGTGGAGTATTAATAGCTGGGTGAATGAACAATTCTGATGATTAACTTCATTTGAAAATAACCAGAACAGATTTCGCAGCCACCATGGCAGTAATATTTCTATGGAAAAAACTGTAAAATGATAAAAACGTCCTTAGGAGGGTGTAACTCTGCGGAACAGGATTTAAAAGAAAAAGTTTATACACAAAGCTCGACACAAAGCTTTTATGTTTCAACGTCCTTTATAGCTCTCAGAAGCTTTTCGGTAGAATTGCAGGACACCCTGTATAGATTTCATGTACAGCAGTACAACAAAAATAATGGTAACTTATAAGCTACACAACCTTTAGAGAAGAGTTTGAAAAGCATGTTTTCTCACTAAAATATTCGTTTTTAACATTATTAAAAAACAAATGTAGAAAATACCTATGTGACGTATGTACTGGCCATCAAGTTGGATGTATAGCTGAAGAGGAGTTTCAATTACATATATGAAGACAAAACTGCTGCATGTACAGAAGAATTTGGTTCAATCACACCATCCTTATTGCTATTTACAATGGATGTACAGTTATTGACAATATCAAAACTGTAAGTTTCTCTTTCCTCTTTCTCTTATACTAGGCCCACGGACTGTTTTAACCATAGTTAGTAGCTCGTAAGCCAACTAGGTGGCTAGTCTTGCCCATCTAAATTGAGATAGAGTTCTCTTGTTAGGGGTAAATGATTACCACAAAAGTTGCCCTTTCCAATTTTAAAATGAAGTTAATCGCTCACATTTCTTTTAATCTTAATCCAGTAAAACTGATTATCTGTGGCACAAGGGTCCTGAGAATACAATTGCCAACAAATTTACTACAATCACTTTGTACCAGATTAAGAAATACTTGAATGATGACATAAAATAAGACAGTAACGAACGACTGGTTGATAAATAAATAATTTATAAAATTTAATAAAATAATTGAATTTCGTTCGTCAGGGCAGCAATTCAAAAGAAAACTGTTTTATTCTACGCCAATATTTCGGAAAGCTTTATATACATACTACAATAAAGTGTAGCTTGTGTTAGTCTTGAGAAAGGAATAAAGCTTTCTGAAATATTGGCGTAGAATAAAACCGTTTTCTTTTGAAATGCTGCCTTGAGGTGCAAAACCCAATTGCTTTACAATATTGATATAAAACAGAAGTTATAATTTTTTGTAATGGCTGTGAGTATAACACAGGAATGTGGTCCTGTCTAATGCACTCTCCGAGAAACAAATAAATATTAATTTATACAGCTAGTGCCCTTTTAGAAATGATTACAAATCTTCACAGTACGAAAATTACAGGCAGAATTTAGATTTTCAATATTCATATCTTCGGGACACTATACAGTAATACATACTAAAATCTAAATTAACGATACATGAAAAGCAGCATACATACATCATTACTATATTCTTTACACTGGTTGAGTTCTATAGGGTCGTCACCCTTGATTGCTGTATGGTTAACCATAGCTACAATTGCCACCGACATGTTGGTCCTCATGATGTATGCGTTTGCCATTCCCAGGAACAGCATGAATGTTACGATGTGGCGAGATCCAATCCATCCTGCAATTAAAAATATATTTCAGAATTGTGAACTACTCAAAACAAGAAAGTCATATTGGTAGTATAATCACCAGGCGCTCTCAACTGACATTTATTTGAAACGATTGAAATTCTAGCTTTTACCAAAGAGTACTATATTTATTTATACTCTTTGCTTTTACAGAGCAAACTGGTAATTACACTAAGACCCTTCAATTTCATTTATAAACATAAGAACACATATTAGTGAAAAACATGGATCAGCTGTTTTGCTAACTGCATGCTGTAAACATTCGGTAAGCACCGACCTTCAGTGCAGCAATTCTACCTTGGGATGAACAAAAAACATAATGAAACGCATTGAAGTGTAACGCTTCGAATCACGTTGGATACGCGATGTGGAGCATCGCGCAAATGACTGCCGTAAATAATGTAATTAGCAAACAACTGATTTTTCACAATTATTAGATACCATTACAGCTAGCTTAAGAACAACACAAGAAATCAGTCAGTACGTTATCAGCTCGATTCGAACAACAATTGATGGGTTGAGAGTTAACCATTTTAAGAAAATTGGTTGGTCGCTATATGTCGTATAAGAGGATTTATGACCTAATTGGGATACCCCAAACACTTGCCATTGGAAATTGTTATTGGCGGTTTTTTATACTATAAGCAATGCATGCACAAAAGGCGGGATGTTAATTGCGAAAATCATGTCAAGTGCTGATAATAAAAATTGCGGAATTGCTAAAGAAACGTGTAATTCATCAGCCGATGCTCTTTTAACCTCTATCATTAGATATCTCACGCATCTTCTCATATATGCCGTAGAGTTATATGTATGTATATAGACGCTTTAGTATTTAATAACAAGTTGCCTTAAAATTATCGTTTGATACATTTTTTTTTTCGGTTTTAAATCAATAAAAAATAATATTGAAACATGCATTCCCTGCATGGTCTGATTCACTGGCCAAAAATTATATTGTGCAACTATTTTATCGCCTCCGGGACATCAAACGTTCAGTAGAAAAACAATCTTTATCAGTAGCAATACAAGGAACTAATAAGCCGATCAACATGATGGCCATGTCTGTAAATAAAGAAAACATTTGTGGCTCTTAAAACTTTCAAGAATTGTAACTTCTCGACAGTTTAACTGTTCTACAATGATAAGATAAACGTGAAGAAACACTCCTCGGGCTGCAATCTAATCTGTCATTTTTAGCGATTACGTTTGTAAATGAATTATAATTATTATCTACGCATTCTCCTCGGCTTCTACAGCAACCTTCCTGTCAGCACAATTTATGGGAGTCAAAAAATTACTGCAATGCGATGATGATGATGTTACTACTTTTTACATAAGTGTCATCGCTACAGCCTTTTGCACGTAAACTGACAAAACGTTAATATTCTTAAAAATTATACGATAATTAGCGGCTTGTTTAAGAAATTATTTTACTGATAAACTAAATCAGTGGGTCAGAGAAAAATATTGAAAAAAATGGAGGCCCCAGCATTTTTTAAAGAGGTAACATAGATTTTTTTAAGGGGGACTCCCCCCTATCACAAATTACTGCCTTTTATCACCAACAAAGACATTCCATCGACGGTCAATTAAAAAAAAACACGGAAGGTATATTATATGTATCTGTTACAGTAAATGCAGGAAATTAGTAAATGTTAGCAATTCCTAGTGAAAGTTGACATTTACTAATATGTTAGTAAAAGCTGGCAAATAAAATTCATGATTGACATTCACTAGTAATTGTTAGCATTTACTAGGCCTACCCAGCAAATGTCTAACTATAAGAGTATAAGCTGTGGGCGCGTTTGCGATATTTTATTTATTTGACGTTCTGTTAAATTGTTATTTATTTGTTTCAAATAAATTGATTAAAATTCCACAGCCATCTCGATTTTGTGTTTTCAGTTTTTCATATATCAGTTTTTTTCATAAATTCCAATAATTTTTTTTTTATGATTTATTTATAACTGACCCTTAAACAGTAATATGTATTACTGATACCAGGGCCCACTGTATAAATACAATACTAGATAAATACAATACTTGTCTACTTTTTTACATACAGCATAATAATAAAATATTATTTTAGATAATGCACATATTTATTTAATATATATGTATTCTTAAAGTTCTAATAAATATTTCTTAAGGTTTTGGCATAAGTCTTTAGTTTTCTTATCGTTAGTCACAGTTTCAGGTACACTGTTGTATGCTTCAATACTTATGTAGACTGGAGAGTCCTGAGCCTTTTTAGTTCTGGTATATTGATTCCTGAAATCACTTTTGCTCCGTACATTGTGTTTATGAAACTCCTGTACTTGTTTTAATTTAGAGTTCGTTTTAATGTTATTTGTTTTTATATTATGGATTAATTTTACTTGTTCCAGCGTTTTTAATTTGTTTAATTTTAGTAGGTTTGTTTGTTTATACACCTGCTGTGTAGGAGTATGAAAGTTGATACAGTACAGTGCCTTAACTGCTTTATTTTGCACTCTTTGAAGTTTATTTAAAAGATATTGTCCAGCATTCCCCCAGCACGGGATAAGATACCTCATGTGTGTTTCAATAAAGCTGTTATATAGTAAAATACGAGTTTTTTAATTTAGAAATGCTGAGCACCTTTTTATTGCACCAATAGAAGGAACTAGTTTTGATATGACACTTTGAATATGTGAAGTCCATGTTAATTTATTGTCAATAATAAGTCCTAGGTATTTATATTCACGCACTTGTTTTAATTCAACCTCATTAAGTTTTATTGTTATTTCACCTACTTTTTTATTTTTTTGTTTGAAGATCATATACACTGTTTTATTAGTATTTATAGTTAATTTATTTTTACATAACCAGTTATAGTAAAGTTTAAGGTCATTGTTTACTGCGGTTTCAATATTTTTCAAATCATAGTCTGAATACACCAGCGCAGTATCATCGGCAAACATAAAATACCTAGCTTTGAGACCAGCATATTGTAAATTGTGTACATATAGTAGGTATTCTAATGGTCCTAGGACCGAGCCTTGTGGCACGCCCATACTGACCGTAGCACTTTCACTGCTGCATCCATTTACTACTGTGTAATGTGTTCTGTCTTTTGAGTATGATCTGATCAGGTCATGTGCAACACCCCTTATTCCCATTTTCCATAGTTTATTTAACAATAAATCTGTGTCTACAGTATCAAACGCTTTCTTTAGATCTACGTAAATTACTGCGACATATTTATTTTTATCGAGTTCTGAATTAATATGTTCTAGGAGGTCAACTGTAGCACTTAGTGTACTGCTTTGTTTCTGGAACCCATACTGATACTCGTCAAACTTAAACTTTTCTTCAATGAATTTAACTAGTCTAACTTTTATGACTTTTTCCAGTATTTTTGAGAAAGTATTTAACACTGATATGGGACGGTAGTTATTTAAATCACCGTGCTGTCCATTTTTATATACAGGTGTAATTTTTGCGATCTTTAATTCTTCTGGGAAGACACCACTTTGCAGGATATTGTTTATAAGTACAACTATTTTTTCTCCGATAATATGAAATAGGTTCAGGATATCCTGCTTAGAGATACTGTCTGTTCCGGGTGATGCATTGTTTTTTATTTGGTATATTATTTGCCTTATTTCTGTAAGATGGGTGAGTTGTAGGTGTATGGAGTTTTCAAATTCTTCGTCGTCAAAATTGCAATTTACTGGTGTTATCTTGTCTGCAAGATCAATTCCTACATTTGAGAAGTGATTATTCATTTCTTTGGCAATTTCTTTGTCATTATTAATTATGTGCCCATCTTTGTTCTTTACATAACTTATTTTGCTGTGGTTTTGTTGCTTTCCACGTGGATAAAGTTGATTTAGGACTTGCCACGTTTTTCTAATATCATTTCCAGCGTTTTCAAATTTTCTTTCGGTATACTGTTTTTTTATTTTATTTCTTAAGTTGTTCAATTCATTTTTTGCTTTCTTGAAGTTTTTTCTGTGTATTTATTCGCATTGTGTTTCCATCGCACATATAACTTATCTCGGTGTTTGACCTTTTCCCTATATTCCTGAGTTATCCAATATTGTTCATTTATGAGCTTGACTTTGTAGGTTGCAGTATTTTTGTCAAGAGTTGTGTTTATTATTTCTGAGAGTTGCTTAAATGATTTGATGTCTTCACTATTAATCTTGTTTTGTAAGCACTCTTTCCACTGCTGTAAATCCACGTTTTTTTTCTTATGATTGTTTCTTTCTTCCAGGTAATCTTATTTCGCTCAAATTTGGAAAATATAACTTTATGATCTGAAATCCTGTGCGTTTCTAACTGTAGATGACATTTTATGTTTTTATTACAAATAACATGATCTAGTATGCTTGCTTTTGTCTGTCCTATGCGTGTAGCTTCTTTTACAACTAACTTGTTTTGAATGCTAAAGGCATTCATTGCAAGTAAATTTTTGTAGTCTTGAACAGTGGGTGTTTGGCTACGCAGATCCAAGTTGATATCACCTACTATAATACTGTCTTTTTTATGTGTTTCTGTAAGTTTGTCTATGAAATTTAGGAAAAAGTTACTGTCACTTGTAGGTGGTCTATAAATAACTCAAATTGAGCATCTCAAGTTATTTACGTATATTTCTATAAAGTTAATATCTCCTTGGTCTTTATCAGAGTTATTAATGGTGGTGTAGGTTAACTTTTCATTAATAAATAAGCATACTCCACCACCTCTTGTGTCTCTACAGTTATGTACAGCAGAATAACCAGGTATGTTGTAATATTGCGTTTCATTTATGTATAACCAAGTTTCAGTAAGTGCGATTATATGTAATTGTTCAGTACTATTTACAATAATATCATAGAGGTCTTGTAGTTTGTTTCTTAAACTCCTAATATTTACATATAATATATTAAATGCCGATATTTGATCCATTTTTAATAGGTATTTTATATTTATATCTGTTTTCTAATTTAGAGCGTTTTATTTAGTGTAGATCCGTTTCAGATCGTATTTGTATAGGAGGTTCTGTTTCACTCTGTTTTATAAATATTCTTCCACCATAACAATAAGCAGATTTATATTTGTTTACTTTTTTAGCTTGTCTTGCTTTTCGGAATAGGTCCTGGTTGAACTCTGTTAGGTCATCGTTTAGATAAATATTTTTTTCTCCATTTAAACCACATTCATTTGTTTTTATTCCTCTTAGTTCCCTAATTTTGTTCTTGACTTGCTTTTTCTTTTCATTGTTTTTGAATTTGACTAAAATTGGTGAGTCTTCTTTCTTGTTGATTCTATAGCTTTCTACAATATCTTCTTGTGTTGTTTCTATGTTCATTGCTGTAAATATCTTGCTTACTGTTGCTCGTGCGTCAATGTTTTGTTGTGGAATGCCAACAATAATAAGATTATTTTCTTTTTCCTTTTGCTCTTGTTGATTTACTTTTGATTCCAAAACTAAAATTCTCTGTCTCATTTCATTGTTTTCTTTCTTCAGGTTTTTCATTTCCACTAGCAACTCTTCGTTCGAAGTCCTCTGTTCATCAAAACAATCAGACATATGTTGTACGGATTTTTCGAGATTTTTCATTTCTGATTCTATTTTGTCCTTAAATGAATCAAGGAACTCCTTAAGGAGCCCCTTCATCATGGTTTTAGCTTTTTTTCATCCATATTATTTTGAAGTTTTAAGTTAACCTCACTTTCTGGTTTGTTCTTACAGCAAAACACTTTCTCGTCCTGATTAGCAACTTTTGCTTGGAAAGCACAACTTCTATGGTAGAAATTTCCACAGTTTTCACAATCCAAGGATAAATTTACTTTCTTTTTGCAGTGTTTGCACACTTTTTCTTTCTCTTCAGACTTTGCTATGTTTACAGTCGACAATGTTGCTAAGTAATCAAATGAACATCGCCCAACCGCATATTGCTGTATGCAGAATTTCAAAGAGAATCAGATTCCATAGAAAAAAGTGGTGGCTGCAATTTAAAAAAAATGGCGATAACATTATTACGGAAAGAGGTGGAGGTAAAAAAATTATAACAATCAGAAAAGATGTGCGTTCAAAAAATAAGATCGACGTGTCCGAGGATTTTGGCCGCAGATGATCGGGGTATTTTTTATTTGGAGCTTTCCACAGCCAACGTTCGCACTGTATATTAGTTCTAAGAGTTCATTTTTATTTATAAGCAGTTTTTATACTTTTATGAGAAATATACTTTTATTTTGAGTATAATTTATTACTTTTACTGCCACATACCAATGAATGTCGCTTTTTCTAGTAATTGCTAGCATTAACTAGTAAAAGTCAACAAGGATTTCAATGAAAACAACAATCACTACTGCAACTAGTAACTGCTAGCTTCTGCGAGTAAATGTTAGCATTAACTGAACTTCCAGCTTTTACTGTAACATATACACACACACAACAATATTAATGAAAATCGTAGGTAAATTTGTCTCACCAGATGGTGCCTCCATATTTCCGTTATAGTCAATTAAAACGTGTCTTTTTTACAATTGCAACGAGAAGAACGTGAAACTGGTGGAGAATCAAACGGACTCATTAAAAATTGCGGAACATTTGAAACATTATTTTTGAAAAAAATAATGGTGTTTGGTGAATTCTCTACAACAAAAATGATCCTTGCATTACCAAAATGTTGAAAAGTTGATAAAAAATTTAATAGACACCGCCAGTCCAAAAAGGAAGGATTTTGAATTTGAAAATTTATGGAGAGAGACGACAAAATAATCTATAAAATTAGGATTAGATGAGCCACATCCGAGGAAGATACCAAAGTGTTATGATGCCGAGTTAGCCCCAAAGGAAATGTAAAAAAATATAGATATGAAAATCATCAAGAGAAACATTTGACAGAACTGGAAAAATGTTCAATCGGAAAGGATAGTAGTACTTGGAACTCGATAGACGTTATTTAGTTATTTACCAAAAAATTTTTTTTATATTGTCACGTCAAAAAAACTCATTGAAAATATTAATGACGTAATCAACTTTTAAAAGGTGCCGAAAGCAATACGTTATATAGTAATGTCCCGTTAATCCGAAGTCCAGTGATCCGAATTGCACGTTAAATGGATCAAATGCCGCATGTCCTTACTCTGAATGTGCTCACAACACGTGAACATTAGGCGAAGAAGTCGCTATATTAGACGAATTTAAACACGTAATTACCGGAAATGTAACAGCATTAAAATACGGCATCGGGACATCAGCGAGTAGTGACATAGAACAAAAACACGATCAGATATAACGGTAAGAAATACCAGAAATACACTTTTGTCGCCGTTACTAGTTCTGACGTTTTATTTTACTCCTACAATTTTTTAGAAAGCTCTATTAGCTTTACGGTTTTATCATGATCTTATTACTTTGTAAAAGTTGAAACATGGGAAAAGTATGTATCAGATTTTGCTGGTTTCCCTGAATAATATCAGTTTCGAGACAATGATGTCGATATTGTCACTCTTAACTCTTATGTATTTAACTCAACATACTCGACTCTATTAAATGCTCCAGTAATACGGATACTTCCACACTACCAATCGGTTAAGTTTTAATTGATTCGGATTATCAGGCCACTACTGTATAGACACCTACTTTCTGAATAAAAAAGTGATTATAAATGATAGGTTCCAAGTGCGTTGGAGATTTTCGTCTTTTGCTTTTGCCGCTCTATTGTATGTGCGTAGGATATGTCTACGCAGTATGCACACAGAAGTTTTAAAAGTTACATACTATTGTAGCGTTATAAAAATAAAATATTTGATGAGAAATTATATTCTTGCCATTTAGTAACAATAATATAGAAGAAATGTAAAAATGGCTGACAGTACTTTTTAGTTTATAATACTAACACAATTACTACAATGAAACGGCAATGTATTTTATTTTTTCAAAGCACTGTAGACCTACAACCATTTATAATTACTCTGTACTATGCAAATAAAAATAATCCTCACCATTCCAGGATCGACATGCACGTTCTTTCTCTCCATTTTGTAAGTTGCACTACGTTTATACTATAAAAATTGGGATATTTAAATCTTTTTTTCATTGCTTACTTCAGTTTCAATGGATTCTTTTGATTTTGTTGCGTACTAATAAAATTTGTTATTGAAAAAAACAATCCATGAATGTATTTCCACTTTTTATGTATGTATAATGTTTACACATTTGCAGTCAGGTTGTCCCCCCCCCCCCCCCCCATTTAAAAACCTGGCGTCTAAGTTGAGAACCACCGAGCTAAACAACGAATGAGCTTCATCCGGAATTTCCGCGCCCTGTTATCTCCGAATATAATCCTTCGCTATAAAGTCTGCTGATAAGCAGCGACAAAAAGCAATTGTCGACTATTATTGGACATTAGTCATCAAACTTAATGCTATCTGAACTTTTTACGTGGGCTTTCGTGACCTGTAGTGGGGTGGGCAAGGTCCACACTCAGGAATTCCCTGGCGAGTTTTCATTTTCTGTAATTCTGAAAACTCGACATAAACAAAACATTTCAAATTTCGAGATTTGGCATCAATACAATTTGAATGCTCCCTCCACTGCTCCACTTTGCTTACAAGCAATTACACAGAGCGCCTAATAGATGTGTTTTTACTTTAAAATAATTTATAGACCTCTTATTAAAAATCTATAATCTAGTGACGCAATTTGTAGATATCTACTGCAACCTTAACGTGTTCCACCAATGCTGATAAGGGAGTTATGTAAGTAGGGAGCAGTGACCGCGTCCTCCAAGGAAGTTTACCACAATTTCCTCGTACTGTAAGGTATCATTATTACGTATAGGTCTGAAGCTATTCCCAAACTCCTTTTTCGCGATCAATAGTTGCAAGCAAAGAAGAAAAAGACGCACTTATAAATACTCAAGGTCTATTTATACACAGTCGCGACACGATGCTGATAATTTATATCAAGCAAGTTCGCTAAGTTCTTTTCCCTCACAAATAAATATCTGTGCTAGTGCCAAACACTAATTCTAAAAACTGAAACAATTTCGCTTTGCACAAACTGGAACAACTTAAAACGCTCGTCATTTACATCAACACAGCCAAATACATATTTACAATCTTGTGATATTTTAAATATTATTGTAAATAACTAGACAGTGAAGACATGCTCACATCCTCGTGGGGCATCAAAGTACAATGTCGCATTGCCGGGAGCCAGTAGTAAAAAACAATTATATGGCTGATACGCCAAAAAATAGAGGACCTACCACCCTTCCTTGTGGGACATCACAATCTTTTTCAAGTTAACGTCTTAAGTTTGTAATTTTGCTAAATTGACTTGCACTTAAATTATCTGTTAAAGCAATGCACCGCGTCAGCATTTCTTCTATTTGCTCGTACCTAAATTTGTACAGTTCACGGCTTGGCGAGCGTAAAAATATAACAATGAGTGCGTTGAGTTAGACATGTAGCAATAAAATCTGTCATATAGTGAACATAATCCAGAATTTATTGTGTTCTATAATGCACCGGTTGGTCATGATGACGACATTGTACCACAAGAGGAAGATAACGGCTGATAACAGACCAACCCCAACGACCTTACAGGCAATTATGAATGAATAAATTACGGTTTCGGTGTTAGTTCGACAAACAAATTATTCAAATATTGTTCCAATGAGTAAAAATGAGGAGGTATTTACGGAAAAACAATTGCACAAGATGATTTAACAGTCTGTGTGACTTCCCGATTATATAGTCTGTCACTGTCAGTTGAGATTTGTACAGAATTAAATGATAAAAAACCCAGAAACTCGATGTTTTCTGGACCTTAACCCCAGAGCCCCATTTCTCTCGGCTTTAGTTTAATCCAATGCTTATAAAAGTCTTAAAGAATAGACATTTATGTATGTGAATGTTTAGTAAGTTAAAATCTATTCTTGGAAGTACTGCATTCGTCCAATCGTAAACAAAACATTGTGTAATTATAAAACAAATTTTCGCTTTGGTACATTTCCAGTGGTACTTTCCTACGTAATTGTACATCTCTGTCTAGCAATTAACCATGTGTGGAAATCGCTTTAGCAATGACATTCAAAGTGTTTCAAAAGCTATTACTTAGGTAAATAATTAATTTTAATTGGTAGCCATTAACACACTGCTTTCTTACATTATCGGTTTCACGGACAATATAGTCTTATAACGTTATAACCTGCACGCACTTTTATTTTTTCAACAAACCTGAAACGAACATCTTTTATTTACGAATGATGCTACCGAACTATGAAACTACAAAAGAACGAAAATCCGAGTTCTCCATGTAGCGACGATGAGTGAATGTGGCTCATGAATATTTTACAATTGCCACCTTCGGTTTCGAAGGCTATTGTTACCACGCAGGAAATTCAACGCAGGTAATGGGTCGCATGCAACATGCATTCCGCTCCCCCGCATTCAAACAGGCAACATCTTCAACTAACCTTAATCTAACTTAAAGCTAACTTAACTAACGAGTTCAAATCCAGAGAAACTTCCAGAAAAATTTCGGCCACGCCAGGTTTGAACTCATGTCCACCTGGTTGCTAAGTGTTTTATAAGTACATGTGTTCTTTATTGTGACTATCTTTCAGAGCTGCTTCTATAAACTAAAGTGGATGCACTTTTAGCAAGCTCCATTTTGAATACGGGAATTATTTTTATTATCAGGCCTGGCCTTAATGAGCGTTTTGATCTTGAGTCATAACGGACCACCTCGCTCTGTGGCTCTGCTCAAAATAGAATGACAATTTGGCGAACTTTCTGTCATTCTCAAAGTGCGACTTATCTTAAAAATAGTTTGGACATACTTCAAAATTGAGAAATGATGTTACGCAACACTCGCCTGATTCATATATTTATGAGCGTTTTAACACTGTTTCACATTTTCAGACAAAATTCCCGAGGACGCGTATTAATAGAGACTGAAAACTTTGAACCATGGAGTTGCAAGTCTAATTGAGCTTGCGGCAGGTCAGGGGCGGTCTGAATTTTAAAAATTTTGCACGATTTTTCACCATTCAAACATAAATAGCCGTCTTACTTTTCGAGTCTCCCTCAAAAACCAATGATTTTCTATTCTAGTATTTTTGATCGTTACAGATTTATTTAGAACAAAATTATTTTTACACTATTGGGACGCTTTTTTACAAAATTCATATCTGATTATAGTTTTTTATGTATTTTCATAATTTTGGAGATATACGTACTCACTCTCTTATCTTAAATATACATATTAAAGATGACTACTATGACACCATTGAAAGAGTACATTTTTGCCGTTCTACTAATTGACTATTACATATTTTCTAATAGTAGACCGTGCTTAATTAATGAGAAAACAAACGAAAGCTACAACCACGATGTTTAGAACAAAATTATTTTGGCATTATTCCGACATTTTTAAAGAATTCAAATCTGATTTTAGAGTTTCACTTGTTTATAAGTATAAATTTCATAATATTGATACCAACTTTCGTATTTTACGCATACACATAAAGATTAGTGGAAAATTTGAAGCTGTTTGGGAATTAAATGAATTTTTCACATTTTAAGGAATTTTATTTATACATAAGTGTTTAGAAAAAAAATATAATATGTTTCACAATATTTAATTCCTTAAAATATAAAAAACAAAACAGATCGTTCAGTTGTTAAATACTTCCCTTTATCTAGCACAACAGATAATATGCATAATGATTTTGAATTTGTCGTTGTTTAGTAATGATATAAAATTTTAGGATGCTATCGAAAAACTTAAAACGGTTGGTGACACACAGACTCGAAAAATTAATAAATTTTGTTTCAATATTGCCACCTTTCAAGTATGAACGTTAAACAGTTGTTTTGTGCAATAAATCAATTAGAAACCAAAGCAAGAAATACAATTAGCACAAATAGTTTTATAGTTCCGTTACACACAAAACGATTATTTGAAAATACTTATGTCTCAAATCAAACTTCTTATTAGATCATAAAAGATGAGAATTCAACGACAATTCTGATAGTGACTAATTACATTTTTCTATTATAGTTAAATTTGCTTATGCATACTCTTTATATCGTATTTTACATTTCTATAACGTAACTACATGTGTTTATAATTTATTAGTTATTACAATGTTCAGTATTTTGTAATATAAGTACGTACACATTACTCTTTCTTTTTTATCAGAAATTTGTAATACATACTATTCTTTTTTGTATGTTTGAGTACAACTTAATGGGTGTTTTACTATTTTACATCATAATAATAATATGTAATATTATGTAACATAATAAATAGTTATGAATTTTATTTTTTTATAAAAATCTCTGCAATTTTTTTCCATACGCAATTGATTTTTAGTGCAATGTACTATCTATTACTAAGGGTCAGTATAAACACATTTAATTTAATGACCATACTGATGAATCACCCTGTATATAAAAGATTTCTGGCATTTACTTTCATAAGTAACCGAGATATGTCCCCGGACTCAGTTTACATGAACAAAAACTTTTTTAGTTTCTATTTTTGGTAGAAGAGTTGTTCTTTATAAAACAATTTGTAAGAACCACAGTGCCATGAGAAAGTTTAATATACGGGATTCCTAAATTAAGAAAATTTTAAAATAGTTAAAGAGAGAAGTACCTTCAATTTTGACTTCAGATGAACATTTTACAAGACACAATTGTTTCTACTGAAAAAATAGGCCTAAATACAAAATTGCGGCGTCATTTCCCTATATATAAACGTATGCTGTGTCTGCGTCTCTGAGTAACAATTTCATTGGCACCAATCGAGCGCACTTCGTCCGTCATCGTCCTATCATGGGTGGGTCATTTATAACGTAGCGACAAGCAAGCACAATAGGTGGGCGTTTGTAGGCGAGCGCGTAAAGCGTCTGACTAGCAATCGGATTCTTCAGGTTTCAATCTCATCGACTGCGAGTTTTTTGCTTTGCGAATTAATGTAATTGGCATTACTGTTTCAGTGGCACTAGCACCATTAAAATATTTTTACCTATTTAGTACATAATTTTGAACACTCTATTTTGTTCTCTATCTTTTTTTATACATATCTACCCAGATTGTTCTCTTTGCCAATTTGGCCAACTTTTAATTATTTTAAGTTAAAGTTTTAAACAAAAACTCGGTGCACACAAAAATCTTTCGGTGAAGACAGTACTGGAAGTTTAACCTGCTTTAATACCATGTATGGTGCAAGTGAATACAGAGAATGTTTATCCATGAGCGGAAAAATTCAGCTCACAAGTCGAAACCACTAGTGCACAAAATGGTATATCCACCTCGGTAGAGGAGCCTGTTATAGCCCGCACGCCTTGTACCCCTCGTACTCTCGGGGTGCATCTTGGCGCTTGGGCTTAATCTTGGTATAGCATATACTATTACATAAGTTTACTTTTAGAATCAATTATATTATCTGGTTGTTTGTTCGTTACCAAGGCACACGTATGTTTTAAACATATTATCCATGTTGTCAATAACAATATAAATAATAAAAAATGTATCCACATTTATCAGCATTAAAATGTTACTTTAGAAACGCGATATTACTATATAAAATTGTACTGTAATAGAAGGTATTAGACAAAAACCACATTTTTATCACTTGGCAACTCTCCTTATTTTAACACAATTTTTTTATATAGCAAAGCTTACTTAGAATTTGTAGATTTGTTAATGCATATTAGAAATCGAAGCCGAACAAAATTTTGTGTAGGTGTAATGACAACAATAAGTCACATACAGATAGTTGTAAATAAAATATTTTTTTAACAAAATGTTTTTATTAAAAAAAAAGGATAGGGAGGTTGGTTTTTTTCAGGTTTTGGCTTGTTTTTATGTTCTCAGCAAGTCTTTTTTAAATAACAGTAAAAACCACCGCAAATGAATATACTAGTGAGCAATGACACAATGCCGTTAACTCAAAGATGGGAGCACCCTAATTAAATACAAAATAATGTTGTCATTTAACTGCAGTAATTACTTGTATTCAAAAGGCGAAGCAACAATTATTTGTTTTTTCAAAGAAAAAACCCATTTTTTATTTTTAAAAATGTTTCTGAAAAATCCTTTTTTACTATACTAGCCACAAATATGGAGAATCACTCCTTCCAATTAAAATTGCATGAATTGTTATAAAAAATCGTAGGAATATTTGAAGTAATAAGGTAATAATAATCTAAGAACGAAAATACCCTTTTTTGTTTTTGACCTAACTCTAACACTAAGACTGCGGCGCGCCGATAGCACGCACGTGTTGATAGAAACTTAAAACTTCGATCATTGATGGGGGGCATTTCTAATGGAAATTGGGGCAGGTCAGGCGTAGGTAGATTTTTCAAAATTTTGCAAAAAGAAGTCGCGGTTTGTTTTTTTTTTTTTAATAAAGCAAGATTGATATTCACTTGTTTTACAAAAATTCACTATTTTTAGTTCAGATATTTAAGTTGACAGAAAAAGCTAGAGCCGTCGCTGGTTTAGCATTATTTATAAGTAACAGCCTTGGCATAATAAAACACCTCACCTCGTCGATAGATTTCGTCGGGATACAGGATACATAACCTTAAATTATTTTAAGCGCGGTTATCGCCGATTCGGTACTTGTCCGAGTAAACACAAAATAAAGTTGTTTACACATTTCCAGCGCGTTGATAAGGAAGAACATATCGGCCGATTAAACCACGGCGAGTGGCCGCCATGTGGCCACATTGCGCCAAAATCCTCACCTTTTGGTTTTTGGGAGCCGAGCTGATGGGTTTCAGTGGTCGGGACGAAGACGGCGACGTACCCGTTGCGGTTCCTGTCCTCGGTGTTCAGCGCGGCGCACATTTTGAATTCGAGCTATCGGGGGTAGGAATGTCTCATACCGAACTAAAACACTTAACTGGACGGAACGACTTCAACGACTTCCTCGGAAGACACGCATTTCGGGAACTGAGCTACACGTGATTCCCGACATCGCGACGGACTGACGAAAATAAACACATGCAGCGGCGGGGCATCGCGACCACGTGACGAGCCCGAATTTTTGCATTCGAGACTGTATTCCTACGCCCTACGCCGTTATCAGCCGCTGTTTCGCCGCGTTTATAGTTTCCGAAAGCGTGATAGTGCTTAACTGCTTACTTAAGATAACCTCAGCCGCGCATGCGCCAAATTTTCGAAACGGAAAATCGCGCGCCACGTGATTCGCTACTGCTGCTCTCGTAGATTCCGGAATTTTATGAGTTTACGTCACGGTTTGCCGTTTTTATTGCCACGCTATTACTAGAAACAAAAGAGCGTTCATCAATAATTGCTCGAAGAATATGAATCATTTGTCTGCAACACTTTGCTGCACTGGCGCTACTATCGATACCTAATCGTAAACTGAGTGAATTAATGAGGAATCCGGGGGATTCAGAATGCAGTGTAAAGTAGCTAGTTTCCAAAATTGTTACTTTTCTAATTTTACAGTTATCATTTGTTTTTCATTGACAATGTTACTGTTAGAGGCAGTGGCGTAACAAGACCTTTTAGCGCCGGCATCTTTTTAAGTTTAAAATTTGTACTGTTGAAAGCTTTGAGGCAGAAATATGGCAAGCAAACCTTCGTGACTGATCTACGATATTATTAATAATATTTACTAAATGACTGTGATGAGAATGGGGTCGACAGTCATGTGTAGAGAACAGAATATATGCAGCTCATTATTACCTAAATATGCGCACACATATGCACCCTATTTTGGAAAAATATGCAACAAATACAAAAAATTTTAGAAATATGCAAAAGTATGCAGTAAATTTTAGAAATATGCTTGAGCGTATGCCATCTCATTTATTTTACGTAGAATATAAAAACGTTTTAATTAATGGTCGATTAATCATAAACCTATAACCTGAGATTTCTTCATTACTGAATTAAATTTGTGTGCAATAAGAGCACTTACTTCTTAGTTTGCCGTTTTTGCATCAATTCTTAAAACCGTTAGTTCATCCCAGGGATTTATAAAGAGCCATTCCTTGCATTTCAAATTGCGTTAGCCATGTCGAAAGCACAAGCTTATTTGTCGTATGTATGTAGTATATACAGTCAGACCTCGCCGTTCGCGGGGGTTACGTTCCAGAAGAATGCCGCGAAGCGCAAAACCGCGATGCGCAAGTAAACATTTAAATGATAAAAACGGGGTTAGGTTCCACTAACTAGATTTATTTATACTATGCAACCTCAAAAAACCAAAAATTTTCTGCGTTTTTTGTCTGGCAAATCTGAAGCAGAAACTTTAAGCTTTGACGACATGGTTTTCCGTGTTTTAAAAATTAAACTCAATTGATTTTCGGTAGAAACGCTCGAGAAGACAGTAAAGTTTGAACTAAAATTCTATATGTAACATAAGTCTGCCACTTGAATCTAGAGCTCGAATGTCCATTTGTTTATTCAAGTTATAATTTTACAATTTATTTAAGGTCCGATTTGGTAATAAGAGATTCAAAGAAATAGGCTCGATAAGTATGTTTACAAGTTCATGATAAATAACGTTATTTAGGTGTTCAAGACATAAACCGCATACGTCTGATTTATTTACTTACGGCCTATCTTATGAAGGCACTAACCTGACGTTAACTTTAAATCGCTGTTAAAATAAACAAAAGCTCATCAAAACATTGGCGCTTATGACATATTATTGATTAGTAAACAAATTTTTATGCGCTTTTGTTTATTTTAACAGCGAATTAAAGTTAACGTCAGATTAGTGGCCTTCATAAGACCGTCCGTTAGTGTATGAAAGTTGAAACAGTTAACGTTGGCAATTCCATCCGCGAACGGCAACGCAAATATCCACGAACGGCAAAGAAAAAGGAGCACAAAGGTGCCCCGCGTAAAATCAAACCAGCGAACCGCAAAGCCGCGAACGACGAGGTCCGACTGTATATAATTCAAATTTATTAGACATGTTTTGGTCTTTCCTAAGAAAATAATTATTTACTTGCTTTCTTCAAAGATCGTTGGCAAATAACTACTTTGACTTTATTTTTTTACATTCCGAATGTCTGACAGCAATCCGACGCAATTTTTACCAAAAAATTATAGACGTGCCGTAATATGTATGCAACTGTTACATCATGCAAGAAACGCTTAAATGTGCATTAATTAATTAGTATCAATTAACCATAAATGTTTCAATTCCTGCACAGTTTTAAACATATCCTAAGATATGCATAAATTATAGAATATGCAGTTTGCATTAAGTCCGTTCTCTAGTCATGACGGCACCTTCACGCGAATTTTGAGGTAGTGTCATTCTCAAAATTACTGCTTTATAAATAGTCCTTATCGACATATGCAAACCCTAGAACTCCTATGAAATTTATGATTCCGAGTACTGCCGTGTGTAGTGGCAGCGCGAGACTTTCTTGATCGGTTCGGTTGGGCCAGTATTGGATAGTGATATGAAGGTGGGCCAACATTGTTTTAAGGTTAGTATTTTTTCAAAATTAGGACGTTGATAGGTATCAATTAAACATATACAAACTTATATTTAGGCATAAATATATTTGCAAACTAAGAGTAATATGGAAACTACAAATGACACATTTAAATACTAATGCATACTAGTATACGTATAAATACATTTACAACTTTAAAAAAAAAATGCGTTTGCTATTTATTATTGCTAACATAGAAAGTTATTCGTGAGTCACCCTGTTTATTAAATAACTTTTTAAACGCCTTAAACATGAAAATTATTTTTCACAACTTATTAAAGTTAATTTACAGTTTTTAGAAAATAATTTATATTTTTTACCATATCTATGAGCTGCATTATGTTTTCTATTTTTATTTTATTCTCAACTTTGTATATTTTCATGCCGGTAGTACGGCTGAATGTGTGAACGGTATAAGGGTTTACAGATAATGTATGTATATTATTATAGTAGGTACATACATACTTGGTAATATTCATAATCGTTAAAAATCACATTCCGAGATTTCTATCGATCTTCACATTTTAGGGTCCCTAGATGACGCAAAACATGTTTTCTCAATTCCATCTGTCTGTCTGTCCATCTGTCTGTCTGTTTGCAGTATAGCTCAAAAACTGTTCATTATAACAAGACGACATTTTGCATGCGGATTATACGTCTTCCTTTCTCGAAATCGAATATACTTTCCGTCAAATATATACAGGGTGAGCACCTTACACAAATAAAATGCTCTCTACTTTTGCTTTAACTCAAGTGCTATTATTAGATAAACGTAATATTCTGCACATAGCTCAGGTTTTTTATCATTAACGAAAATATGTGGAACCTAACATATACAAAGTAAACAGCTTTAAAAAATTAAATTTTGTGTATTTTCCTTTATATGAAATTTCTTCGAGAAAGATACTATTTTGCATTATAGTTTAAACTTCTGTGCTTGAGGAAAACTGGTAAATTTTTTATCCAACAGATATAGGACAAACAACATATACAGGATGAACATTTTTCCTTTTATCTTCTCAAAATTTTTAGTTCCGTGTAATGGTCTATACAATTTTTTTAAATTCCAATTGTAATAGTTCTAGATCGGAATTATAGTGTTTGGCAAAGACCACAACATTCTTAAAAATTATAAATATTTTTTTTAAATTAGGGCTAAATCAAGTCCAATTTACGAATAAATATTTGTGAGACGAAAATCGACTATTTAACACACTTACTTATATCAATTACAGAAATGTGTATCTGAATCTTGAATGATTGATTTGAATTTGGTTCTATGTTTTCCAAATCTAAATTCTAAGTAGTAACATTTAATTTTTTCCAACTTTTCTTACACGTCTATTGGTTTCATTTATATATACATAATAACATATCGTATGAATTTCCTATTTCAACAGCTGCTTCACAAAACTTGTTAAAATAATAGAAATGTTCCCTTTCTAACGAAAATTGTACCGTAATGGTTCCTATAAGAAACCACGTCGAAATTATTGTTTTGTTAAAGCTGATTCCTTTAAATCTCAAAAGAATACAATAAAACATGTGCAAATGCAGAACAAAATAAAAATGTATTTGTGACAACAGTCCCCGAGCCACGGCCGTTTTTCGCCCCTTCCATTTTCGTTGGAACCCAGGGCCGGCATCTTTATGTTTTCTCGTGTGTTGCTCTTACTTCTAAAGACAATAAATAGCAGAAATTCTAAAATGATAAGTAGAAAAATCGTTTTTGTTCATGTCAAATACTCCCAAAATATTTAATTTAGATTTAATGCCAGTGTTTATTAACTTAAAAAGAATTTAATTAAAAGGATTCACAATTTTAGATGCCAATTAGTATTATATATATTTTTTACGTTTAATCCCCAGGATGAAGTTTATTCCCGAGACAAAGTCGAGGGAAGAATCACATGAGGGATTTAATGACATCTTAATACCAGCTTTTTAAGTTATCAAAATGAAGATAGTAGTGGTGGTGACGAAACATACTTGGTAACTTAGCAATTTATTAGCACTGGGAGAGGGTAGAGGTGTCCCAATTTCACATGGTGCGTGGGAAAAGTATTCCCGGTAGGTGATGTTTAGTTGTGTGAAGGGCCTGACAAAATATCAGGTATTTACTTTTAAATTGGGTTATTATATTTGACGTTTGACAAGTATTTTTAGCTAGAAGTGTATTTCTCAAACGTAAAAAAATGTAACCCAATTTAAAATTATTTACCCTATATTGTGCCAGGTTAGTTTTACATAACCCAACATCACCTACTGGGAATACTTTTCCCAAAGACAATGAGTATTTGCGACACCTATACTAAGGTATTTTTCCATGACCGGAAGTAGAAATCAGTTTCTAGGTTATAAATATTGTTGCAGAAATATTCCTTGGGATTAAAAGTGGGACTTTAGTCCCTCAAGAGGACGCTATTGAAAATAATTTTTCAAAATGCCCAACTAATTCATTGAATAAAACATAATTAAATAAAACTAAATTTACCATCACATTATGTAGACACAACAAGGCCCACAGTTGAAATTCTGTAATTATTGTTGTCTCAAGTCTTCTTAATTTTTGCACTTTTTAAAAAATACTTCAGAAAACGTAACTTGTAAATTGATAAAACCAGGTTATTATGCTGAAGGGAGTTGCAACTTGTTGAAGCTAAGAAAGTTTGGAGAGTGATTTGTAAACGGGATAACCAGGCCTAACTACCACTTAAAAAATTTGCAGCCTATGTCAATTCACAGATGAACACAGCGTTTGAGATTGTATTAAAAATTAAGTATCATACACTAGCTATAAATACAAAATATTGGTGTCGTGTTTTACTTATTTTAGGCGAACTGGCGACCTAGTAAATTATTTTCTTCGTTCGTAAAATTATTGCATCCGCACCCACTAATTCCCATAACAAAAATATAAATCTACAGACACCAGCACAAATATGGTATATAATTACAGCACGCTATATTTACCTACTTTATTCACCGGCAAATGTTTTTAAACCCTAGCAACACGCCATTACGGTGATAATGCAATAACCTGTAACGGTAATTTAAGTGTTTATTTGTGCAAAACAGGTGGTAAATAACTTACACGCACAGCACTAAACACTAACAAAGGCACTAAGCCACCTGTCTATTACAAAAAGCTCAACTATAATCGATAACTGCAACCAACGCGCAGTTATACTCGTAATCTGTAAGCATGTTGACGTCGCTACTTTACCTACTTTACTCGATATCACAAACCCGTCACGTCAGACAGCTAAGGCCTGGTTTTTTAAACTAGTATTGAGCGTTGTCAGTTATTTATTTTGTCTGTTGTCGTCCGAGGTCCGGTGTGTTGCTCATATTGTTTCCTGTGTTGCTCGAGCTCGCAAGCAACACACCTGATGCCGGGCCTGATGGAACCAACATTATGTAATAAAACTAAAAATCGCCTCAATGTCATTTTAGTTGCCAAACAAGCGTGCATTTTGCTTGTCCAACGTGGAAACCAAATTCCTTTAAAAAAAACTGTTTTTTGTTTGAATAAATTTGTGTGCGAGTTTCCATAAATTTAATGTGTATGTTGGAACCGGAATAAAAAACGTACCACTTTTAGATGGGTCATGGCCTACCCGGCCCACCCTCTACAGTCAGCCACTGATTTGAATATGATTCCAAATTTTGATGCCCTTCTGTTCAAGAATTGCAAGATGACCGATAATGGAGTATTTTGCATGTAGTTGGCACTGCAGTTAGGATGACCAGGTGTCAGGGTTTCTAGACTGCATCTTCGAGTTTTGCTATATTTCTCACGGTTACGTTAATTTTGTAATAATGTCTAAAATAACTTAACCGTAAGTCGGTTATATCAATGATTGTATACCTCGATGTTATTTCGACCAAGAAGATGCATTCTTTTGACCAATCAAATTTCAAATATCAGCGGGTATACTTGTATTATGTTTTCACTTTATATACGGGTATACTCATGTTGGTACATTTCCATGGTAACACACCCGCGGCAATAGCATTATGACGGCCTGCTGAATTGTGTGATAAATGTTGAATTAAATCGTTTTGGGAGTACTTCGCTTTGAAAAAATTCGACAAAACGTTGAAAATTTGACTTCTAAAAATACCCTAAAAACCAAAAAGTACATTTGGAACCAATTCGAGGATTTTTATAAGAACCGGAACTACAAATTAGAGTAAAACACCTCTGTTGAAGAATTGGGGAAATATTAGAAGACTGGGCATATACGAGGGGACGTTTTTATGTTTCCGGACCAGATACCTTCTTGATTAGCTAGAGGCATTTTCATATTTGATTGCGAAAATAAAACACTGTTGAATGTCACAAAACCAACTTATCAGTTTCAATTTTACCAAAAAAACATTCCATATTACAATCACTATTCCCACTTGCAACGTTTATGAGAAAACTGACACTGGCAAGTTGGTTTTGTGACATTCAGCAGTGTTTCATTTGCGCCATCAAATATAAAAATGCCTCTACATGTTCCCTATTCAACTTTTTCAAATCACATATGTCTTCCAACATTGCATGACAATTTACAAAACAAATGCCCAATTTTACCGTAGTTTTTTTATGAAGTTTGGTGAAGGGTCACACTAAAATGGCAAAATAAATAAATCGAATATCGTGCCATTGCACTTGAAGAAATTTGACCATACTTCTTACAGTCCAGATCCAGTTTCGTTGATTACTTTTTTCATCGAATTTTAAAAGAGACCTCCGCTAAACGGATTTGGATAACAAAGTCACATAAATAAGCTATAGTCATTTAAACGCAAAATGAAAAGATTATTTTTATGAGGGTTTACAGTTGTTATTAAAACTTTCTAATACTTGCATTCTTAAGCAACAGGACTATGTTGAAAAACAATTTCTTTTCGGTAAAATACTTGTTTGTTTTCATGCTTAGCCCGAGAATATAAAAACCACCCCTCGTATCATGATTATCTCGGTATATAATCTTGTTATATACAACTCGTGGCAGATATTTTTGCTAGAGTATACTTCGACATCCTTTTGCCAATATTGCTGTAGAAATACCACTCGACCAAGTTGATTTTTCAAAAAATACTTTAATATTAAAAAACAATACCGGTTATTTAGATTGTTTCTACGTTCTATCGTCTTCAGCGACAAGGAGAAATACATATTTGAGAATTTAAGGTAATTAAATATACAGTGAGAATAATGTAAGACTGTACAAGTGTACATGGCTGAATTATGCAAAATGAGACATAGGGCATTTACTTAATATTGCTATGGTGTTTGTGAACAAAACAACAACACAGTGACTATAGAAACTAATTGAAACTGGATTATTTCATTGTAATTTCAAAACCGACATTTGTTACTAGCATGGGTAAATTTATTAATGCTAAAATAAAGTTGCCAATGTATAGTCTTACATTATTCACACGGTAGAATGTTTATGTACTTATTTGTTGAGTTTTTAATCTCACTTCATTTGATAGTATATTTACTTTTGTGCATTTGCTACATACGTAATGACGTCAGGGAGAACTCCCTTAGACAAACTCTAGCTAGGCAGATTAACGGCAAGTTTTGAATAGATATGGACACGCCAGATGAAGCACAATTTTTTACAAACTACACTTGCCCTAAGCTTTGCATTTTGAGTAGGATCCACCTCACCTCACAATCCACCCATCCTGAAAAATGCCGACCAAAAGCGAATAAAAACAGTTCAAGTTTTTCTCTTTACTTTATAGAAGGGTTTCAAGTTCTCTACAAAAGAGGTTTTTACATTTTTTAAATGAGATTAGCTACAATTTGTAATAGAACGCCTCTCTGCGGTGTTATATCACTTATTTATATGATAAATTAAAATAATAACTTACCTCACAAACGTCAATATGTGACATACAAATATTGTCATGGTATATTCTTCTATTTATTTTAAATTTTGCTCCGGCTAGTCAGTAAAGCTAAAGAAATACTTCTTGCCCTCAGCTGAATGGTGCTTCTTAATAACAAGTATTACTGATTGTTCAACTATTTGATTAATATAAAGTAATTTTATAGTTACTTTCAGGTCTTTTACTGATATTCCAAATATCTTAATGACATTCAGATATGTTTATTGAATTGTCAATGACGTAAGGATAGTCAAGTTTGTTTAAGATAACTTTTAATCAATATTAAAACCCAAAATCCCTAATTTACATCCCCAATCTTAAATTAAATCAAAAGGTTAGAATTTCTAAATATAATGACCTAAAATCGCCGAGTACTCAGAACACTATTAGAATTTAGATAATTAATAGTAATTCTTAGTTCTAAATACAAGTTCACTAATATTAAACACACAATTTAAATATCCTTGAAGTATTCCAAAAGTTGTTAGCAAAAGTTAAGAAACAACACTGACCTTAACGTCGCTTTAGCGTAACCTGATCAGCAACCTATAGAATTCCTCTGCAAATGAAGCAGGACAGCTAACAGTAACTGGCTGGTTGAAATCTCCAATCCCCTCAAAAAGCTCTTTGGATGTGTTGCTATCTCCCAGATAGCACTTCTCAATTGAATGCACAACACACACGTAAACACTGGCTCTACGTTAATTATATTGTAAGTTATTTACTTGGTAATATAACTTCAATATTATATTGCAAACACTTCAATTATGTCGACTTGATAGACGGTTTGATTTGCTGAATTTATTTTATATCATTACCAGATACTTCCTGTGTAATGATCTTTTAATTAAATTCAATTAAAAATACCAATTGGTTGGAATTGAACCACCATCGGTTTTAATATGACCGTCTCGAGTCTAGTTTCAAATTGAACTTTTTTATCATTCTGTTTATTTACTTCTCTTTGGTTACCCGTAACCATTCACAACACATCGACTGTACATAAACTTTTTAAATTAACTATCTGGATATATTTTATATGAATAAATGTGCCATGCAGACTGCATGTAACATTACAAATTAGATTAGCGCCAAAAACATATTTTTAAGTTATGGTCGATACACGTTGTTCAAACAGCAAAAACAAATTAATACCTTTGAAAGAACATTAAACTCGCAACACAAACAACTAAAGTCTTTTTTCAAAATGTTTATCAAAAATCCTCATAGACCAAACCCTTGCGAAAAAACAGTATAAAACATTAAAAAGGTTTTGGTGGTGCAGCGAGGTTAACTAAAACTCCTTTAGTTTTCAGGAAAGGGATAGCATAATGTTACAGGAACATGAAAACCAGTAACTCTCAAAAGTAGCGAGTGCCATAAGGAAAAGGTAAAGGGAAACTTAAATAGTCTTTCATGATTGATGGTGGAAAATAATTGGCTCTCATAGATACAATTATGTTCTTGATGAATCTATGGTGGATGAAGTACAAACTACTTGTAGTGTTAAGAGATAAACGATTTGCAAGATATTACAAAGAAGTATTTATTGATCGCACAAGGTCAATTCATCAACTAATAGAGTATCCTTACTGCGTTATAAAGAATGAAAGAAGAATGGAATTTTCTGAGCACCTTCTTTAACCACGATAACCATCCTTTCCCCTATTCGCTTTCACATGGAAGAAATTTACATTTTGAAAAAACGTCAGACCTTCTGGTCTGCACTTTTCTCCCACAACAACGTTGTGACATTTGATGAGTACGCTGGTCGAGTGTTTATACCATACGTAATACAATAACTAGGAGGTGATATTGTATAGGATACGTACATCTCTTGTAGCATAAAGGAATCCACTAGAAAAAAGGGGAAAGGGTTTCCAGAAATGTCGCAAATAAACATACACTACCGACAAGCTGGACTGATTCTTAGAGTTTCATTACAATGATTCGACGACTCTAAGCTATGGCTTCTGATACACATTTATTGTTTATTATAGATTCGATCTTTCGTACGCGGTCAAAAAAGAGATGTGGCGATAATAGTCTAAGCATTTCAGGGACTGTCCAGTGTTTGAATGATGCCAGACGGAGCCCGTTAACAACCCTTTGCCCGGTAGACAAATGGAACACGTTAGGGGGGAGGCAGATATTCGAGAATCGAGCTAATGAGCAAACGTGTTAAAGAATTCGGCCATATTTGAATTACACCATTTTACGAAACATCGTATGTTTATAATCAATAATTACAATATTAAACTCTTTATATTCTTACATTTGACAGTGAAGAAACGAGTGATACTATAAAGAAACAAGAAAAGAAGAGAAACTGCCCCCACGAACTTGGACAATGTGATGTAATAGAAGACCCCAGTTTTTTGTTTGTTTGTAATGGACAAGGTCTAGGCATGCGGAGTACCAGGTACCTTAGACACCAACTGCTTTGGTCATATGGTCAAAGAATTTTGCCGAAGACCTCAGTTTATGAGGTGCCCTAATAGACATAAGCTAGCAACGTTTTATCATTAAATTGACAAATGTCACATTGATCTCCAAACTCGCCTGGTTTAAACTGTCTTTGTAAACCTGTTTTTCGAACTTTTTCTAAAAAACCTTTAAGTTGAAATATTTCCACTTCTTTGAATTCAAAAAGACCTGACCGTTGCAGTCTAAATCAATAAATGATTATGCTTTGTCGCGACTACGAAGGTGGAATAAACCCTACCGTACACATGGAAATTTTAAAAAGCAAAGATGTTTTCCTTGCTTGATATGTTAACCTACAATCCGAGATAATGTATATGGGAGATAAGAAATGCACGTCATTTGTAAAGGTTGAGGAGAACAATTAGCCAATGTACACTCCAACGGTATCAAAGAAAAATGTTGATAGGTGATTAATGTACCTTCGTGTAGACGTCTATTCGAAGTTTACATTTTATTGTGCAATTTTTAAGGCGTCGCACCCGCACTCGTATATTACCATTTAATCTTTGAAAGGCTTAGTTTTATGTCTTTTAAATTCTTGCTATCGATACTATCACATTGTTGTATTTATTATTCACATGAGTGGTTTTACGTGTTTGTACATGAGATAACTGAAATTGTTGGATTTCCTAACCATTACGCATCTTACTACCATCATACCTTATTTATTGCATACAGAGCTACTCAAAACTTTTAAATAAAATTAATGTTTAACTACCAGTTTTGTTAGAATAGGGATTTAACATATTAAAAATAGTTCTACACCGTCAGATAAGCGATTTGGGATGACTTTGCCAATTGAAAGCTGTGCAAGCTTAAGTTAATTTCTACAACTTTTATGCTGCGTCAGTGGGCCGACTCATTGTGTGTATGAAAGCTTATTTTCCTAGGCGAGTCACCGATGAGTTTAGGTACGTCAAGTTCTCAACTATCCTCTGAATGTTGGCTTCATATTGGTCCACAGGACTTTATTGACGTCTGATTTAAATAGTGTGTCTAAGGTCATTACTGTCCACTCGATTCTTCAGCCAAGATATTCGTCTGTGACAAGAGTCTCCTTTACCCTGTATTAGCTGAAGTAGGCGATACTTTACTGTCATTAGGATTTCCAATTCTTTTTATATGCGTTCCATCACTGTATAGTTGATAATGTGGTAGGTCCATGATGTGAACATGCCTTCGAAGTCCACACTTCTGCACTGTATAGGTAGTAGCATAGTAGGACTCGAGTACGTATTTGGATGATACTATTCGGATTAGAGAGTTACTTCTTCATATGGTTGAAAGCACCTCTGAATTCGTTTTCTGAATATGTATTGAAGAGTAATGGCGAAAATATACAGCCTTAACAAACATATTTTCTCATGTTTTTTCCAATTGTCTCTATAAGCTGTCACTGTCCAACTTTATCGAAAGCTTTTTCGAAGGCAACGAAACATGTATAAATGTTAGAATTTAAGTTACGTGCTCTTTGAAGCAGAACCTGAAGACAAAAAAGAGCTTCTCTAGTAGCAAGACCTTTCCTGTTGTTTTTTAATATTTTAATTGCCATACCCACTTCAACTTGTGTAATTTCTGAACCTGTTTTTCCCTACGCGATGGTCTATATTCCTTGTTGTTTTTGTCTTGAATTATACTGATATTCTATGTATTCTATTTGTTTCTTTTATTTTCCTGTGTAGGTTGCAGATGCCGTATTTCTCATGCAGATCCTCCATTCCCTGGAAACCCTAACTCTTTCGCCTCTTTTATATTGTTCAATATTATTTTGTGAATTTCACAGTAATGTGATTGCTCGGTTCTTGTAGGCTCTTCTCTCTTCCTTTAGATCTAAAATATTATTAGTTTTCGTTATTTTATCTGATTGTAATCTATTCTCTGTCTAGTTCAGGGTTGCTTTTTCTAGGAGATTTCATGTTCCTGTTCAGTGTTCAGTTCGTTTGCAACAGCTGTCTTCTGGACATAAATTTTGAGCTTTTTTCCTGCAGCCTACTGTGGATACGACGCTGCAGTAGCAATGTTGATCCACCCCGGGTATTTACATGATGTTACCCTTTTCTGGGAGACATTCTCCCGTCCGCTGCCTGGGGAGGCGCACTATACACATTTATACTACTGAATGATTCTAAATGTGCTAAAAAGCGTGCCAAAATATATTAAAACAATGTATAATCCATTTATAGAGATATAATTTGTACAAAATCACAAAAAATGAAATTTCATTAAAACAAAAACTGCTCAATAGTGATAAATACTCAACATATAAAATTTATTTTATCTACTCCAGTGGGATTAGTAACTCATTACGTCACTCATTTGACACTATTTCCGTTAGGTAATAAATTTCTTTATACCACTCAGTGTCAAATGAATGACATAATGACATTTGCTTACTAAAATATTTTTGAAAATGACAGAACTGATATTTCTCTTAATACACTTTTCTCAATTATAGGCAGTTGTAGATAAAATTTTGTACAATATATGTGTGATAATGCATCATTAATATACTTGTGTGCTTACACACACGTATATTAATGATGCTCTTATCCCACTTGTATAGTAAATAACTATTATCTATTTCTCTATGATCAACGAAAAACCTCTTAATTTAATAATGTTGATCGATGTTGCTACGTGATACACCCTATGACGAATACCTTTAAAAATCACACAAGCGGACGATTACGCATTAATTGATGGGGCTTTTGAGTCTGCTAACAAACCGATAATTTGTTTGTTACAAAAGCAGACGTCAGGCGTCGTCGCCCTTCAATAATAATTTATTTTTAGAAGCTGCAATGCTACACTTTAATACCGGAATTATGGTATTAGCATAATTGGCTTCGACGACAAAATTTGCAAATCACGCAACTGTACACAACACTTACCGGCTGAGGCCAAACGGAAATTCGATTTTGAAACCGTCGTAAGTTGTAAAATATGAATTTTGGTTACTTTCCGTTTTATTATTCTACTTATGCTTTCCAGTGGTTTAGGACTTTTAACAATATCTGTAATTAAATTTATTCCACTTTCAACACAATGTGATTGTTGCAGCAAGTATAATGTATTCCGATGTTAATGACACGGTAATGGCTGTTGATAGACTTTGGTTCCGTGACGCGCGGTTACTATCTCTGTTCGGGTTCGCCCAAAAGTCGATGATATCACTTATTAAGCTGATTAAATGAAAAACTCAGTCGGCAGACTGTCACTTTATTGAGCATTCCCCTAATTACTATGTAAAGTGCTGTACAAATTAGAATTGCAACTGTACAGACTTGATAATGACGCTGATGTGTGTTACCGTCGTCATCGATTTATCGTTTACTTTATTTATAACTGAATTCTCGACGACCATTCGTTAGCGTTGCCTTGGTAAAAATTCGTTCTTGTCAAATCCTTCCCATAAGCGGAACTGGGGCGGGGAAAAAGGGTGCTTGACATATGATATGTAAAACAATTAATTTAGTTTTTTAAATGGACCTACATATAATTTTGTTAACGTAGTTTTTAAATTTCTGAAGTCTGAAATAGATAAGTCGCCACTCGTCCTAGCAGAACGAAATAGCGGTCCCAAATTTTGCATGCTAGTTCCGTCCATGGCCCTTCCTATCACTTATCGCAAGAAAACTAAAACGAGCAATTATATAACAACGTAATTATGCAGCAGAAGATTAGCAAACTCTGTGTAAATTGTTAGTATCAATATTAAGTATAAGAATATGGCTGCTAATCACTGGTTCCATATATGATCGTTGCTAACTGTTCTTATGTAACTATGCAAATGAAAAATGCATATTTGTAATTTGTACCTAACCGTTTGAAAAAGTAAAATACCCGTTTTTACAAAATATTTCCAAAATTCATCGAAGGCTTCAGCTTTTATGTTTACTATAATGTATTGCAACTCATGTTTTCAAATTAAGACAAAATATTCATCTATACAGTTGCTAAGCAACTACAAGTTAATAAACGACAAATATTGTTCATTAGAAAATATAAAACACAATTTTCCAACAATGACTATCTAAACCAGTGATTCCCAAAGTGGGCGATATCGCCCCTTGGGGGGCGCTGGAACAATCCAAGGGGGCGATAGTAGCCTCGGGTGCATTTGGGGGGCGGTGAATAAAAACAAGGGGACGGTGAAAGCTTAAAGAAGGAAGAGAAGATAAGAAGATTTAGAAAACCCTTTCGTACATATTTCATCTGTTGTGTAACACATTTTCCAAATAAACACACAAAATGCAAGTTACAGATTTATTTGTTCTATGAAGACTATTTACCATTATTAAATGTTCTTATTCTTCTTCATACCATTTGTTACTTTATTTATTCAGTCTGTTTATTCTCTGTTTCTTATATGGTATATTTTATTATAACATTTTATAATTGACTTTTTCAGATAATCATTTGAGTTTGGCTTTCACTTTAGTTATTCCGATTGTCAGTTAATTCCTACAAATTAAAATGTAAGCTCTGATGTTACCAAACAACTATCCCAACAAAATCAAGTTATATGCTCGAACCTTTTTAATAAACTATTCACAATTTAACAGTAGCTGTATCTAATGTATCATTCATTAAACAATTCTCAAATATTTATGTTGTACTTTTAATGTATAAATCTCCCCTTGTATTTTGTAATTGCTAATTAATTTATTCCTTCAAAATATATCCTACCTAGAAATACTCTTATAGATAATTATCAGTCTCAAGAAACTACCAGTACAATATCTTTCTGTTTGTTCGCTTAAAGATAGATTTCCAGGGGGCGCTGAGTAATTTTTTTTCTTAAAAGGGGGCGGTAGGCCAAATAAGTTTGGGAACCACTGATCTAAACAATTGACTGGTGCGTTAATAATTATTATTCAAAAGATTCCGCGTTCATGTGATGACAGGGAAGTATCTAGCGTTTAAAAAGTGCTTTTCATTGCACTACTCCACGTGATCTAACAAGCAGAATGGGTTTCATAGTCAGGAGAAACGATTGTTTTATAAAAGAAACTTTTACCCCAAGTAGAGAATTTAAAATTACGTCCTGAACCTGAACACAGAAGTTGCGGAAGAACTAAACAACAAAATTAAAGAAATCTCTGTAAGAAGTACCCCTGAACTTGCTACCGAAGACACCATCATCTCTGTGACAGAGAATAGATTAAAAGCAGACAAAATAACACCAAAAAAAAAAGAATGGATGAAAAACATATTAGAACATAGACGAATCCAAATTACGAAGACATTCACAAAATACTATTGAAAAAGATAAAAGAGGCAAAACGTTATGGTTTTAAAGAGAATGCCAGGAAATTGAGGATCTTTTCGGCAATAGGAAACACTAATCCCTTTAAAATTAAAAAATAAATATTGGTTAGAACCTACTTCGATGGTTGAGTGGTCTTGTTGTCTGCTTAGCAACCAGGTGGACATGGGTTCAAATCTGGCCGTAGCCGAGAATTTTCTCGGAGCGGCAGTGGATTTGAACTCATTAGTTAAGTTAGATGTAAGTTGTTGTGTGCGTGGTATGTTTGCATGCGGGGAAGCGTAATGTAAGTCGCATGCGGCGCATTACCTCCGTTGCACTTCCTGCGAGGTATGAATGGTCCTCGACACCGAAAGGTAAAAGAGGCTATAGATTATGAATGAATGAATATTGGTTAGAAAGTTAGTAAATGCTGTTAATTGGGTATTCACCACCCTACAAAATCAAAATGATTAGAAATCGAACGTTTTGAAGAACAATCTCTCGTCGTTATCAATGAATTAACAATTAAATTGGAAAATTTAGCTTTTTACTAGAACTAAAAGGCGACCAATTTCCAATAAATTGCTGCACACTGACAGTTGACTACCTACTTGATCTGATCTTTAAGAACTGCAAATAGGTTCAATGTTAAAACGGTATTCAAAATGACCAGTTGTTACAAAAGCTAAACGAAGAACAACATTCAATGACTTGTACAGATTGATTAAATTATCATGTAATAACTATGTAGGCAACCTATTATGCAGAAGCATTTAATTATTATGTTATTATTGCGCTGTTAGCCCTAAACTTTCTTATTTGGCTTGATTTGCGTTACTAATAAAAAATACCTAATACTTTTGATCTCTATTTATTTAACACATTTTCAGAGAACCAAGATGCTTATGGAATAAGTGCACAAGTAATGTATGGATCCTACCTGGTTGTTGCGTGATAATTTAATCACCCTGTACATATATACAGAGTGCCCAACTTAAATGTACGCAGCTTTAAGCAGGTGAGTATGCAACACACATTACATCTAAACTGTAATCGTCATTGAAATGTAATGTGTGTTGTATACTCACCTGTAAAGCTGCATACATTTTAGTTGGGCACCCTGTACAGGCTGCCCATGTTATCATACCACACGTAGGTAGGCAACACATTTAACAGCACATAATTTTCACGGAAAACTCTTATTCTTAAAAATAATTTTCTACATTTTTAAGAATAGGTCGCTTCACGCTGCATGTCCAGACTTCGTCCATAACAAATACACAAACAAAATTAAGAGTTGTCTGTAAAAATCATAATTGTTATACGATCAAACGGGTAGCATGTACTATAATATTCCCTGTGAATGCGGGCAACATTATATGAGCAAAACATCTAGGCCTTTAGAAATTAGGGTTAAAGAACATACAAATTTAATTAAAAATTACCATTTTCAAAAATATAAAATTGCTGAACATGCTTGGAATAACAACCACAAAATACAATGGCATAACACAAAGATCTTTTCTAAAGAATCCGCGTATATTTTACTTAACCAGGATGAACGCGTTTCGCAGTTCTCTGTATATCTAGACAAAAGTTGGCTGCCGATTCAGAAAGATCGCATCAGGTAGGTAGTCAACTGTCACAGTGTCGAACAATTTACGGAAAATTAATAGCTTTTCAGTTGCAGTAAAAAGTTTCCTTGTTCACTTTTAAGTTAATTGTTAATTAGTTGATAACGAGAACATATTGTTCCTCGAAACGTTCGATTTTTAATAATTTTGTAGGGTGGTGAATAACATTAATCATCATGAATAATATTAAGTCACAAAAAGGTTTCAGAGATTATTTTATCAAGTTAAAAAATTACATATTCAGATATAAAACTTGCAGATACTCAACATGTAATAACTGTAAACCAATCCAAAAATATAACTTAGATAGGACGCACTACTGATGTGTATGTTGGGCTGTCTATCCTCCAGGCCCTAGATATGATATATTTCAATAATCAGTCCGTGCAAAATACGATAACGTTATCATTGCTGTATGTGTGCTACGTAGCTGAAGTTAATATTTAAAAGAAAAGTATGATAGTAAAATTATTATTTTGCTTTAACTATAGGGAAATTATTTTAGTTTTAACTTCGAAATTAATTTCAGCTAACCTACCTTGAAAACTTGTTCCCTAAATTATACGACTGGAAATTCTTATAGCATTAATTGATATTGAGCAAGCTCGGATTGCAATTTTTATGCATAAGCTATTAAAAAAAATATCCTAAGTTGGTAAAATACTTTGTAAAAAATGTTTTAAACAAAATACGTACGAAGACTAATGAAACTATTCACCTAGTACATGTATGCATTGAATAAACAAATACTTATCGGTTTGGAAACAAATATATCCAATTAACGTTGCTATGAAAATTTTCCACAGGATTTGTTTGGCCTCTTGGTAGACTAAATTTAGTAAATTGGGGTTTTACCTGCAATTACTGCTAAAACACAAATGCCTTTTTTATAACAAAGGTAAAAATAACTTGTAAACAAAATAGGTGATTCCTTTCTATGATATTCTAACCAGCAAATTTGCAATTCGACTTGCTGACTACCACGAAGCTAAATATTTACCAGAGATAAAAATGTAAATAAATTTGGCCCTGAAGTGCAATTTCAAGTTAAAAATATTAGTTACAGGCAAAAATATCGATTTCTATTCTCCCATAAAAACGCTTTAACTGCTTGAATAATGTGTAGGTTCAGAATTTGTGCGTTATTGTTCTTTTGAACTAGAAAAATACAGCAAAACTTAGGTTATTATTATTATTTTAGCTATATAAATGACACCTCTGTAACAGGAGAAAAACGAGAGATTTAAACATATTAAAATAAGCTAAGAATATGCCCCAAATTGATCAATACAAAGCCGAAAATTACTAAAAACATCGTCATCGATCTCCCAAAACTAAATCCAATGATAAATTCAAACAAAAGGCCTGGAAGGAAAGTTGGGAAAAACATGTTTTTGTAAAAACACGTTTTTTGTTTACGCATTGTTTTTAATTCTGGACATTATAGATGTACTATGCAAGACAAAAAAACTGGGACAGGTAATATAGTCTGTTGTGAACGCGACTGATGCTTTAATATGTATAGGTGCTAGGTATTTCTAACTTAATTTTCAACTTGTTTAAATTTAAACGTTGCTATAAAACAAAGTTGTTATAACAAATGTAATTGTTTAAATCTTCATTTAAGCTAATCTAATAATGCTAACTTCTCTATCAAGAGTTGTCCTAGTTTCTTTTGTCTTGCATAGTACCTACTACTTGTTTTTAGTGGTAGCTCATCTAATTAGGAAAATTCCATATAAAACTGAATCATTATTATAAATAAATATAGTAAACATATTTGTTTCAATTCAACTTTCAATTACTATTTGCATTTGTGGCTGGACGTTCAAAGTTTTTATTACATTTTTAAGTAAAGCAACATTTTAAAATTTGTTAAGAAAGATGGATCCGAATCATGACGGGATGGAGACTACATCCTATCTGGAATTATTTTATACGACTAAAATCACACAACAATAAATGCCTTAGAACAAAATGTAAAGAATGTAGCAAAGAAATTGCGAATTTAGTGGTGCGCTTGAAAACGCTATGTCATCTAAAGGTGTTTATAGAGCCCCTTGCTCCTGCAATGCTATCTACATTGGTGAAAAGGGACGTTCAGTAAAACCTCGTATCTCTTAATACCAGCGTTGTCTCAGGTCGGATCTCGTTTCATCATCAGCCATCGCTGAAGAACAACGAAATACCGGCCATAGGATCCATTTCGATGGACTATCCCCTTCCATCTATATGGAAAGAGCTCATTTCTAAACCCCGCCTACCATTTTATAAATTTTGCCTCCCCCCTTCCGAGCGTTAGAAGAGTTTGGCTCTGGCGTGGTTCACACATTAAGTTATCGTGCTCTTTTGCTTACTTTCTTGCGAAGCCCCTTATGAAAGTGGGCGAAACGTTCTTCAATTTCAATAACGACACAGTCCAATCACGGAAGTTATTCGTTGCATAATGTAAAACCTATTTCATGGTGGACGGAAATTAAGAGCAAACTTAATGAAATAGCTTTCAGTTTAGCGATACAGTTACATACTGTAGTTGTTTCGTCCGGTGGAATCGAACGATTATTTTCTTTTTTTTTGGGATAGTTCGCTCGAAACTGAGAAATCGACTGGGATCAAAAATGCATCGAAACTAGTTAGCATTTTTAAAACTCTTAATAAAGACATCCCATCACTGGAGGATGCACAATAGCACTGATTTTATTATTTTTGTTTTGGTTTTTGGTTTTGTAGTGCTTTTTCTTATATGTATAATTCTACTACTGTGTAAGTATGTTAAATACATACAGTGTGTCTCAGTGACTACGAGACATGGCAAAATTAACATTGGGAAATTATATAAGGATGAACTATTGTTATGAGCTATATATTTTTTCTGAGTGGCCAAAACAAAAGATTTAAAACAAACATAAATTCACTTCTGTCAAATAAATCATATTACATAATTATTTGCTGGGCGCCATAGTTCAATGGTTACGCATTCTACCTACTGACCTAAGGGTCGAGAGTTCAATCCCCGATCCCGGTGAAGTTCTTAAAAATTAAAAAAATGCTGATCAAAGCTCTACAGAATGCCATCATTCAGAAGTGATGTAAAGCCATGGGTCCCATGCTACTACGATGTATATCTAAAGGACTCTATTAGAGCGGTATGTTTTAACATAACCCCTCAAACATTACGAAATTTACGTCGTAATTTTTATGACAGATTGAGCTACTGTCTACTAGTCAATGGGAATACATTTGAACATTTAATTAATTAGTACCTGTTAATGCTATCGAATTTTAGTGCTTATCTGTTGTGTTTTTCTTTGTTATTTTATTACAAAATACAAACTCTTAAGCTTTCTGTTGAATATATTACTGAAAATCATGCATATTTGTGTGTACAAAAACTTTATTATAAAATAATAAATGGTTTACGTTTGTTTACCCACCAACACTAAACCTTAACCTTACTTTCTATTTTATTTTTGCTTTGCGTAAATTTAATTTAAACTTATGCTTTTATACTGAATATTACTTAAACAAGATAATTACTATACCACCTTATTTATTCTTAAATACTATTTATTTCCAACAATATTGATAATTAAATGGTGATAGTTGTATTGCGTCAACAAAATCCAAAAATAACAGCAATCTGACAGTAATGTAAGTTTGATTAATTCAACTACCTGCTGTTTCATTTGTGACAATCGCATTTTTAGATACAGACACAGCAATAGTTGACCCTTCCATAATTGCCCAAAGTTAATTTTCCATGTCTGTTAGTCACTGATACACACTGTATATATTATCTACAGTATCCATTTATTTTTATTCTTCAATACATTTAATACTAACAATGTAGATTTGTTTTAAACATAGCAGTTTATACCATGTTTAAACACTTGTTTAAAACATAATTTTTAAAACATAAGGTTTTGCTTTAAACATGTTTTAAACATTTGTTTTGTCTTAAAGATGTCAACCTGCTTAGAAGTCATGTGTAATCGTCACAACATCGACCAAATATCAATAATAATTATTCCAATTAAAACGCCAAATCTTGAACGTCTCAAAAACTCATTTGAAATTCCGCCAATATTAACAGAAGCGAGAAGCCCATCAATAAGAAGCGACCAGACAGACAACAGCTTTGAAAGCTCTCTTAATTGCACCTTTGAACTATCTATAATGCTTCATCTGCACCCATTAAAAAATAATAAATAATAGGAGATTGTATAGCTCTAATCGATTATGTTATGAAGGGAAATGTTAATCAATGCTATGTGAATTGGGCGTTCATGACTAAGATTCCGCATTGTCTGGTGGAAATGTAAACCCTTTCCAATTGCTAAACAACTCTTAAAAAAGAACAAATTAAAGAAGCAGAAAATAAATGGAACTTAGACATGAGCTCTTAATATAAGTATCGTACACAAACTACAACTAATGCAACGAGCAGAGGAGAGGAGAATGCTCAACATAACACTTCATGACCATATACTCACCATGGAAATAAGAAAAAGGTCGAAGGTAACGCACGTGATCCACTTTCTATGCACGATAAAATGGAACTGGGCTGAGCATACAAGAAGAATGCAAGGTAACAGAATGGATACCTATAGAAAGCAAACGAAGTAGATGGAATCGACTGGATGTAAAAAAACTAATTGTCAGAATATGTAGAAAAACTGACATTAAGAAATGTGTGGATATGGATGATATTCTAAGTTGATAGGAGATAGTAAGAAATGTTGAACATCAGAATGTCAAATAATTTTCTTAGGGAGAAATAAAAAATTGTGATGTAATAAAAAAGTTTCCCTTTCCTTTGCATATTTTCCTAATACTCATACAGATCTCTAGTTTAATATCTTAACATTCTCATCGGCACTGAAGCACTTTCAAAAAGCGCAACAAAACCTCTTTGACACTTCAAAAGTTTTTTTATAGAATTGTGGTCTGACAGCCCATATCTTTTTATCATATTTACCATCTGCGATACAAATAATAATTTCCTGTGATTGTTTAGACAAGTTGTAGTTGTAAAACAATAAAATACTTGTAGCTACTGAAATACGGTGTTTTGCCACTTAATAATGACCGATAAAAATGAAAATGAAGGAGTAAAGCTAACAATAATTCAAGAGAGCTCGATAAGGAAGTTACAAAATTGCTACTGAGAAAATTCAAAATTGCAATATTATTTGATACTAATACATGGTTTGTCGGCTGTCAGTTTCGTTAAATAAATATGTTATAATAAATAAAGAGCAGCACATTAAAGCCATAAATTCATTTACATTGCAACAGTGTCAGCTTCTGTCATATCCAAGTGAGTTGTTTGTTTGTCTTTAATTCTAACTTCGCTGCTTGTGCAAGGCAATAATAAGATCTCTGGCGCTGCATTATTAAAAAGGAAGTAGTTAGAGGGCGACCTTCTCCGGACACAGCGTTTAATCATTTTCCTTGTATCATTTTGCTAACTTTAGGTGGAGATACCGATAATGAAAGTGACTGTTTTGATATATTGCAGTTGTTTACAGTAATTATAATTTTATAGATCAAAAAGCATTGGTATACATTTTATTCCTGCATGGTGAAGTATTGACGCATGCAAATGAACCTCAACTTAGCATAAGTTTTTGTGGCGTTATAATCGAGCGTAACATGCAAACCTGTTCGAATTCGTTATCAGCTATCACACGCGTGAACTATTACATATCCTTAAAATTAAAGACACATTTTTATGGTCTCAATAAAACCAGGTTGTTGGGAGCTATTTCTAAGCTATTACGATAAGCGGCATGTCACACCTTGAAGGTGGCTGCCTATTAATAACCGATAAAATTTAATGGTTGTAAACAGGTTGTAATGGGAGATGCAAACGCAACAATTACAGATACACGGTTTATAATTACATTTGATGTATCAAAATAGAATGGTTGATGCAATTAAAGCTCCACTGTAGACGTAATAAAACTGCAACTACAGTCATAATTTTCCAGTCTACTCGAATACATAGCAAAAAACCCCCTTTTCTACGAAGACAAGGATGCGCATAGTTTAGACACGGCACAATATTATACTTTTGCTGTTTACAATGCTATAATATGTAATGCTGTTATTTTAACAAACAAATTATAATAGGCTTTTTGCGTTTTTGTATAGCAAAAGTTAAGTAATCTACGAAAAACAATCGAAATGCGAGACACAACAAACAAACTTGGCAGACCAAGTCCGGTATTTGTTTCATCCGAACGCAATTGGCTTATTGCACTTGTTATTTTCCTTTCGCAGTGTAATTGTTTTTAGATTAGTTAATGTCGATTATCGTAAAAGCTAAAGGACCTTGAGCTTCTTTATTTGTCGAAATACCAGCAAGGAACATTAATTACTGTAAATAAAAAATGCGTTTTACAGATTTATACGCAATCGAGGTTACAATTTGAACAATATGACTGAGTTTCAATCAAGACTTTAGCTATACTTTCTAAACAAAATCAAGCTTGTAAAGGTAAACTAACCCCCCCCCCCCCCCGCCGGGTGTAAATTCCGCTTTACACAATATAACGCCCAAACCCTATTTAACTTAGCCTTAATTATTAGTGTAAGTCCGAACAAGAGGCGAATAAACTCCGGGAACAAGAGATGCAAAAAACTTAAAACTACCTTCGCCACTCAATTATAACTCGTATATCAACGTGTAGATCCGGCATTACACAGTGTAGGTTATAACGCGCAGACTCTATTTAAGAAGTGACTGAACTCACCAAGTAACTTAAAATTGTGTAACTTCAGATTTACGCAAAGTAAGTTACAACTAGTGATGGGCTTATTCGAATAAAAAATAACCGGTTATTGATATTACCTGTGTAACTCGGTTTTCGTTCCAAGTATTCGGATGAAAAATAACCTCATCCTGATACGTACTACGTGCCGCGTCTCAGCGACCTGCGAGTGATCGAAATTCTGTAAATAATACGTCATTCATAACTCATATAACCTTTTCTACGTATGTACTTGATTGACCCAAGTGAGTCTCGCCGCTGCTTGTTGATGTTATTAAGACATTTGAGACTCCCAGTCGACGAGTTAAATTTATGGGGCCGTTCCTATTAAAGATAACGTTCTGCTGAGTATCAGATTTGCCGAAGCTGTGTTGGTATTAATTTATAACGGCCTAAATTTTTGCTTCGAAACGCGGTTGAATATGCCTAATAAGGGATAAACAGAAACCGAAATAAGATTTTCCAATATCGTAACAGATTTATATTTAATTTTTAATAACGGAGCAGTCGGGACAAGAAGTGGATTTCGATGTTGAAAATTTTAAGTGTGCGTCCTTAGAACCGCGGAAGGCTGAACGTAGATAAATTATGGATTCTAAAATATACGGGTATGATGTGCAAGCGAAAAGGGAAGGGTGCCTACTAGATAATTTTAGGAACTAAAAATAGATTCAATAGATACTTTGTATTCGCATATTTATAATTTATTTATGATTAGTATTGATATAGCTATTCTCAATGGTTTAAACTCCTTAGAAATCAAATAAAAATCATTTATACAATTATTATAATTAACGATTAACTGAGTTCTTATAATTAACGATTAACTGAGTTCCTCTGCTATCTGCAAGTTACGATGCCGATGCAGATGACGCTGAACCGCCAACCGGCAAACCGGCTGACTTATCGAAACGAATCGAGAGCCAAAATTTATTCGAATGATTATTCAAATAATCAATCGGTTATTAATATGATTCGAATGCAAATAATTCGGTTATGAAAATTGTCCGGTTATGCCCATCACTAGTTACAACCCTCGAACTTCATTTCGGTTAAATTCAAGGATCAGTTAATTGTGGACAGGAGATGCGTGAATTCCGTGAACAACTTAAAACTTCCTTCGCCGCTCGGTTCTAACCCATATAACCACGTATAAATCTGGCTTTACACATCTGGCTACAACCCGCGAACCCCAGTTAAGTTAGATTTAATTATTATTAGTACCGGGTGGCCATAAACATCTGAGATCCCGGTAGCCATGGAATTAGCTACTTATAAATGTTGGTTAGCATTATACATATTTCAATTATAATAAGTATTGGTATGACATGTAATAAAATGCAAATAAGAGGAGGGGAATGTGCCCCAGATTCTGCAGTTTAGCCTACGACTCGATTATAAAAATCTCCTGTTCTCACTCCATTACTTATTGCAATTTGTAATAATTTTTGACAGATAGGAATTTTAGTTGTGATGACATTAATGACATTTAGTTTAGTTGGATTCATCACTTTAATAAAGTGGTGTTGATTCCAAAGGTAATGTGATATCAGATATTTATGGCCACCCGGTATAAGTTCGAACAAGAGGTGAGTGAACTTATATAACAACGTGTAGACCCGCCTTTACACAACGTAGGCTACAATTTTCAATAAATGTCTGAACTATATTGTTTTCACTAGTTTTAAGCATTGTTTATACGTAAATGCGTCAGCTATGTGATTTTTACATGTAGCACTTTAGTTTAATTTTAGTTCTCTTACATTTACAACTTTAGTGAGAATTAGAACAAATTACCCGATCCACATCATTTTCTATAATTCTGTAAATAACTTCAACATCAAAATACTTTTGCTTTATCTTAAATACAAAAAGTATTTTACTCTTGAGCCGATTCAATTTTTTTATTTTTAGGAATTATGCTCTAATGAAGTTTATAAGTAAGTACACGATTTTGAAAAAACATTTAAAAAATGTTGCAAACTTCGTGAAGCACATTGTATAAGTTAGCACCAGCAACTGGAGTTACATGAAATTTTAAAAAATCAGACACTCAAATGAGCTGAAAGTATAATACTTGAATATTGCCATCGCCGTGTTTAAGAAAGTAAGAAATTCTATTATTATTAATTAGCGGAAGGTCGAAGCAATTTATCACCCATTTATTCTAGTTTTTCAAACATTTAGTTCTGGAACGCACTTAAACTGCTCATTGTTTTAACGCAGTGAGTCATTAAACCTAGATGTTTTAAAATTGTTGCGTTCTGAGTGTCATGTTTGTTGAGGCATCGTAATTAGTAATTATACACCCGCATTCAGTGCAATCAAAACATCGTTTGGTACATCTACCGCACCTGCCCCGTTTGATTGAGTAATGTACAACAAATCAGACGCTGTCTCACCTGCTATTGCAAAAATGCACAACCGCGTCCCTGAGCTACATAGAGAAAATAAAGATATCTGTTGGGACGAGGATTTTATAACAGTATCATAATTCAGGCTAAAACAGAAACTGGAACAGCGAGTATCACCTTCACGAATTAAATGCAGGAAGTCGGTGCTTAAAAACGCGTGTCCAACTCGATTCTCGCCGAGATATTTAAAAGCGTCGTGGATCAACGCCAACAGGTTGTCATTCCGCTTAAATTGTTATTTTCATCTCCGAGCACTATCCCACCGCGTGTGATTAGAGATCATCCCGGCTGTTAAAAGGATTAGAGTTTACAGCTTTGTCCTCATAATTCCGCACTTATTAAGTCTGTCTGCTCTCCGTATGAGTTTTCAGAATTTTTAATCTTGTGTGTATGTGCGCAGCTAATCTTGGAAGTATTTTGAGCAACACGTTCAGCGAATAAAGATAGTTAACAGCGGAAGTGCATAAAAATAGCTGAATTTTATGTTTTGCAAATGTTGATGTTTTTAAAGTGATTTGAACCTTAATTACTCTTGCCAAAGTTCAATCACTTCAATTTTGGCAAAATTCTGGTAGAGCTTAGCCATTACATGATCACATGTCGAGAATTCAAGCGTGCGAACGTGTTTATTTCGTTCTCTGCATACTTTACAAAAATCTTAGTAATAACGTTTTTCTTTAATATTAAGAATATCGTTAGTGGTGCAAATCAATCATGCCTTTAATAAAAAATTGTGGTGCCTGCGGCAAGCCCCTTGCTCCTGAAAAAGAGGTAACTTGTGTTTGTGATAAGTGTCGAATTCCATTACATTCTGCCTGCTCGGGTCTTACTCGTACCGATGTTCAACTGCTGGTCTCGAGTGATAGCAAATACCGGCCCACTTTCCATTGTGATAACTGCACTTCTAATAAAAATGAAATTTCTGAATTGAAAACGTTGATTGAAAAACTATCAACTGAAATTGAGGCTTTAAAACAAAAAACAACGTCTGTGACAGAAATCCAAGGGGATACAATTGAAAATGTAATCAATGAAATTAATGAGCGCAATAAAAGGTCATCCAATATAATAATTTATAATATTAACGAGTCTGAGGCTGTTGATAAAAATAGCCGCATAGCTCATGATAAAGATGCTGTTACTAATAGTATAAAAAAGTTACCTAACGTCAACATTCAGCCGTTGCAAGTTTACCGGATTGGGAAACCAACTTCGGGAAAGGCCCGACCTGTGAAAGTTATTTTCAAAAATCCTAGTGACGCTAAAACTATCTTGAAAAATAAATTCACGCTACAAGAAAACTCTAACATTCGTTATGCATCAGATCAAACCCCTTTACAGCGTAAATATTTGGAAAATTTGAGAAAATCTTTAACGGATCGATTGAATAATGGCGAACAAAATTTAACCATCAGGTATTTGAACGGTGTGCCGAAAATTACCGATAAATTATCAAAAAACTAACTAAACCGACCACATCCACACCTTCATCGTCTACTGATAGCGAGAACTTTTTACATATTTGCCACATCAACGTCAGATCTCTAGTATCATGCTTTGACAACTTTTCGGAAGCAATAAAAAATCACAACTTTCAATTAATAGCTGTATCTGAAACCTGGTTAAATCCAGGTTTTCCATCAAAACTGGTCCATATTCCTGGATATGAAATAATTCGTGCTGATAGAGATTCTAGAGGTGGTGGAGTATGTTGGTACATTCAAACAAATATACGCTATAGAGTTATTAAATTGGACTTCATGACTCTTGAATATTCTGAACAGCTATGGATAACCATAAAAATTTACAATAAAAATATTGCATTTGGAGCACTGTACATACCAAAAAAGTGTTACGGGGGCATCGATGAAGTTGAAACAGCTTTATTGAATGTTTCTATGACTGTCGATGATATAGTCATAGTGGGGGATATCAACATAGACCTGCTAAACGTCACGTCAACATACACACGGCATTTTAATAATTTTACTACTGCTTTTAATCTAAAGCAAATTGTTGACAAGCCAACCAGGATTACCCATCACTCAGCTACATTACTCGATATCATATGTGTCAGTAATAACGCCCAAATAAATAAACATGATAATTTGGATATTTTGGAAACAACAGATCATTTATTAACTTACTGTGTGCTAAATTACATAACAGTAAAGCCTACTCCAAAAACTATAACTTATCGTTGTTTTAAAAATTTTGAGATGGATTCGTTTAATCATGATGCTGAGAACATCGATTGGAAATCTTTTGAAGCACTTGATAATGTAGATTCAAAAGTTGAGGAGTTTAATAAAATAGTTATTGAAATATTTGATAGACACGCACCCTTAAAGACCACAACACTGCGACATAAATATCGACCATATATAACTGATACATTAAAGCTAATTATCAAAATGAAGAATAAAGCGCACAGAAAGTTTTTAAAATCAAAGCTTGAACGGGATCGCAGATATTACGTTGATTTGAAAAACTATTTGAAGACTGCAATAAAAAGCGAGAAAGCGGCTTACATCCAATATCAAATCCGTATACACAAAAACAATCCTCGTGTGCTTTGGAAAAATTTTGCCTCATGGAATGTTCACAATAAACCACACTTTGAAATGTCTGAAGAAATAAAAAACGTCGACTTAATTAACAACTACATCGTGAATAGCATACAAAATGTAACTGTAGATGACGCTCTGCTTGACTTCTTCAACCTTAACAAGTACACCACTTTAAAGAAACATGACCCACACATACCATCAGTAAGTGAAGACGAAATAGATAAAATTATTTTGGGTCTAAAATCAAATGCAACTGGATGTGATAACATTAATTTAACAATGCTAAAACTAATCCTACCATTTTGTAGGAAGCCTATATCAAATATTATCAATCTGTCACTTGAAAGTGGAACTGTGCCTTTATTATGGAAGAAAGCAATTATTAACCCTCTGCCAAAGGTACCGACAGCAAAAGACTTGAAAGACATTCGACCCATTAGCATCCTGCCCACTTTATCCAAAGTACTTGAAAAAGTAGTTAATAATTTTTTAACACAGCATATCTTCTCAAACGACTTGCTACCTAACACGCAATCAGGATTCCGGAATAAGTTCAGCACAACTACTGCTATGCTAAAAATAACAACCGATATTGCTCGCAACATGGATAACTCCGAAGTTACCTACTTAGCTCTCCTCGATTACAGTAAGGCTTTTGACGTTATTAACCGAGAATTGTTACTAGCCAAGTTACAGTACTACGGAATCAGTCCAAGAACTTTACATTGGTTTTGTAATTACCTATCAGACAGGTATCAAACAGTAAAAATAGATAATTGTATGTCACAAGAACTTCAGGTCTTCCATGGTGTTCCGCAAGGGAGCATATTGGGCCCCACTCTCTTTACAATTTTTACTGCAGATCTACCAGATGTGATGGTCAATCAATGGAATGTCCATCTTTACGCCGATGATACGCAGTTGTATAAATCCTGCGTACCAGGGAAGGTGAATACTCTTATCAGCGAACTTAATATAAACTTGGAGCGTATACTGGATTGGTCAAGAAAAAATGGTCTGCGTTTAAATGCTACTAAAACATCAGTACTGTGTATTGGTTCGAAATCAGCAGTGAACAAAGCAAGTGCAACTTTAACACAACAAATAATTTTAAGTGATACTGTTTTAAAAGTTAATGAAAGCGCTCGTGATCTGGGTTTATTAGTTGACCAACACTTGAATTTTGAAAAGCATGTTATCCGAAAACGTAGTGAATGTTACTCAAAACTAAAAGCATTGTGGAAATTTAAATACGTACTACCACAACATGTGAAGTGGAATCTAAGCAATTCACTTATTTTAAGTTATCTTGACTACGGAAGCAGTGTGTATTACAACTTTCTTACCAACAATATGCAAAACAAGTTACAAATTATACAAAATTGTTGCTTGAGGTTTTCATTTTTAATTTCTTATAGGGACCATGTTACTCCACACTACATTAGCTTAAATATTCTAAAGATAGAATATAGATTTATGTTGTTATTTGGTACAATGCTGTTTAAAATTATACAATCAAAGGAGCCTTCATATTTATATAACCTTCTAATCAAGCGCTCAGAAGTACAATTGACCAATATTAATTTAAGAGGCAACGAGCTATTTTCTATACCAAAGCATTTGACATCGAAATTTGAGGGTTGCTTTGAATACGTAGCTCCTAAGTTCATTAATTCTTTTATATTGGCATTTTCGCAGCCTACTGTTTTTAAATTTCGGAAAGCATTCAGAGCTCAATTGTGTGATCTTCAGAAAGTTTAATAATGCACGCTTTTATTTGCTCTTTATCATTATTTATGTATTTTGTTATGGGAAAGGTGAAAAACGGCTGAGCTGATCCTTTTCCATTTGAGCATATTCCATTTGATTGATGTATATACCTATAACTATTTCTTTTTTTCCTGTTTTTGTTACTTAATTATTATATTGAAACGTTGGTGATTATATTATGCTCAATAAACATTATTATTATTATTATTATTATTACAACAGTCGGTGTGTAAAGTTATTGGTGCTGCGCATGCCTAGAACTTCCCCATAACAAAGAAAACTATTACGAATGACAACATAACCTACAAGCACAAGACTTTTAATATAATATAATTGTATCTTATTGTTGTGTGAGGTAGTACTTTCGTTGCGTGAAAGCTACGTATTGGTTCCCTGTATTGCTAATAAATCAACTACAATCATATGAAATCTCAAAATGGTACTCATTTAAAATTGCTTTCACCAAATATAATTATCTTAAAATATTAGTGACTTCTTATAAAAAATTCCTTATGGAAAGAAACATGAGAACGTGATATCTGTAGTGTAAGCATGGACAAGTGCGGAAACGCTTCCTCATTAACAAAATAAAACGGCCTTATGTTGCTCAACCCTACCCTACCCCCAGCAACACCTGTAGAACCAGTCTTAAAAGGCGGCTCCAAACGATGCGTCAAATGCCTTCCAACGCTGGACGCTTGCTAGTTGAGTTGTTTGACGCATAGTGTGGATGATAGACAAGTGGCGAGCGCCGAGTGTCCAGCCTCCAACGTTGGCATTGGAAGACATTCGGGTTGTTGTCGGTATTTTTGTTGCGAGTTATTAAAGGAACCCTCTCCAACGTTAGAATGTGCTAGTATCACATTTCGGCGTCGTCTAGACTATGTGTTCAGGATATTTTGAATTCGACACTGATTCCATAAAATACACTCAGTCCTTAACCGACTCTCTGTGCATACGTCCACAAATATTTCTGCAAACTGATTTTGTAATTTGCTTAATAATAATAAAAATGGAGTGGAATAATGAACAAATTTTAGAGTTCATATTGGCGTATGAAAAATACCAAGTGCTTTGGGACCCTAAACATTGCGATCATAAAAACCGCAATCGGTTGGGTGCAGCTTCAGCGGGAATTTAGGATATCACTATAGTGGCAGCTGCAATAAGCACAGTAACGTCGACCTCCATGATAAATGGATTTCAAATGACTGGCCAGAAATCATTGGCAAATATTTGAACCAACGCTGGTTGCTATGTTGGACTAGGGATGGGCGCGCGACGTGAAAACAGTCGGGTCACGCCGCGTCCCTTCGTGAACGTGAGTAATATTTGAAAATCGAACCGTGAACGTGAGTAAACATTTCTAAGGAGTGATTCACGTTTCACGTTAATTTCACGTTAAATATTTAGTAACGAATAAAAGAGTGCAGGCTGCCCCGCTCCCCCGCTGCTCGACATGTGGAAGATCTAGAGCTGGAGCGGAAGGTCATTTCACTTCTGTGTGGCAGCCTGCAGCGACGGAGCTTCACACTTGTGTTGTAATATGTTTTATCGGTCGTCTTCTACTGTCTAGGGCCTAGACAGTAGAAAAAGTCCGATAAAACATATCATAATAGACTACTGCCAAAAAATTACATTCAGAGAACAACTTGTGTTGTGTTGTGAATGTTGTGTCTACAGTCAATCGCGTGTCTGCGTCTATAGGAGACCAAGTAGAGCTTATTTTTAGTTCCTCAGACGTAAAAGTACTTTTAACCCTAGGAATTAAAAGTGTTGCCTAGCAACATATACCTTCTTATACTCGCGTCAGTAAGGGAAATGTCAATTCCAATGACAGCTTTAGGTACTAAAAGTCTACTATTTTGATTGCAACGTATCACGTAAATTATTTTTTATATTAATTTTAGTTCTGTTGCGGACCCTCTATTGGTTTTAAATTTGAACATTTTGTTCTATCTAAATTTGAATTTTCAAATAGAAGCTACGGGTCACGTCGTGAGTGGCGGGTCACGCCGTGAACATGAGTGAACGTAAGCGTGAGCGTATGTGAACATGAGCATTTAAAGCAAGCGTGAAACGTGCGTGACGTGAGTAAATACTGACTCACGCGCCCATCTCTGTGTTGGACGTAAAGTTGGAAGCAGTGTCTGAAGTAAACGTTTGGCAAAACGTACCAAGGCAAACATTTTGTTTGAGCCAACATTGAAACCAACGCTGGACGCGCCTTTACTAGTGATGTTAAGTTTCATGAAACTTATAATTTTGAAAAGTTTCATGAAAACCTTGAAACTTATGAAACTTGTGCAACTTTTAGGATTGCTGTACATTTAAGTAGCTTTCAGCATTTTAAAGTATCTAATACAGTAATACCAATATATAATATTTAAACAGAACATTAATTTTACTTAAAAGGGGTTATAAATTATGAAATTACAAGACAGTTTTTAAAAATAACATATATAAGTAAAATTAGTATTTACTATTTAAACCTATTTTTATTCATTATTTTCTAATTCAGTGTCACCATAGGCATCAGTTGTTACCTCGTCACTACTAACTTCTGCCATACTTAATGTATAGTCTTTCATTAATTTTTCATCTTGAGATAGAGCAGCATCCAACTCTTCCGAGTCTGTAAATCTAAGTTCTTCTTCTTCATCATCATCAATTTCATGTATTTTAGGTTGCTTTGTTTTGACTTCACTAGCAATCTGTAATACTTACTTGAAACTTATAAGAAACTTTTGAAACTTATGAAACTTTTGGAAATTTTTGAAACATGTGAAACTTATAAATTTGAAAAGTTTCATAAAATTTGAAACTTTTCACTGAAACTTTTCATGAAACTTTTCAAGCTGACATCACTAGCCTTGACACGATGCAGACTAAATTACGTTGTTCCCTTAGGCTACGTGGTCTGCGAACTCTGGTTAGTTAAGTTAGTTTCGAACTAGTAGAGTAAGTGTGGGCGAAAGTGCATAAACACTGTTCCATTAGCGAAATAAAACGGTTTTTGCTGCTCAATCTGAACCTCCAACAACACGTGTAGAACTAACCTTACACCAGGGAGGCTACAAGAGGTTTTTCCCCTAAGCTACGTGTTCAGCGAATCCTAGTTAGTAACGTAGATGTGGACAAACTTGCGTAAATGCTGCCTCATTAGCGACATAAAACGGTCTTAGCTGCTCAACCCAAACTCCCAACGAGTGTAAAACCAGCCTTACACGGGGGAGGCTACAAGAAGATTTTCCCTTAGGCTATGTGGTCCGCGAACGCTGGTTAGTTAAGTTAGTTTTTAATTAGTAACCTAATTGCGTTAAAAAGTGCTCAGCCCGAACCCCAAACAACATGTGTAGAACTAACCTTACACCAGAGAGGCTACAACAAGTTTTTCTTATGTGGTCCGCGAACACTAATTATGTAGTTATGTTAGTCTTTAATTAGTAGCGTAGGTCCGGACAAGTGTGTAAACGCTGCCTCATTAGAGGCTTTAGCTGACCAACCCAAACCCTCAACATGTGTAGAACCAACCTTACACCACATAGGCTGCACTCCGTATAATGACAGCATAACAGCTTTTGAGTCGCATTCAGCAAAGCGAATTTAATATTAAGTAGGTACGTTGAAACTTAAAAAATATATGAAATAATTCTGGGTAAAATAGCGTGTTATTAATTCCCGAAGTAGGTACTTTGCGTTGAGTAGTCGTTAATAATAATAAACGAGTAGTGTACGTTACCAGCAAACTATAAAAATTCAGATATTCAATAGGACGTCAAGGTACTGCGAAGTTATATATCTTCGAGTAATTTTTTGAGATGTATAAGTGACAAAATGATTTTCCGTTGGATTTCTGGTCTCTGAAGTATAATGATGCAACATATATATACTGCAGGCAGACCTCGCCGTTCGCGGGGGTTACGTTCCAGAAGAATGCCGCGAAGCGCAAAACCGCGATGCGCAAGTAAACACATAAATGATCAAAACGGGGTTAGGTTCCATTAACTAGATTTATTTATACTATGCAACCTCAAAAAATTCAAAAATACATAAACATGCATATACAAACTAAAATTCCATACGTAACATAAGTCTGCCACTTGAATCTAGAGCTCGAATGTCCATTTGTTTATTCAAGTTATTATTTTACAATTTATTTCAGGTCCAATTTGGTAATAAGAGATTCAAAGGAATAGGGTTGATAAGTGTGTTTACAAGTTAGTGATAAATAATGTTATTTAGGTGTTCATGACATAAACCGCATACGTCTGCTTTATTTACTTAGTGTGTGAAAGTTGAAACAGTTAACGTTGGCAATTCCATTCGCGAACGCGCGAACGGCAAAGAAAATGGAGCACATAAGTGCCCCGCGTAAAATCAAATCAGCGAAACGCAAACTCGCGAACGGCAAGGTCTGCCTGTATTACTTTCGGCGTTACTATTAATTGCAAATTCGATCTACCTACGATTAAACCGTCTGTGGTAAATTGAAATAAAGTTCATAATCTGACAATTTACCAATGGCTTATCATATCAAAACAGAAAAAAATCCTGCATATTTGAAACAAATATTTATGTTTTTTTGCTCGAAAAATAGCCTCATAAAATCTTTATTACATCTGGTGGTACATAGTTCACATGTAACTCGCAGTTGTACTCAAGGCGATATTATGGGTAAAGTAGGTTTCCAGCCCAAAAAAATGATTGCAATGAAAGCAAGATAAGCTAGAGTACTGATCGCTAAAAAGAATCAATCTGATAAGACTTAATAAGATTATCAAAGTTAGATTAAACAACGAAAACGAACTGCACCAAAATTCTGTTACATAATAAAACAAACCCACAATTACTACTGGAGAAATTCCAGCAAAATACCCGTCCATGCGTTATATAATTGAAATTCCTTGCTAATTATTGCAATATTTATGTTGCATCAACCACAACTTACTGCGGAGCCTTTCATAAACATTAGTTAGGATTGTTAAACCAAAATCCTTGATGAAAAGGTCATGAATATTTAGCAAGCAATCCGGTTTGTCTTGAACTCCAGCAATTTAAATTTATTATGGCCAGAGTGGGATTCCCCTGCCCCAAGGGTGAAACAGTATTCTGCGGTTTTATGCGTCGTTGAACTCCAAGCTGCAATGTCCATGGCTATTTTAGTTTCATTGAAGATCAATGGGGCCTTTCCACACAATTTTAGACTAATACATTAGCAATTGCAATTTTATATGCGAAACATTCATTGCATATATTTAATTAGGATTGAGCAACTAAAGTTAAGGGAACTTACTTGAACGCTTGTTTAAATTGACATAAAGGATCTTAGCGTGTAAGTCACATCATCCACGTATGGTGTTTGAACTGCTAATGTTTCCTTGGAACTGGCATTGGTCTATTTTCCGTTAATCACGTACATTACAGACGTGCATAGATTACATTAATAAAGAGAATTATATTTGTGCGACTACAGTGACGTCTTTTGCAGATATGTTTTTGAATTCATTCTTCTTTTTAGCGTTTTATATATATGTATTTGTCCATATTGAAAGAGTTTAAACTATTAAGGACTGTTGGTACACCTACAATAATTGTAAGACGGAAATTACATTCAAGATGCAAACTTAAGAAATGAAGACAAGAATCCCTGGTTTTAAATAATATTTAGGAATTTTAAGCGCCAATTGTTCCTTAGGTAAACATAACGAGCTAACTGATAGTTACTATCAAAAACATCTATTCCAAGAGCAAACTATTTCCTTTCGAGCGATGCGAACAGCTCGGACAACATACACAATACACATGTAAATGTTGTCAAGTGATGTTTGTTAATTAACGGTCAATCTGCTTTATAATTAATGTCGTCAATAAGACTTCAACAAATATAAGAAAATATGGCAATCCTTGAACACTGATAGTAAACAAAAATTTATTGGCATCCGTTTTAAACTAGCTATAAATCACACAGAAGCAATAAATCTGGTTTAACAGCCGATTAAACGAAATTATCACTTTAAAAGTCATATACAAGGGTGCATTGGTAAATAGTCGACATTGGGCAAACGATGTAAGAATCGTTCATATGTGTACAAGTGTATTCAACCCTTGCATTCAGATGCGATGGATGAAACGTGGATTCACCACCACGACCCAGAGGATGCGATAACTCAAAACGTGTGCAATTATGTCGTGTTTCCATTTCCAAACTATGTGCGACAAAAAGGCGATTTGCGAAGCCCGCGCATTCATGAAAATAACAGGAGCAGTCATTTTAATTTAACTGTCACAATTAAAGCTGACAAACAGCACCAGCTGATAAAAGCAATGGTTTCCGTCGCGCTTTCAATAAGTAACCTTTTTCGAGGTTACTGCGAAAATAGCGGCGGTTTTGCTCGTATGCCACTTAAAGTTGGCAATTTGCTGGTCTGCACGAAAATAGAATGCATTTCGAAAAGGAAAATTGATGGCGGTGCCGCATTCCGGCCAAATTCAGCTTCCTCGAACGGCTTTCTAGTCGTTTCGGCCTGCTACCAACAATCAACAATGGCGTGAAAACATATTTATCCTTGAATTTCGAAATCTCGCGTATCCGATTGATCAGGTTATCGAGCTGCTGCTAAAACGACAACAAAAGCTGTTTGAGAAACCACTTTGGAATATTTAGCACTCGCCTCGGAAACGAAGTTCCACAGAAATATTTCAAGATGGTATTGGGTTTTATCGAAGGATTTAAAGTTTCTTTCTGTTCGCAATATGACAAATGGCAGCTGCATCCTACGTGATTTCACATGATGAAAGGATAACATGACGCGACGTATTCCTAAATGGATGAGTACAAGGTACGATGGTTTTCTAATTGTTTGCAGTATGACAATCCTGATAGCACAGTTTGAGGACCTACATATATTTACACAACAATTATGGCTATAGAACGAGTGTATTCTATTTATTGCAGTATTAAGCGGATAAAAACGTAGAACATGTGTTGTTACTTAGATTGATTTAACTACGATTTAATTTGCTAAGGTGATAATTAGCAGTAATTTAAGCACACTGAAAATGTGTAGTTCTCATATAAATTGAGCAAATTCCATTCTGAAGTTTAATTTCAAATCAATTAAAAAATTGTTACGAGATTTTTGACCGATCTCAAACGGTAAACATGCCATCAACTCTGGAAAATGGGTCGGGTCCGATTTATCTTAGTAAGATGTGAAATAAATGACTTTATCCACCTTTGAATCCTCGAGGGGAAAAACTACTAAGTGACTCGAAGCCAAGAATCAAATAAACTCCAAAAGTAAAAAATTATTAAATTCAAAACTGTTTGGGTGCCAGCCTAAAAATTAGGTGAGTCAATCAGTGTCTTCATTTACCTCAACCATATCTAGCCTTAAAACAATATAAAATCATTTCCCCTTACAAAAATTACTCCTAGCAATTACTGCATTACAGCTAAGTATATTCATGTCATTGTTCAATCTGTATGTACCATAGTTTCAGAACCGTCAGCCTCAGGAGTGGATCCCCATATGGATGAGTTAATCGCTATTTGCATACTAGTCAGATATTGCCATCAATGTTACTTTTTTAGCATGTTACGCCATGTTTAGGAAAAAATCCCTTAATTGTAATATCATAGGGCCCAGGCTTCAGCTGGCCCGAACTGAACTGTAATCATATTGTGTATGTTTAATATAGTAGTATTAGATTGCTTCCTGTTTGAGTGCTTGTAAAGCAAAATTCAATACGCGTTTTCAGGAATATAAGACTCCAAGAACTCGAAGGCCAGTCTGTATTCTCCTTGGTAGTCTATGTGCATTCATTCTATTGACATGTCTATTCCAATATTTTCTTCTGTCGTTGGTCCATTCTGTTATATCTTGTATATTGCACCCGTTTCTGATTTTTTATTAGGTATTAGGATGTCTTGTAACGTTTTCTCCTAAATTGTACGTAGTATTTTGATGTGAAGTGTCAGTATGTTTATTAAAAGATCCTAATATTCTTGATACGTTGATTGCTAGAGATTTCTCAAAGTACAGGTTTTGTCAAGTGATTTCTATTCCTAGATAATTGTATTTCATCACTTGTTCAAATGCTGTTTTTTCTATTTCTAGTTTGCACCGACTTGAGTTCTTTCCAGTTGCTGTACATTTGGTTTTTTCTGTGTTGATGCTTAAACTGTTGAACCTATGGAAAAGCATCGGCAGTCTTCGTTTTCAGGCAGAATATAGTAATTCTATGTTAACAACAATCGTTGATATTACCAAAAATGTGTATTTACTATAGTTTCACCTTATTAGGCCATACGAAACTACATACATAGGATTATAACACACACAAATACATATCAATTCCATTTTAAAACACATCCTATCTGTACACTTAATTGATGGAGGAGATTACGTATTGACAAGCCACGATTTTTTTCAATTTAGCTTCAAATGGGCACTTTGTTTTTATAAATTTTAGTTGATTTGCCCAACGTCAGCTCAAGTCTGCTAGTGGGTAATTGCAGGAAGTGCCTAAGCAGGAAAAGTCAATTCAATCGGCATAAACAATATAAACATGTGAGTATCTGTGGGCGCGGTCGGCTGTTAGCGAGTGAACTCCATTTAAGTTATGCAAATTCGCCTATAAATAAATACTAACATTAAACAAGACGCCTGACGAACATTGACCATAATTCAGTGGCCTATTTAACCGCGTCTCCATTGAAGAAAAGGACGTTTACACCTGAGGAGAAGATTCGAATGGAAGTGAAAGTAGCTGAACGTTCCAGATGGTTTCGTATATATTGTGTATTTAAATACTTACTCGTTACTAAAACTGACATTAAACAAGACACATCGACGTGTGATTATTTAATTTATGGTCGCAGCTGGACACGCACAGGAACAAAGACTAGCCGTATAGCGAGCTATAAATTATTTCAACGCAGAAATTAATTTGAAAGCATTCAAATTTTAAAATTTGGCTATTTGGTACTGGGTACAAAAACATATCACATTTGTTATCAAACCTGAATGTCATATTGCAAGCTTAAATAGTTTGTTTGTTTATATGAACAACTCAGCGGAACTAACACAGACCACAATCAAACTGAGTATAGGCTTGACATAAAATTGGCAAGTGTGTGGTCTGTTTAAGCTGCTCCTGCAGTTTAAATTGAATCAAAGTTTTCGCCATCTCGTCTGCGGTTTTATTAACTGAAATCGAATCTGCTTCATATTGAATTTTAGGGTTAAGGTAGATTTATAAACGCGCAATAAGCACTGCTATTTACCAGTACATTACGTTTTGAAAATTCTAAACTGAAGTTTATATCTCGTTTATTGCCACTTAAAATCGCATTATGGGCGAAATTATATATTACAGCTGGCGCAATACACACAATTTTGAGAATCGCCCATTAAAATAGCAGGAATCCAAGGTGTGATCGTGCTGTTACGTACACTTCTGTGCAATAAAATTAAGCACACGTCTTTGACTATTTTTCAGAATATTCTAGTCTGTATAATTCTGGTCTATCTTAATTGCCTAGCAGCAGTTTCAATAAATAGTAAAAGACCATAACTTGAAAATGGCAACCTTTATTAAAGACCAAAAGTAAGACCTTTCGAAAAAAACGCTATCAATAAATGCAACAAACCCGTGTGTGCTTAATTTTATTGCACAGAAGTGTACAATACGTAGTCAACAAATATTTGTATTGATAATATTTTACTTACGCATAATGTTCAAAACTAAAAATTGTTTTTGTATAAATATTTATTTCCAGAAAAGTGTGTAAATCCATCAGTCAAGTAAAATCAAATAAAATTACAATTCAAACAATAATTTTATCTAAATCATGGTAGTAGTAGATTGGCTTATCGAATCACAATAATGCAGTCTGGTTTTTGGGGATTTATTCGAATAAACAGGAATGCACGAGGATTAGTCATCCTTTCATATTTTACCTGTTTGTACATTTTGGGGCTTCCCCAATTCATTTTTTATTCACACCTTTTTCCTCGTTTTTCTTTCCGCCTGTTTCTAAATATGCACCATTGTTACCGAAGTATTTCTGGTCAATTATGTGAAATGAGAGAGCCGGTTACCTTTGTTCGAAGGTTTAAGCCTGCCGATTTACAGCAATGAAGACGAGCAATAAAAGCAGTTCTGGGAAGGCCCACCTTTGCCAGGTAAAAATCTCTGCAAATTTCAGAAACAAGTCTGGCAAGATTCATGCACTTCTTCAGGTTCGGACATAGAAGTATTCTCAAGGTGCCTGCAGTTGCCCGAAAAAGTTTCACTATTAAATGCAACGGTTCTCCTATTCACTCAAAATACAGTGTACAAGTAAGAGTATAAAAAATTCACCCCTTGAGAGCTAGCTCTCTCTGCATGTAATCAAATTTTCAATTTTTATTTTTTCATTATTGAGTCAGCACGGATACTAAGGCAGGAAAAATAACATTTTTGAGAAGGTTTTTGCAGCTTCAAAATTCTAGTGAAAATGTAGCATTCGTGTATCTTGACGAAACCTGGATATATCAAATGGATCACAGGTTCTTCACAATAAGTACACGGATCTGATATAAAAAGCAATAAAAACATTTAAATTGTGGGATTATGGGAATTTGGGATTTTAAGACTTAGTATTCGACTCGAAGAACAACGACCAAGATTACTATTAAAAAAATGACTGGAGAAAACTGGTTAATCAATTAATTCCAGCTTTGGCTGAATTGCAAGACAAATAAGTGGTAGTGATGGACAATGCACCATACCATTCGATTCAACTGGACAAGTGCATGAATAGTTGATTCAGTACAATGCGAAAATTGAGGGCAAAGTTACTAAAAAACCAGTCGTGGACCTAAATCAAACCTTTTAGAATACACAAAAAACGTTACCGCTATAAAGTGTTTAGGTTATCTCCATATCATTGTCAGTAATAAGCAATTCTCTAACAAGCATATTAATTCACGACCTTTGTCTAAGCATAAGGTTAAAAATCTATGGCGAGAAGATCTTTTAAAACGTACTATGTACAGATGGAAACATTATACTAAACAAACTGAAAACCTAATTTCGGCTGAACTGGGAAAACATATGGACAATTCTTCGGTAGAAAATATTCCACCTGCTATCATTATTTCATTAGGGGAATCTGAGTCAGAGCCGGGAAGTGATATCAGTTCTTTGAGGCTTTTGAGCTATTAGGGTGGTACAGGAAAACGCCGCTTCTGTATGAATTATAACAAAGATTAATTATAACAACTGTTACGAAGAGATCGACGACTTTACTAACTTTACATAAACCCGTCCAAAAGTGCAACAACAGTAGGAATAGTTACGAGTCGTGGTCATAGAAGGAAAAGAGAAATTTATGCTTAAACTACCACCATCCAGTATTGTTTTAAGTGTTAAACTATTACAGTTACTTAACCAGCTGGTTGTACATATATGTTAATAATAAATTTAAATATATGACCTATTGATAGTTAGAAGAAGTGCGAGGATATACTTAAAAACTTAGTTTTGAATTGCGTAGTATTTAGGTACATGAAGTTCCACATGAGAAAGAGGGTGATGCACAAGGTGATGAAATATTTAGGGTTACCTTAAAATAGACAATTACTTCGGCACAACCCATTTTGTCGCAATCGCTCAATCAATCGCGACCAAACCAAAATTATATGAAAGGTTCCATGAAACCGTATAACTTTTGTGCAGACAGCAAACCGCTGAAAATTAAGTTTAGTGAAGGTGTCTAGCAAGATGGATGTAAACATTGTATCTCGAGAACGATATAATCTATCAGATTATTTCTGCGCCAGTTTGTGTGGAATATTAATACAAAGTTCTGAGAAGCATTTGTATGTCGTTGTCGATTTGTATTCTCGTTATCAGTAATAGTATCGTTAGTAGTAGTAGCGTTAAGCGGTAAGGCAACTACGCTGTAGGTATAGTAGATATAGGACGATTGCACCAATATAATTACCTTGGCGTAATCCGAAAGCACGATTACACTAATTGATTTTTAATATCAAAACTTAAGAAAACGACTGTTCCAGGGCATTGCCATAATTATGCTATGGCTTGGGCAAACCAGTAATCAGATGGTGTTTGGTAAAACTTCTGATTTTTGCAAATAAAACGTAGATATCTTTTGAACAATTTTATTATAAGTAATAAGAAATTATGCGTGTACAAAATAAATATGTGTTACATAAAAATTTGTCATACGTAGATATGTACTATAAACTATAAAATTTAAATTTTTAGCTTTTCTATTTATAGGTAACCCTATCTATACCTATGTTTGCAATAATTAGATTGTAATTAGGACTTTCCTGACACAGAATTACTATACTTATTATTGTAATAAAATAAATCCTAATGTATGCAAATTTGAGAAAGAGCGTTAATGACCTAGATCTATTAGTGAAACTCTTCCTTGCCCGGTATGGTCTAGTGCTCAAGTAGAATGCATACTCGACTATCGAGTCAAAGGTCGTGAGTTCGAATCTTCGTTTGGGAAAGATTTTTTTCGAAAGATGCGTATGAATATTTCTATCCTTTCTCACTTTTCAATCGAAAATGCTACATTATCGGTATTCTCAGCCTTTTTTGCACTCTCGGCTGACGGTAAGTAGGATAAATCGATGACCCGATCTTAAACCGATTTCCTTCTTCTAGGCTAATAATTCCCATCCCCCTTGCCAATTATCTTTAGCGAAAGTCGTCGCATATATGCAGGGATCACATAACATATAACACAATATGATAACGGCCATACCACACTGAAATCACCAATTTAATCGACTACGAAGACTAAATGCATGTGTCCCAAAAGGGGCATGGTAAAAACCACTCCATCCCAACACTGTGCTGAAGCATCAATAAGGAACTTGCACCTTCTTACCTTGTTTTTATATTAAGTTCTGCTGGCAACTATGTTTTAATTTCTCATCATAACCTGAATAAGCAACTTTTGACAGTGGGTCAACAAAATAAAAATTGTCTATAGCCAACCATAATGCAAAAACATCTGGAATGGTATACAGATTAGAGCTTTGCCTTGAAGTGAAATGATCTGTTAGAACACATGGTTAAGTTATTGGTGTTTTGTTTTGTTGGTTGTTTAAACTAATTTGTTTCATGCTTCGTCTTATGTTCTAAATTTAACTTTATTTTCTTTATTTAAATAAAATTTCCAATTCTAATTTTTCAATTGCCAATAATTTCGTAGCCAATTAATTTGACAATTTAATAATAAACGTAGCCACTGTTTCCTCCAATTCTATTTTCCATGGCAAACTAACGAGTTTTATTTGCGAAAATAAGGGCAATATTGGAAAAAAATCGCCAATTATCTGCAAAACTACTCACTTTCAGCATAGGACATGCTTATTAAAAATTATGGAACATTAAAAAATTTAAAAACTAGGAAGTTTACCGTTTGACAAAAAGAGAGTTCTCAAAAAATATAAAACTTCTGAAATTCATCCTGTATAATAAATCGACTTTTGCTGGTGTCAGCACAAATTGAGACACTTGACTCCTTTTTAGCATTCTTAAAAACAAAGCTGCTACGATTCTGTTTAAATAAGCCTGTAACTATATTTTTTTAATTCATTACTTCTAAATTATTGGTTAGAAATTCAAAAATATGATATGCACGTGTAGGTAAGATCTTAACCGATGAAAGCCGTGACAAAAAAATACAAGTTTTTATCGCCCGTCCCACACTAATCGACCATAGCGGTTCAAAATATTTTTAAAATGTAGAGTAATACCGTCTAGTTGGCCACATTTCTTACCAAAGCACGAAAATCGGAAATTTATAATGTTCATCTGGCATATTTAAGCCTTAGGTTACGTCAAGCAAAATTTGAAAAGTGTTCGAGTTCAGGCATGCGGCCTTAAAACTACAAAAGAACTAGAAACTACTATTTATCCTGCTGTAGTAAAGTAGTGTGAACTAACGAGATTTTGATTGTGGCACAATATTATAACTTGTATCTATACCCCCTTACGAATAGAAAAATACAAAGCTATAAAAGAGCTATTGTAAATAGCAGATTTTGCATTCCCCTGTTTCTGTATTTTCTGAAGAGAAAAAAAGAAGCTGTACTTATGATAGAAAACTGCTAGATATTGTTACTGCGTTTACAGTACACCAAACTTACAGTCTAGTGTATAAAATTGATTTCTCTTTCATGAGTGGTGCAGACGTTTTTTCTTTTCTTTCTAAAAGTGATCGACAAGCAACCTTGATAAAATGCATTTCAAAAATAATACCCGACTTAAGCTAGTACCAACGACAAGCTTCGAGCAATTTAATGCAAGTATAACCCAAGGCTGTAATTATTCTAATGATATCACAACAATATTAGTTGATTTTCAAGGAAAACGATAATTAGATCTAGAATTTTCATGGAATTTAGAATAATGCCTGTTGCCTTTTCAACATTGTTGGGATATTGTAGCTATTTAATCTTATCAGCAGTATTTAATTTAATTAAGACATGGTGAAGATAACCTGGCAATCAAAATTTAGACAAGAGATTTTAGGCTACTGACATTTTTGTCCGGAGAAAGTGCACGTTATTCCAAAGGTTAGTCACTTGAACGCCTGTTTATTCAAGAATTCGTGGGTGCTTACGTAAATTACTTATTCATGAACTTTATGATTATTCACACACGCAAAGCCTATAATTGTTTATATAACATGTGCGGTCATACAATGCAGTTTTAGCAAGTAGGGAAAAACCTGTGGCATTTACTGAATTAATTGTACCGCCTTTACAAATAAATAGTTTCAAGTGTCCAACTTCGAACAATGACCAATCGGAAAAATGCAAACGTACTTTTCGATATCTCGATAGATTAACATCAGTCTGAAGTATTTTGACAAGGCAATTAAAAGGATGTATCGGTAGGTAATTTGACGATAAGCGATAGCCTCAAGTGGCCATTGTGATTCGGGACAATAAAAAATTAACACGATTTATCAATTCTGTTAATGGTTTCGTAGTATATTCGTCAAAATCTTGCAGTCATAAAAATAATAAACACTCAAGAATCAGAAGCTAATATCTACACGTTGTTGAATCAAGACTGAGGATAATTCTTGTAATGTTCTCTAGCTTTCCAAATTTTTAAAACTCAAAATAGCTACCATTTAAATATTTAACTAAACCGAAAGGCTTAAAAGGCTTTGGAGGCGTACTTAGAAAAACACGTGATCATGTAATGATCATCATGAGTTGAAGTTGAGGTTTGGTTCAAGGCATTTTATTTAGTAAATTTATTAAACAGACGATAATGTTATGGAGCTATTCTGATCTAACGATCGCTAATTATATCAGCCAGGTTGGATCAAAGGGGGAAAACCTTAGTATATTCACATGAATGATGCAATTAGAGTCTATTTCCGTATTGCAACACGTGCATTGCCATACAAATCGCTCTTGGCCGCTGTCAAGGCATCGGTGCATTCAAACACGCGAATCAAAGTTTCACTCTCAAACTCTTTCACCTAGGGGGTTTTCCACCGCTGTTTTAATTTGCTAATGGACTCGCAATTTCTAACTATAGCACGCTAGGCTTTACTTAAAGTAATTGTGTAAACAGCAATCTGGAAAAAGCTTGGTAAAAATCAGGACCATTTTGCTAAGTTGGCCATAACCATGTTTAGACTTACCTACTCATACATTGCGTCCACGAATTGTTTCACTTTGAATTTGGCACTTTTATATAAAATAGCACTTGTACCATTATTACAATTTTTTTAATAGGCAAATCCATCATGCCAGACATCGAAAATGACAAGCTAAAGCGTTAAATCATCTAAAACCATACGTCCCACCTTTTTGTAAGTCAAATTATAAAGGAATCAGGATAACATTTAATTATTTACAAAAATCTAACAGGTCATGGAGTCACTTGTATAAACAAAATCGGTGTTAAAGAATTTTCCATGATTAGTCCTAAACAAGTAAAAGAAATTAAGAAACATATACCAGTTGCAGTCAAGAGAGTTATATCCAGTATATTTTCATCTTTATTTAAATTATTAGGGTGCTATTATGACCAGTGGCAGCTTGCTATAAGGAGCCATGGCCATGGCTCTACCTACCATAACAATCCAGTGATTCGGATTTTTTTTATATTATAAGAAAAGTTTTTTGGTACCATCAAATTTCTCCACGAGCCACCACTGATTATGATAGGCTCCAATCGTTTTTCTATACGAAGGTGGTGCGCATTACTAAAATATTTTTCATTATACAGGGTGGCTCAAAAACATGTGGCAAACCAAAGTAATTTTTTTAAATAGATCGCCCTATATTTAGGTCGCATGAAAGTTTTACGTCGAAATGCTGTTGTGGAGATATGTACTGACGATTTTATGCAAACGTTTAGGAGGCTACTGTAAATAATAAAAAACAATTGAATGAAAGAAAACATTACTTACCAAACAGTGTGCTTTTTGTGAATTACCTTTCAATTGCAAAATGCTAGATCTGGGTACTAATGCTATACAGGATGCAAAATTTGCAAAGTTGATCATTTCGATTTTTCAACCGCTTTTCGTTAAGTTTCAACACGCAAAAACAATCCTTTTAAGATGCTTTATTCGGCTTTATTTAAAGAGATATCAAACAAATGCCGTTAAAAATTATTTGAACACTCGTAGTACAACAAAAGGTTTAGAGCAGTGGTCTACAAAATGGGGTACGCGTACCCCTGATGGTAAGTACAGATATCAAGAATTTGTTGCTAAATGTGAATGCATTTTTAACGAATATACTATGTGCTACACTTGAAACGAGGTCACCTTAGTAAGTTCTATTTTTTAAGTGTTTTGAATTTTTTAATTTCCACTTATTACTTCCTTTTACGACAAAAGAAGTATTGGATTCATCTCAAAAATTCGAAACTGAGTTTTCAACAGATCTTCACGTTTTAGAGTCTCCTGAACCCAAAAAACATGTTTTTGTTCATTGGTCTGTGTGTCTGTCTGTAAACAGAATACATATCTCAAAAACGAAAAGAAGTATGACGTTGAAACTCCATATATAAGTTTTGTACTATCGACATACGACGGCAAGCTTTTAAAGAAAATCGCATAACCGGAAGTATGTGTTTACTCTTGTGATTTTCAGTTTTTTCCATTTTTTCAAAAACGGCTCTTACGTTTTTTTTCAAACTTTACATTTTCATTATATTTTTAATGTGTATTGATGTGAGATAGGTGATTTTCTAGTTGAATACCTGTAAAATGGGTTTATTTTGTTTTTTTAATTTTTTATTAACTCCTATTTTAAATAAAGCACCCGGTATATTATAAAATTTTTGAATTCAGATTAAAATTTTAGAGAGAATTTGTCTCTTCAACTAACGCTCTATTTTGTACGGCTTTTATAGAACTTGCAATTTTTGAAAATTTTTGACAACTGCGTAAAAATTAAAAATGAAATTTTTGTCTAATTATGAAATCACTGTAAAAGGAAGTTGTGTGCGTGTATCGCACCAGATTTTTAAAATTATTTCCACCTCTGCATACCAGCCAACTGTGATCGATTAATTATCAGAAAGCACCCTGGCGATCAAGGTAGTCTATATTTTATTTCAAAATCTTTAATCAGCTAAAAAAAACACAATATTATGAACTTTCGTTGCAAAAAGATTAAACATTTTTTTAGAATCAATAATTCAAATTATGCTCAAAACATAAAATGACATAAAACTGAAAATTCATATTTTTTTATGGACGAAATTTTCTAATGATTATACTGATGAAACACACTGTATAATGTATACATCGGGGTTACACACTATAAATTATTGCCACCTTCGGGGTACGCGCACAAAAAAGTTAGAAAATCACTAGTTTACAGAATAACAAACAAAAAAATCTAAAAATGTAGAAAAATTAAATCTGAAAAACTGTTAAATTTAGGGAAATAAAAGGAGATATCAGAAAAACCCATTAAAAGAATTTTTCAAAAATACACAAGGTTTCATTAAAAAAAACTAAATTTTCAAATTTTGAGGACTCTGTAGAGCTTTAATGCCCAAAGACAAGATGGGGAAAATTTTGAACATTTAACGTAATTACGTATTGCATCTTTCTGCAGTCGGTTTGTTTTTTGAAATCTGATTTCAGTTGATACTACAATTAATTTACTCCTACCTTATTTCTCGTTTTTTTTTCGCATTTACGAGTATTATTATTTCTTTTGGTTTTAATTTTTTGTTGTTCAACCTCGAATATCTGAAAAACGGTTGTAGTAAGGGTCATGAAGTAGGATATCAAAAGAAAGCTCGTTAAAAAAGCCTTCCAAAAATAAGAAAATATACAGGGTGTTCCATTAAAAAACCCAAATTTGCTCATTTTGAGCATCCTGTATAGTATTAAGACTCTAAGGCACTATTTTACACTCAAAAGGTAATTCATATAAGCCATAAGTTTTTGGATGCATTTTATTTCATTCAATTGTTTTTTATTACTTACAGCACCCTTATGAAATTCAGCGCTTTTTGCATAGAATCGTTAATATCTCCAAAACAGTTGAAGTTAAACCTATGCAAATCAAAAATATTGCGCTAATATGCACTTTTATATAAGCAAATTTCATCTAACTCGCATACTTTTAAAAATATCTTCCACCCCCGCATCATTGCCGGACTCTGATGTGTAACAAAAATGACCATATAAGGACTTTATTTTTTTGGCAATAAAGTCATGGCCAACAATGGATAAAAAACTAAATTCAAGTCAAATGGTCTAATTCACTTAACGAAAATGAAGAAATTCAACTTTTTGCAAAAATCTAGCAGGCTATGGATCTATAAAAAACAAAAGCAGGGTCCCTATCGATCATAGCTTCTGAGATCAATAGAAGCACAATGAAGAATATGTATAAGTTGTAGAATAAATCAGGGAATTTGTTGTTTTTATAGGCTGAAGAACAAGTTTTGATACCTAATCTCCATATTAAATATTTACATAATATTAATGGTAATCTGTTTTTTAATTAAGGAAATTATTGTTTTATCGTAAATTCTGAACATTAACTGCTGTTGTTTTGTAGCTGCGAAACTAAATTTACTATTTCCGCTTCATGTTGCAAAGTCTAGATTCGAGTCAAGGTCCGTTTTAGGTAATTAAAAATGGTTTTGTTACAAAAAAAACTCTGAAATCTATCTTTTGTTGGTTGTACCTACATAAATGCATAGACACGATCGGATCAGGCTTTGCTTACAAAAGTCGATCTACCAATTGTTGCTTAGCTGTCAGCGGCGTCAAGTTCGAGCCGACTGTCATATACGAAGAAATGGGTTTATAAAACTGCAACTCACCCAAAAACGAGGAAGACGTCGGTGGAGAAATGTCAACGGGCTCCTTGTGGTTGATGCCCACTTCCGGCGTGGCGCCCTTTCCTTGGCCCATTTTCGTGGTGTCGCGGGTGGTGCGAGCTGGAATGTCTGAACGTGCGAAGTCGTACGCTTTGTACGAAAAATCGGCGACACCGTGGGCTAGCAGACTATGAGGACGCACCTGTTGCGCGTGCAGGTAAACGGTCACTGACGCCGCTAACGCGCCACTCGCTATCTCTCAGCCACTAATGCGGTACGCCCACTCGCTCGAAAACGGCACCTTGCCAATTCTCCCATCGCGATTATCTCCCCGAAGGACCCGCGGAGCTGCTACACTTGACAGAGGTGGCGAATGCACTTACACAAGCAATTGTTTTGTTAACGCCAATGGCATTCAATGTAGGTGGCGGTTGTTATTTCTTCTTTTGTTTCGACTGCAAGGCGGCTAGTGCGATCCTTCTAGTAGCTGTATCTGTTTTATAAGACCGGCCGTATACCCGACGTATGGGGTTTGGGCTACTTTTAATTCTGGAAAGGAAAGTTGAACGGTCTAACTTCTAGTAGCAACTAGCAAGGGCAGTCACGCAGTCTAGAAAACACCACTCATCTAGACCAGTTGTTTCAAAGCTTTTTAAATCGCGTAGCCCTAATTAGAAAGAAGACATTCATAGTGCGTACCTCTGCATATATAATGTGTTTTACTTGATTGCTTGGCTTCTACAGAATCCAAAGGGGACTAGCTACCTATTGTATTGTTTCCACCTTTGCACACCTGCCTACGCAAAGTATGAATAATAAATTAATGACTCTCATCTATATTCCGTCGATGTTTTAATCCAAATATAGCCATGATTTTTAATTCTAATAATTCAAAAAGAAACGTTGTATGTAGAGAAAAAGAGTATTCAAACACAACACAAAATGTACATAAGAGCTACAAACCGAAACACAAAAATAATTTATTTAATTATGAGAAACAAAACAAAACATGTAAAGAATCACATTCACAGGTCCATTTGTTTTTCGTGTCGATGTCCACAAAAAATGTCATTTGAAATTGCGAGTTCCAACTTTATTGGGCAGGTTGAAATTTAAGCCAAATTTTTATTTTAACCCTTTCAGCTAAAGGTGGGCTTTTAAAATTAATGTTGAGAATATTATTTAGTTATGCTAAAGTATGATCAAACATTATTTTCATCTAGTATGTCTATGGAATAGCTCCTAATTTATGAATGCAACTACGTTTATGCTTAAATGTCAAATTTGACATTTGATTTTTAACTGAGATATAGTTGCATTATAGTTATTAATGTACCAAGGGCATTATGAGTAAAATAAGAGCCCAAGATTGTTAGTGTACTAACCGAGGGCTTTGACCTGAGGTGTGTACAACAATCGCGGGCTCTTAGCTCATAATGCCCGTGGTGCCTTCAAGGTTTTATGTCCTACCAATTTTCTTACCTAATTTATATTCATATTCAATTCATATAATTACTATGATATAGTATTTAAGATTGATATAGGTAGTTGATCTAAGTTAGATTTGTGACATTAGCTGAGCTGTCATTAACTTTCATTGTGACAGTGGTGCATAATAAAGTTGTATCCATGGAAACAAATACTGTTGATTTTTCATAATAACCCTAGTGTTCTTATGAAGAAAATAATTGCCCTGGAGCGTTATTTTGTATCTAAGATACCTTAAAATAGAGTCATTAATTTCAATTAATGTACTGGTAGGAGGTAGGACATAAATTAATTGATGAACTATTCCATAGCCATACTAAATAAAAATAATTTTTGATCATATTATATTTTCCGCCTTTTTTTGGAATAAAACAGCACCAAAAAACTGAAATCACAAAAGATAAATAAAGACGCTCCAATTGCAACCGATATTATGTATGTCCAAACACAGCCCACAAATTTACAAGAACGTCGTTGCTGCATTGGCATTCATTTTCAATGTCAAAGCTTGACCATATTTTTTATCGGCACGGCGGCTGCGTTACCCTTGGATTGAATTTGCAAATATGACATGATAACCCCGCGAGTTTACAGCGGTTTCGGCTGCAACATGGATAGCATTCGCTTCGCATTGAAACTGCTATATCGCTGATTCTGCAGCGACAGCGTTTTATCCCATAATTCCCATATAAGTTTGAAGCACATTTCTGAGCTTCCTTAGCAGCTGCCAGCTGCTTGGTGCATATGATACGAACGAGTGTGTTGAATAACGCATGACAAACTTCCTGGGTATTGTTTTACATGTTTTAAGCGACATCGAATAGCAATCTTCATTACTTAATTTCAAATATTAAGTAAATTGATAAAAATTTAAAAAGTTTAAAATTGTTAATGGAGATAATTGTATCAAATTTAATATGAGATAAGCTTGATTTTTATATAGTATAAATAAAAATCATATTGTCGTAATATTTAATTTAATGAATATACGTTTCGCTAATAGTATTAGCTTCTTCAGTATTCTATTTACATTATAATGAAATGAAAGTTGTCATTTTCAGCATGACAACTTTCATTTCATTATAATGTAAATAGAATACTGAAGAAGCTAATACTATTAGCGAATCTATTGCAGGAATAACTAACAGTAAACATTTATGGAAGGCGCTGAAAACTCTTGATATCTATAGTAAATGTAAAAAGTCAGATATTCCTGAACATATTGGTAGTGTTGATAATATTAATGACTATTTTTTAGATAGAGTTATCAAAAATAAAGTAGCACCCGATCATATTGTTACGTTTTTACGTTCGGACTATTTAAAAATTATACGACGCTCCTTGTATTAAACATTTATTTACAACGATTAATTACGATTATTTACAAACACAAGACTTATCAAGGCAGAACACAAATTACTTAAACTAACGAACTATTTCTAACAACGATACACTTATTTATTTATATTGCACTTAACATTAATGATTTATGTGGTTATATTTATTTGTTATTTATTTCACTGGAGCTATATACACACGGGTTCATCTACATTACGCGCTTCGAGTTTGATGAGAACTGTCCGCTATTTCTGCGGCCGTGTATTTATATTGCCGGATAAGGTTCCAGAAACGCCGCGATCTTTACTCGAAGTTCCCGACAAACGCATGACGCATCTCGTATTAGTCACCAAGGCCGCTGACTTCACCCGTTGCACCTGGCTCCAACGTTGTTTCTCGAAGTCTGGAACGCTGTGACTCATATGTCCGCAGCGGCTCGGCCCAAGTTCGTTATAATATGCTTCTCAATTATTACAATTCAAACTTGTCAGAAAATTTAACAAATACGTTCAGCTTTACTCTTGCTTCCGAAACTGACGTAGTGAATGTCTTATCCACAATTAAGTCTAACTCAGTTGGAGTCGACAGTGTAAGTATATCCATGATAAAAATCTGTTGTCCTTTTTTGGATCCTTATTTGCTACATATTATTAACTCTTGTTTGCTAAGTGGGTACTTTCCTAGTCTATGGAAAATAGCAGAACTACTACCTCTTTCCAAGGTTAATTTACCTTCTAGATGTAAGGACTTACGTCCTATCAGCATTCTACCGGCTGTTTCAAAATTATTGGAGAAAATTATGGCAAAACCAATCCGCCAATACCTACATACACAAAACATTTTACCTTCTACCCAGTCTGGTTTCACACCAGGATACAGCTGCGTCACTGCTCTTACATGTATTACTGACGATATTCTCACCGCCATGGACAAAAGCATGTTAACAATTTTAACAATTTTAGATTATTCCAAAGCTTTTGATATGATTGATCATGATTTGCTTTTGGCCAAACTACACTATTTCGATTTTTATCAAGACGCTGTCAATTTATTGGGAAGCTTTCTCAACGGTAGATATCAGCAGGTTAAACTTCATGACAAAACCTCTAATCTAAGGGCAGTGACAACAGGTGTTCCACAAGGCTCCATACTAAACCCCTTTTGTATATCATTTATACATCTGATTTTATAACCTCTGTTAAAACATGTCGCTGTCATTTTTATGCTGATGATACACAGCTCTATCTGTCTTGTGACATATCCAATATACAAACTGCTAATCAAGCAATCAACAATGACTTACATAATCTAATAGATATCTCGAAGAAACACTGTCTTATCATCAATTCGCAAAAATCTGATGTTATGCTGTTTGGTAAATCTTTCATACGAGAGCGGGCCTTGCCTTTTATAAATATATTAATAGAAAATACTCAGCTGTCTATAAAAAATCTTGTAAAAATCTGGGCCTAATCATCGACCATAACTTTAGATTCAAAGAGCACTTAAATAACTGCATTAAAAAAGCCTATATTAATCTGAAAACCCTATATCTCTCCAGACATTCTTTGTCTCAAAACGCAAAAATCTGTTTATCCGATGCCTTGGTTCTGTCACTGTTTACTTACGTTGATACAGTATATGGTCCTTGTTTGGATAGTACTGATGTCAAACGAGTGCAAAGAGTGCAAAACTCTTGCTTGCGATTTATTTTTGGCTTAAGAAAGTTCGATCATGTATGCCACAAACTCTCTGTAATTAAATGGTTGAACATGAAAAATCGTAGGTCACTACATTTAGCTTGCTTATCCTATAAGCTGATAACTTCAAAAATTCCTGATTATCTTTACAATAAACTACGATACAGGACTGACGTTCACAATATTAGTATTAGGAGTAAAGGACTTTTAACTTTACCTGCTCACAAATCTAGTCTATACGAACGCTCTTTTTCATATAATGTTGTCAAAATGTATAACTCCCTATCTTTATTTTCTCAGACACTCAGTATTCGTAAATTCAAACGTCTTTATCATGCTTATTTACTTGCAACTCAGTAAAGTAGCCATTGAATTTTGATTTCCTAGGGTGTGTTTATTGGTCTACTATTTCCTTTCTTTCTTACTGTATTTTTTGTATATCATTGTTTTTTGTTTTTTTTAATAAGCATCGAGCACATTAACGATAATAATTTGCATTTATATTTTTATTAATTATTCAATTAAGGTTAAGTGGAAGAACAGTGCCATTACTTCAAAATGGCGTCTGAACTTCGCCTTTTGTATAGTAAATATTATAATCTTTTTTCGCTTATGTATTTTGTTTTGTCGAAGCAATAAAGACCATTTATTATTATTATTAAACGTATATTCATTAAATTAAATATTACCACAATATGATTTATATTTATACTATATAAAAATCAAGCTTATCTCATATTAAATTTGATATAATTATCTTCATTAACAATTTTAAAATTCATTACTTAAACCTTGTTATGTTAAACTGGTAGAATGAATGATAAAATATATTTTCAATTATAGCATAATTACTTTTTTCTAATGACAGATAGCCGGAAGGTTTGAGCGTCTGAGTCACAAAGGGCCATTTTGAGAAACTTTCAGATACGAATTTTGCAAGAATGTTAAGAAAAAAGTGTTGGAAACAATAATAATCACAATAAGGCTAAAATATATAAATCATGTAATACCAAAATTTAAGAATTTTGTGGAGTAAAACAAAAAATGTCTATGGATTTTAATGGGTCCACCTAAGACTCATTAACGCACCTCTTTTGTAGACGTCGGTTTCCTTTAGAAGAAGAGCCAGAAAGCCGAATTGACGTGTTCGAAAGAAAGGTATGGGGAAGCAAATCCTAAACATACCACAAATCATAGAAAGAGAATTTAACTTCGTCACTATCTCCTTTTTTCTCCATTACTCAAAAGTTTCTGATTCTATCAAATGAAGATTGTTGCGGATTCCAGAAGAGATAGGTGTACCAAATCATCATCAACCGCATCCGGAATTTATAGGATAACAATTTGACCTCTGTAAGAGTGAGCAAAACAATGTCGAATCCGAACAAAAAGGATGTATTCTTTCTACGCTGGCGAAACTTGGACCTGAAGCATTCAAATAGGAAGAAAATTCAGATGTTCGGATTTAAGTGTACCGGATGATGTTCAGAGTAGGATAACTGACGCACAAACGCAATCACTATGATGAGATTAGTCATAAATGTCTTAGCACAGTAAAAATATTTACCTTGGTTATTTTAGTTACGCGGACCAGTTAGAGGGCACCTTAAAAATATTGTCATCGAGAGTATGACAATCCGGAAACCAACGTTAGGATGATCTGCGAACATTACCATCTCATAAGACAGACATGCCTGGAAGAGAATCGTAGATATATTGATAGGTTAATCTGAAAATTGACGGTGCCACTGTTTCTATTGAAAGGAAAGATCTTCAGTCGGGCAATTGACTTCAAACAGAGAGGTTGTGCATGATGAGGTGAGTGCTATCGTAGCGTCAATGTAGCTGTTTGAGAAAGTCTTGCCTTTTCAATTTTGGTAAAGTGCGACCTTTATCGAGCATACTCAACTTCCCAAAGCGGAGCCTACCTATCTGAGAATCATAATCCCGTCTCGTTTGAGTACCGTGGAATTACATATCAATCGACAATTAGATACATTTGAAAGATACTAGCCCTGGAGAATCATCTCGTTGTCAGCGCGTAGATAAACGTCGACTCTTCGTGGTCAGTCTTCGAACTGCCATGTTTATTCTTTATTCGACAAGCCGCCACAGCCTTCAAAGATCTTTCGTTATATCTCGTGTAGATTGGTGCCAAATTTGCCCGTCATTATCCTCGAACTGTCTATTTTGGTTTTATTAATTTTTGGTTTTTGAAAAAGTTCGCTAGGTTCTTGAGTGATTTTGAGTTTTTCAGCTGATTTCTCTTGAAAAAAAAAGTTTAAAAGAATTAGAACGTTACTACCTAAATTATTATACATATTGCGATGACCCCTTATTTGTTTATTAATTCGCTTTCGCCCCACGTTGCGGAGCCACAAAATTTGCGATGTATAGCTCTCTCTAATTAAATTAAATATTAAATTGTTAGAGCCTCCACACACTATTTTGTTTGAACTAAAATTCTCAGGCAGATTAAAAGTAAGCTGTATTTATTTAAATGCCTAAATGAATGGTTATATGCCCGTTTTCATATTTCATCTAACTGCGAATAATGATAAGTAAACGCTAGCTCTCAAGTAAAGCAATTACTTTAACTCAGTTGGGTTCCTTGTCGATTGTAAATTATAAATTATAATGAGTACGGTTCTGTCTACCGCATTAGTTCCAATACGCATAAGCAAAATATTTGAAAGTAGGTCAATTATTACACAAAATGGATTCCGTCTGCAAGATTGCGTGTTTGACGTTTTAAAATCGTGATATTATGAAAGTTCGTACAGGTATTTATTTGAATTTTCGCGCTTTGGCGGCATTAATTATCTTCTGTTTTAGGCAATTAATTGTTTATGACGTCAGAAGAGACGCCGCTGGAGGAAATTAGCAATTGTTTTTCGGCCGTGTCCGGTTTCGCCTTCGCATAACCTCAAATAATGGAATCCGCTTGGTTTGCGAGCTGCACCTCCTCTATAGCCGCGAAAATGCTTGGATGTTCTTAAGTAATGTTTCCTTTATCATGCACGTAACTTTTCCGGGTCTCTAACGTAGTTAATTCTAAGTGAAATTTGTACCTGATATTTCGCCGAACACCTCGGATCGCTGTAGTGACGCAGTTGAGTTGGTGGAGCTGCTACGGCCCCCTTCGTGGTGAAACCTCTTGGAGACGTTGCTACAGGGCTGCTCTACGTCCTGGAATCTTCCCCTCTATGCTGCGATGATGTCCTTGGCGACACGCAGTGATCGAAAATTCGAACTGAGCTGCTGCTAACTTCTCGATGGAACTATATATTTTTTTTGTGGCGGAAACTATTTCAAACAATACCACACCAACTGGGATATGCACTTAGTAAAACGGTACACTTTTTAAGTTGAAAAATGTTCATTTATTATGCAAAAATGTGATTTAAAGAGGAGTACAATTTACATTGTCATTTCTTATAATTTATTCATTTGTTCTCCCCCAAATCCGTTATAAACACAATCTAATATAATATTAATATAAACGGAAATTATCCAAGTTCAAATCAATTACATTTTGAATTAAATCTGCTTATAAACTATTATATTTACAAATTTCTTATATCTAAAACATTTTTAATTATTAAAATGTGTCTTCGCGCCACCACACGTTTTATTAATTGCTTTTCTCTGTTCACACGCGTAATTGCACAGATTAATTTTTTAGAGTTCACTTCCTGCACAATTTCTTTTCCTGTCTCTGTTTGCTTTTCATTCGTTTTCCCATGTCATGTGTACTTTTCACCATTGCTATTTCCTGTTTATTATGCCTGCCTTGTGATTGCTTTTTGCAACGTATAATTAGTTTATTCTGGATAATACTTTTTTTTAGAACCCTCACAAAATTTCACTGTCTAAATTAATTGAATTCTACGCTTCATTTTCTTGCACATAGCAAACCCTTTTGTAATTAATAATTTCTTTTGGTTCGGCTATTACTTTTGCACAAACCTATTATTTAAATTGATCTGACAGTCAACTTAGATCCCTCTGAGAAATGAGCTTTGCCTTTTGCGTTCCTTATTCAATTACTACTCTATTACTGGCATCTCTTTACCAATGCATTTATTCTGTGAAATTCAAGTTTTAGCCTTACAGTTATATAAAACACCTCAACCCTGTGCTTATTGAAATGTCCATTAAATTGTCAACGCTATCAGAGTTGAGTTGTAGGGCCTAAGATCATTCCAATATATAAAACCAGGATCGTGCGTAAGGAAAAAGTGAAACTTCGATTTCAAAATATTCTCCAGCATTCTCAATATTTTTCAAATACCATGTAACAAATTTTAAAAATCTAGGTATTTATTGATTGCTTGGAGGTGAAATGACATTTTCTAAAAACTAAAAGTGATATTTAAGTAACTAAATCCAGTCACAACGCCATAAATAAGTTTCTGAAATCGAACTTTACGTTTTATTTTTGTGGTAAACTTAATTGTTCTACTATTAACATGTAATACAGATGCTAATGATTTCATTTTTATACAATTTTTGAAAGTACCTTTCTTTCTAAAAATGTTGAACGAATTATAAGACAAATATTATTGTATTTAAAAATTAAGTTGTTAGGAAAATTTAAGAGATTCTGGTAGCTTTTTTGAATTCCAGTTTTTTTCAGCAATATTTTCTTTAATTTATGAAATATAAGCGCATACATTGGTAGCTCTCAAAATTTCGTTTTTATTAAAACAACTAGCTACACGTTTTTGTTTCACCCGTCATCTGTAGAGTTCTGCAAATATAAATGTTCCTGTTCTACCGTCTCGCTTTTCATAGTTCCCTTTAAATGTTTCAACTGTTAGCCTATATGAGGAATTCTGTGTCACGTTTCGAGCTCATCTCACGGGTTACGTCATGTTTTTACGATCGAGTTGGCGTCAGCCGGACGCAGTTTAAGGGACAAGTCTGAACTTGGTGTGAACCTACGTGACGTTCTGATCGTACACCGTTGGGAAATATGTTAGAATATTTGCAGCGCATCTACGTGCGGGAGCCAGCAAGGGACGTGTAGCCTGTCTTTTTTTACCGCGCGTCTCTAAGGAATTTCGAATTACGCATCCAAATACCTAAGAAGTAGTTTAGTCCTGCTCTCGGCATTCCCGAACTGCGGAAAGCCCGTCCAAATTCCTTGTTCTGTGTAGCCAATCTGATGCTGAATAAATAAGAATAAAATTGTAAACCTTATTGTACCAGAAAGAAGTTATTCATATTTAATAAATGGTATTTAATTTCATTTAATTAGTTGTATGTAGCTTGATTTAGTTGTGCTCGGGGTGTGACAACCGGTAGCTAATTAGCGAGGATAGTGCTTTGTGTGTGGGAATCAACTTCAAGTGTGAGGCCATGTAAGGATTGATAGTCAATAAAAATTTTCGTCGAATAACATATTTCTACAAAAACGCCTGCTGGCGGTTTTCAAATAAGCGAGGTTTCTACGTACGTAACTACCAAGAGGGGTCGTAATTGGTCGTCGAATTTGCCCCTTGTGGTACGCCCCAAAATAAACAATTAGTGGCGTATTTTAATCATTTATAATTTGACAATTTCAACTGTCACTTGTGGCTATTTATAGCTACGATTGTATAGCGTTCGCGTATAAGTTTTGAGGGAAGCACAGCAGATATTTTGGTTACAGCGGATGCACCACTCGTTTTGTAATACCAATTATATAATATTAACCGTGTTCTTCATTTAAGGACTCATATTTACCTGCATATTTAATATTTCAATAGATTCAACTTTCTAGATATAAAGGCAGCTTTGGATACAGTTGAGCGAGGAATAATATGGGAATGCTTAGAGGAACAGGAAGTGACAACGGAACTAATAGAGGCCATCAGAAGTATATACAAAGTAGTTAGAGGAAAAATTCAAATAACTGGACTGACATCAGGGGAATTCAAGATGGAGAGCGGCATAAAACAGGGCGATAGCCTAAGCCTAAGCCCATTACTGTTTATAATAATAATGAATAAAATAGTAAAAACTCTAAAATAGAAACGAGAGGATTGAGCACAATAATAAAATATAGAAATCTGGAACCAGTTAAGGTGAAAAGTTTAATGTATGCAGATGACATAGTCATAATGGCAGATACGGATAATAAATTACAAAAGCTAGTCAACATATGGGTGGAGGAAATAGAGAAAATGAAAATGGAGGTCAACATTAAAAAAAGTAAAACATTGATAGTGAATCAAAACCAGGAGAGGGGACAACATAGAGAAGTAAAGTGTAAAGGGAGTAATATGGAAAGAGTATCAACATTTGAGTATTTGGGAACAATAATTACAGAGGATGGCTGAATAGAAGCAGAACTGCGGAACAGAATGAGGAGAGGAAATAGTATCTACTGTGCACTACATAAAACGATATTGGAAAAAACGAGATAGACCAAAAGGTGAAATGAATGGTACATAACGCGATAACAATACCGACAGCATCGTACGCTAGTGAAAATTGGACGATACAAACTAAACATGAGAGTATAATAACGGCCATAGAAATGAAACACTTGAGAAGGATAGCGGATAAGACAAAGTTTGATAGAGTACGGAATGAGGAAATAAGAGAAACTTTACAACAGGAACCAATAGTGAAGAAAATTAAAAAGAGACAGTTAACATGGTACGGTCATATACAACGAATGAAACCAGAGAGAATGTGCAGAAAAGTGTTCGAAAGACAGTAAATGAAATGAAAAGATTAGCAAGAGACAGAAAGGAATGGAAAAATTGGGTTAAGGAGGACTGGGACGTATAAATCCGACGCTGGATGGCATAAGGATAAGAGCGAAGAAGAAGAAGAGAAGATTCAACTTAATTTTAATCTTTGTGGTTTTTTAGTTTTGGTTTTGGCATGTGACTATATATATTTCTATGTGTGTATTTTCCTTTATGTGCAGTTTTGTCAAGTATGCGGACGGCCTGCAAGTAAATCATCACAAGGTAGGTCCGTGGATGTTCAAGCTAGGACGTCATCTACAGCTGGCACCAAAACTAAGCAACTATCTTCCTATCTCGGACTTCAAAGAGGGCAATTTTCTAACAAAGTCCGTGGCACTCAAGGCAATTAACATCTTTATTCAGATTGACAGGTCGTTGCCCTAATTAACTATTAACGTAATGATCCTCGCCCTCCCACTGGGTATAGCTGGTAAATTTTGTTACAGGACATCGTAACGTAGTTGGGGCAACCGATCCTTGTCCTTTCTTGATTTATGTTGTAAATGTCGTTTTATCGTGTAACAGACTGTGTAGTGCCGTAATGTTGAATATAGCCTGTAACAAAGTTCAGATATAAAGTTTAAATTAAAAATATTAATTTTAATTTTATGTACGACCGGGCGGAATCACTTTATACCCTATCTTTGAAGGCACAATGTGTGACTTTACAGCCCAAGAGCCATAAAGTTTGTCAGTTTGCAAAGCAATGACATCGTAGATTGCTAATATTGATAAAAGTTAGAAATCTGGTTTTAATTGTGAATATTCCGGTGTGTACATAACATTTTGTATGCAGCTAGTGCCGCGGGCCGTAAACGCATTCTTACGTCTTTGGTACGTAATTAACTATTGTTTGTTTCTCTAAAAATCTTTTTATTTATTTTATGCAGTAAATACAAAATGAAATGACATAATTATTAAACACATTGTAATACACTCAAAACGAAGTGTACTACTGACATTCAATTTTGTTTAATTTCATTACCTTCCGATTTTTCGTCAATATTTAATTATATATAATACAAAACCTTATTACACCAAGTAATGCACTTAAAATACTAAAATGTTTGATAATTTTGTAAAAACTTTCTACAGATATATCTGGTGAATTTAAAAATAGTAGAGTCTAGCGTTTAATAAAAGCTTAGCGAAGAAAACGCTCAGTTGTGTTGACGTGATGATTTTCAATTAAAAAGCGAAGAATAATAAAAAATTATATTTTTTATTGAAACTTTGTATCTGAACTTACCTTTTGAATATAATAATAGCTTTCTTATAATTTTTTAAAGAATTTTTAGAAATAAAGGTAAATACAGGTAGTTTTGCAATGTTAAATTAATTTCATTTCCAGCCAAACCGTTAAAGAATTAAAAAATATTATATCTCTAAAATTGTTCTTAAATGACAAACAAACTTTTATGCAGGGCCAAATGTGTTTAAGAATTAATAATAAAATGGTTTCCCATGCATTGCATATTTCTTTAAAATACTGTACATACAAGTACATGAAAGTTGGAGATATATTTTACCAACATCAACTAAAAATAGATTTCTTAAATAAATTTTATTTCTAAAGGAACAAATTAGAAGTTACAGCCTTGTAAAGTTGATTTAAATACTTTTTATCTACGACAGTGCGTAAAATTTCCTTTTAGTTAGCAGTTTTAAGTTTGTAAAACGACTGTTTAATAACATGTTTTCATTAGTTTACGTCGTCAGTAGATTTCATTAGGCACGTTGTCAGTAGCAACCTGTTTTAATAGTTATTTAACCAACAAGTGTGTTAATGAAGGCGATTATTAATCGCCCATTAACAAACGAGTTGATTACAAAATTTTTTCGTTGACCGCAAAATCTTTTTTTGTGGCGAAAAATTTGATTAATACAACTAACCTCCATGCAAAATATCATCAAAACGTCAAAATCACAAAAACAGTTAATTAATGAAAAAGAGTGTATTAATCAAAAACAGTGTATTAATAGATCTATTAATCCATCATTTTGTAAAAAACAGTTAATTAATGAAAAAGAGTGTATTAATCAAAAACAGTGTATTAATGACGTCTATTAATCCATCCTTTTATAGGAAAAATAATTCATTAATATAAGTAACAAGCGGTCAACGAAAAATTTTTTTAAAACACGCAAAATTACGACCGGTTGCTGGTAATCCTAATTTAATTTTTTTTTATATTTACCGTGGTTTCTAGATTCTATATTAGATAAAATATTGTACGATACACATGCGTAAAGCATCTTTAGTCACTCGCGGGGCTTTAAACGCTCGCTCACTCGCGTTTTAACTCTACCCCACTCGTGCCTAAAGAGTAGCTTTACGCACTTGTATCGTAAATTACTATTTTAAAATATGGTTGTAAACAAAAAAATTATTTTACGTAAAAAAGTTCTGGTGGCATTTTTAGCTAAACATTCGTTTTTGAAATTCACTCAAAAATGTCTTCTAGTATGGTGTTTTTAATTACTGTATCGTGTGCCATGTTATGTAAAGAAAGCTGCAAAACGACCATGTTCAGCTCAAAATGTCAAGAGAACTTTCGACGTAAAATTAATTTTTCGTTCATAGTGGGACACAGAGTGTTTAAAATGAGAATTTTTTAATGGAAAACATTTTTTAGACCCCATAACTACGCCACCGATCAAATTACAGCATTCTTATTTCTAATTTACGCTGAAAAGATTAACAATAAATCTCCGGCGAGCTTTAACGTGTTTAAAAAAATAGTTTTTTGAATTCGACTTTACACACCCTAACTTTCTGGTGTGAATCTATAGGGAAAAAAAAATATTTGCAAAATGTTCTCAACTTTTACTACTAATTTGTACATGGTTATTCAATTTCGAAGCTTACTATTGAGATTTCGAAAACGATAGGAGATAAAAGTATATAGCAGATTCTAATATAAAACTAAAAAGGTTACTAGTTAATTACTACTATTTTTTTTAGGTTTTAATATTTTTGATTGCCTTTAGCACTAGTATTAATGACAGAAAGTAAGTTAAGTAAGTATGTATTATTCAACTTTTCATATCTTCTCTTCTTCTTCTCCCTAGACCTGCGATTTGTGATTTTCAACTTTATTCATCCTGTCATGCTGGAGTGTTATGCCTTGATAACTTTCTGGGCTCTTTTGAAGATTGGTATTAAAACACTCTTCATCCAGTGCCTGGGGATAGTACCAGTCTCACGTCCTCGACTGAGATTGTCAATCTTTACCACTGCAGTTTATTAGTTCATTGTTATCTATTGGTGGTGATGAACGATTTTTAAGATTTGTTGTGCTTTCAGGTACTTATTAATTTATTTTGGTTGATATCTCTGTGTCTTCAATTTCTTCAGTTTCGTTTCCTCAGTGGTTGATACTTGTTTATTTTTATCAGGGTTTGGTGAGAATTCGTTGATTATACTGAATTAATGTAGATACCTCTTTAAAAGAACATTTGAACAACAATGTTTTAAGAATTACAACTATCTAGGACAAGCTTTAAAATTCGGTCCAAGTTCCTTGTTTCATCTAAAATTGTATAGATAAACGGCAATTTCACTGAAACAAGCGATTGGTGATAACTACAAAAGATTATTTAAGTTAAGTAATTTATTTAATAACAAAACATAATCACGTAAAATTACTTTGAAACGATAATAATTATCGCATCAACAGATTATTCTAAAAAACACTTCAACCAGAATTGAAGTATCGCCTTCTCAGATGTAACGAGAATGTCCCTTTCTAGAATTGGACGTGTCTAGCAACTTACTGCTCCACAAATGGCAAATATCCGACTCACCCTATTGCGACTGTGGAGTGCCAGAGCTAACTTATAATTAAATGTTTTAGGTTAATAATTAATAAAATATATTAAGATATTATTAATAAAGTACTTCACAGTTTTGTGTTTTGTTTATACCGCAAATGACGTAAACGAAATTGTAAGAAGAAAAAAGGTGCTAATACAGTGTGTCCCGTTTGAGATTTAGACAACTTTGCAGCTTTCTCATCGAAAGTAGCAGGCCCTGCTTTATTATACAACGTGGCTGCGTAGAATAATTTATTACATGAGCCCAAATGATTTAGTGCAACTGCATTTATTTTCTCTCTAAGTAGATTAATCTACAAATATATGTACAAAGCAAACCATACAAAAAATAAGAAACAAATTTAAATTGTAAAAACCATGGCACATTAACTATGCTTAAATCTGATGATGTGAACAGTTCATGAAGTTTTTGTATCAATCGCGTGGCCGCTAATTGTACTTCATTTACAATACGAAATATTATAGTAATTTAAGATGCAAGTAACGTTATCAAGCGTTTTACATTACGAGAGGATAGTTTGAATGAACGACGTTAAGAGCGAGTTCTTCAAAATTCTCGAGTAATGTAGAAAGCAGATAACGTTACGTATATGGCAACACGGTTTATTTTATCCTAAAATACTAATCTTTTTAAAAAGAAGGAAAATGGTTATTAATGACACAACAGCGAGTGGTGGTATCACTAGTAAGATAAAAACTCAATACTGTACTGTTGGTAATACTGTCAGGTTATGTTAAATTTGAGATTTTCAGGTTAAGTTTTGCGCCAGTTTGTGTCAAATAACAAAAAAAAACCTAACCTACTAACATCGAATTTGACATAGACTGACAATACACTTCACTGCTGTCAACATGTGATTACATGCTAATAAAGTATCGTTATGTTATTTTTCTTAACAACACTAGTGCTGTTAAATATATCTTATCGCAACTTGTTGCTAAGGAGTTATTGTCATAATAACATAATAGGATAAAATAAAAACATGTTTTATAACCTGATAAAATAGGTTTTGATTGATCCGTAACGTCTTTTAATATAAACTGTGACTATACAAAATTATTAATTATAAATAAATTTTCTACGCTCTGTAGTGGCATTTATATATGATGGTTTCTTAATAAGCAGTTTACGGAAGCACAGTGGATGTCAGTAGGGGCTAAACAATTGCATATAAAAGATAATCGTCTATGATTTGCTTCTTTGTTTATTGTGAACTAGATATAGACATATACAGTAGTGGGTTCCTTATAGATCACCTGCTATGTCTCTCTGATCTGTCGACGACACCGCTTTCTTGACTGTTTCACATAACTGGACACTGCCTTTTCCTTCATGGGATTGAGGTATCGTAACGAATTCTGCATTCCCGCTATATTAAAGTGTGTTTGGGTACCTAACTTTTGCATTTTGTGTAAATTTTGTGTTTCGTGTGGCTAATCTACCGCCTTTTTTGAAGCGCTTGCATGATTAAATTTTGAGCTATGTTCGGAGTGATAACGGTTAAATTTGTGTATTACTGTATTTACACATTAGTAGCCCCTTCAAGGATTTTGAATGCCTTCTTGGCTATCGTTTGCGTGTTTTGAAGTCAATCTTTCCATACTAGCTTGTATCCTTGTGACGCCATATAGGGAAAATAGTTGAAATTAGTCTTAAGATTATTGTACCCAAAATTTTGTATAACTTGGCGTGTTCATTATAGCGTTTTTAGTAATTAACGTATTAAGAGGGGTAACCCAGTCTTAACATTCGAGCATATTTTTACGACTCGAGCGAGCGCAGCGAAGCAAGAGTGGTAATTTATGTGGGAAATGTTAAGACGGTTTCCCCTCGAAATGCGTTTATTGTTCATTGAGGCAATAATTTTGAATCAATAATAATTACTAAAAACTGCTAAATCGAAATCGGACTACCATGAATATGTGTGATGTTGCTATACTGCATGCATGTTAAATGAGTGGATGCATGTTAAATGTATCTTAACATTCGAGGACGCGATCATGTTAAACACTGTTTAACATTGCAATGAACAATAAAAATATTAGTCTGTGTCCTTTTTATTATTCTGTAGTAAGGGAGATATGTAGAACGTATTTTTGTAAAAACATTAATAGCTGAAGGTGAGGTAAGTGAAGAGATGTCCATTTCATCATCTTCATGCTACTCCGTTTATGTTTCTCCAAGGTTGGAGAGGCCTCTAAAAGCAGGAGCTTAATTAGGCACCCTTGTGGCGTCTAACTTAATTAGTGTTCCTGACGTGCCCTTATTTTGAAGCAGCAAACAAATATATTTCATCTTAAACCGCTCTTGTCCAAACTGACAGATAGCTGGAGCAAATAATTGTTAGGGGTTGTGTTTGTTTTTGTTTTAAGTACAGTTTTGGCATGTAACAACTTATTAGGAATTTTACATAAAGTCGTTTTACAAAACAAGGTCAGCGAACTCTTACTTTTTCTTTGTTTATGTTTATCAACAACCCTATAGTTGATAACTTGGCAACATTATAATTTGTTCTAATTCTAATATCCCCACACCTTTCATTGACAGGTAAAGTTATACACCAATCAAACTATAACAATATCATAACCTATCCGGAACTTAAACTTTCCTTCCGCTCTTCGTATAAATACTCTTCGGCTCAATAACGGGTAAATCTTTGCTTTTTCCGGCAGTTGCCCTTTACTTTCATTACAATTTATTTTAAATTCCTCCGACGAACTTATTCTCAAAGAATAAATACGTTGGATTGGGCATACTTGGGAAACCCGCCCGACAGTGAGGCGTGGCCAACAGTGAGACATATTAATTTTTATGAACTTCTATTATTTCAAATTTCGCGCCACTATGAGGTTTCAACTTTCCTTTAACCACAGCCAACTTCATGCTAATCGTTTGACGTTTGTGAAAGAGGTGTGCTTGTTATCGTTATTTTAAGAAAATGTTGTAAGAAAACTTTACTATGCACGTAGTTGAAATTTTTTGCGGTAAGTTTATTATTTGAATTTCGTTTCTAGCAGTTTTAAACCTTTGTTTGAGCATATTTGCTCATTGTTTTCCCGAATAAATAATCTTGATAAATAGTTGAGGTTATGGTGAAAATTAATTATTTATGGGAACATGCAGATGTCCAACTGTGAGACAAAATCAAACGTCCTACAGTGAGACATGTCTCACTGTTGGCCATCACTGTTCTGGATTTTTGTTTATTATTCGCTATAAGAATGTTTGTAATTTTTCTTGAAAATAATTCATATTTGTATAAAAGGATTTATTATAGTATTTTTATATAAAATGTACCAAGGAATCATGTTTTATTTTATTGTTTAAGGTGAGTAAAATGCAAGTTAAGAAGAAATTAACAAAGAATAATGACGTGGCAATGAGAGAAGCAGTAGCTTTGGTGATGCAACGAACACCTCTAAGAGAAGCCGGAAATATTAAGAACATACCGTTTCAAACCCTACATAGGTTGAGACCTAATTATGAGGTGAATAAAATATTTACAACCGAACAAGAAGATAGTTTGGCGCATTATATAGTAACATGCTCAAAAATGTTTTATGGGCTGCCTCTTGTAGAATGTAGACGACTCGCATATGAGATGGCAGTACATAATAATGTTACCATTCCGGAAAACTTCGGAGATGGCTGGTGGAAAAATAATGCTTCTTTTCATGAAAAGGCATAGCTCTAAGTTATCTCTAAGAACACCTGAAGGGTGTAGTTTAGATAATTTCTGAAACTTTTTTGTGGCGTGAATCTATAATTCATATTCTTTTTTGGGTATATCGCCACTCTGCAAATTAAAATTATTAAATAACGTATTAAATAACAAACTGGAACAGGTGATTCAAAGGGATGTACGGGAAGACGATTTCAACCGTATGTACAACTATATTAATTATACCTACATCAAAACACACACAGAGCAGAAACGTACACATTTAAAAAAGTTCCAACACCTCATACAAGAAAAACACACAACTGAACTGATTACGCTAAAGAACAGTGACACTTTTTTAAATAAAACAGTAGCTAATCTGTCTTCTAAAGAACTAAACGCCACTGACAAATTAGTTCTTGGCAAAGGACTCAACTACGCAGTGGCGCCAAAACGAATTAATAAACTTGATTTAGTTACAGCCATAGAAGAGACTTGTCAAAAACTTCCAGAAGACATTAGACAGGAATACAGGATTAGAAACAAAATCATACTTGAACGACCTTACACAATCAGACAAAATATATCCAAACAAGAAAAACAGTCACTACACACACTAAAAACCGATAACACAATTAAAATTCTACCTGCAAACAAAGGCAATGCCACAGTAGTACTGGACACAACCACATACAACTAAAAACTTTTAAAACTAATTGGTGAGGGACAATACACTAAACTAAATAAAGATCCAACACATACAATAGAAACAAAAATATACAAAACACTTTACAAACACAGAGAACAATTTACAGATTTTGTAAGACGTACACTAACACCACACTACAGTAAACCACCACATTTTTATGGATTACCAAAGATACATAAACCAAATGTACCACTTAGGCCAGTAGTTAGTTCTATAGGTTCTCCTTGTCACAGTTTAGCTAAATATTTACTTAAAATACTGTCTCCTATATCAGGAAACACAGACACATATATAAAGAACACGCCATATTTCCTTGAAAAATTGAAAGAAGCAAACATAAACACACAACACTTAATGGTTAGTTTTGATGTAGTTAGTCTCTTCACTAATGTTCCAGTAGACAAAACACTCAACATCATTAAACATAGGTTACAAAACGATAACACATTACATACACGAACAACATTCAATATGGAACTTTTAACTCTATGCATTAAAACGACATACTTTCAACTAAACAATGAATTTTACCAACAAGATTTCGGGAGGGCAATGGGTTCTCCTCTATCTCCTATTGTTAGTAACATTTTTATGGAAGACTTTGAACAACAACATGTCTACACATACACTAACAAACCAGTAGTTTGGTGGAGATATGTCGATGATGTTTTTGCAATTTGGCCTCATGCTATGGTTGAGGTGGACAAATTCCTTGAACATATTAACAGTAAAGAAACCTCCATCAAATTTACATTACAATCAGTTACCTTTTCTTGATACACTAATCACACGCACAATAAATACTTTTGAAACATCAGTATACCGTAAAAAAACCAACACTAATAGGTACTTACATTTTAACTCCAACCATCACAAAAACATAAAGACAGGTGTTGTAAAAAGTCTTTACGACAGAGCCAAAGTTGTTTGTTCTAATGATGAAATTTTCAAAAAAGAGAAAGAATTTATTGTTAATGTTTTACAAGATAATGGCTATCCAGAGACTATTGTTCGGAACATTTTCAATACACGAAACAATGCCACACGCGTACAAAGAAATGACACTCAAACATATAATAATTTAACTATACCTTATATTCCAGGCATATCTGACAAAATTAGACGAATTGGGAATAGATTCAATGTTAGGACGGTATTCAAAACGATGAATACCTTACGGTCAGTTCTAACAAAAACTAAACCGTTCAACGAAGAACAACATTCAAAGAATTGTATATACAGTGTGGTCCATTAAGTGTGCAACAAATGGGACATTTTTTTATTAGTTGTAAAACCGAAATTTAAATACAAAGTTAGTGCATGTTTGATAACCATATCAGATGCCCTTAGAATGGCTTCAAGTCAAACAATATACAGGGCAGGACAAAAAATATGAAATTCGTTCAAGAACAAAGTTACCTTATTTCAAAAAATATAGCAAAATTTTATTGAGAAAAGTTGTTTAGAATCAAAAGTTATGCTCAAATACAAAGTCACGGCCTCCTATTCGAATTTTAATTCTTTTTTTGTAAAATTTTGTATATGATACATATTTTTATTATTTTGATTTTATTAAGAGTTTTTCATATGTAAATTATTATTAGTAAAGCATTTGCCTTGTTAAAAAGAATATTTGCGAAATTCTAAAGTTCTGTTAAATATCGTTGCAACAAACATGAAGTGGACGCTTACCTAAAAAAATATAAATCCAAGTAAATTTTACAAATACGCTTCAAGTTGCTAAAAGTTATTTAAAAGGGATGTGGTTGTGGCTACTTTAAATACATATAAAATCAAAATAATAAAAATATGTATCATACGAGGGTAATACAAAATTTTCCAAAAAAGAATCAAAATTCTAATAGGAGGCCGTGACTTTGTATTTGAGCATAACTTTTAATTCTAAACAACTTTTATCAATAAAATTTTGCTATATTTTTTGAAATAAGGTAACTTTGTTCTTGAACGAATTTCATATTTTTTGTCCTGCCCTGTATATTGTTTGACTTGAAGCCATTCTAAGGACATCTGATATGGTTATATCACATGCACTAACTTTTGGCAATATTTAAATTTCGATTGTACAACTAATAAAAAAATTTCCCATTTGTTGCACACTTAATGGACCACACTGTATAGTATCCCCTGTGAATGCGGGAAATACTATATCGGTGAAACGTCCAGACCGTTAGCAGTTAGAGTTAAAGAACATAAAAATATGATGAAAACCTATCAATTCAATAAGTCTAAGCTGGCAGAACATGCTTGGGATAATAATCATAAAGTACACTGGAATAACACAAAGATCTTGTCTAAAGAATCAATGTCAACTAAACGTAAAATTAAGGAGACGGCATATATTTTACTTAACGAAGAAAAATGCGTGTCGCCTTTCTCAATATTTTTAGACACTAGTTGGCTATCGATTCTTAAAGATCAGATCAAGTAGGTTTAGACAATCAACAAACGTCAATGTCAAGCAATTCACTGGAGGTTGGTGGTTTTCAATCTCCGTGAAAAAGCTAAGTTTTCTTGTTCCTTTTTAATTGTTATTCGTTGACAAAGAGGGCAGATTGTCCCTCGAAACGTTCGTTATTTAATACGTTATTTAATCGTTTTAATTTGTAGAGTGGCGAAATACCCAAAAAGGAATATGAATTAGGTGTAGTTTAGCTCTTGCAACAGCTTTTAACAAGCCAAATGTCGAAAAGTTTTTTAATAAGCTAGACGAATGTTACATTCGTAGTTCTTAATTTGCAGATTGCACACGGTTATTTAATTAGGATGAAACTGCTACTATGACTAACCAGAAACTTCATTTGAAAGTTGTCGCCGAGAGAGGGACGAAACAAGTGAGCAAAGTGACCAGTGGCGAAAAAGGGACATTAGTTACTACCTGTATGATAGTTAGTGCAGCAGGAAACTGGATAGCACCTGCAATGGTTTTTCCAAGGGAGAAATTCGTGAACAGAATGGTACGTGGCGCTACCCCTGGGACATTGGGATTGGCAAGTAAGTGCGGGTGGATGAACAGTAATCTATTTCTAAAAGTGATGGAGCACTTTATAAAACATAGCGGATCTTCTAAAGACAACCCATCGCTACTCCTGTACGACAATCACGAAAGTCACGTTTCTATAGAAGTTTTGAACCTAGCCAAAACAAATCGCGTAACAATATTGACATTTCCGCCTCATTCAACACACAAACTTCAGCCGCTTGATGTTGGTGTCTTTGGACCGATTCAAAAATATTATGATTCATTTGTTGATAGTTGGATGCTGCATCATCCAGGTGAAAGGTTTTTTATTTATGAAGTAGCCGAATGTATCGGGAAAGCACATGACAAGGCAATGGTACCAGAAACAATTACAAGTGCATTTCAAGCTACAGGCATACTACCATTTAATAAGCATATCTTTAAGGAAAGCGACTTTATATGCAGTTCAGTGACTGATAAACCAGCACCCATAGAAACTGGGTTACCCAATGAAGGTTAAGCATTTAATGTTTCAGCTGAATCTGGAACATATGATAATTTAAACGAAAGATTTAGTCAGTCCAGTGCAACTTGAACCCCATCACCGACAAATATTAAACAGCAGTCTGAGCTGGTAAACTCAACATTTATTTCATCTATCGAATTTAGAGGATATTCAAAATCCAAGGCGCGAACAGGAATCAGAAAACCAAGAAAAAAGGAAAATGTATCATAGCGACTGGCACTCCTGAAAAAAAAGAGTTAGAAAAATAATTTGAAGAAAGGCAATTAAGGTTAAGAAGAACGAATGCAGTTAAAAGAAAAACTGACAAAGAAGCCAAGAAACGACTCATTATAAAAAAGAAGTCCATATTGCTGGAAGACAGTTCAGAGAGCGGGCGCTCGCCTGACCTCGATTCAGAATCTGAAATTTCAGATGAAGCCGTTGATGATGATACTTTCATAGAAAATTTTGAAGAGTTGCAGAGAAATCCCATAGAAGGAGAATATGTTCTCGTTCAGTTTAAAGCAGGAGGAGAAAATGTTTTCTATGTTGGCAAAGTGACTAGAGAAAATAATGAGAATAATAAAATTGAAGTAAGTTTTCTCCGCAAATCATCAAAACTGGAAGGAAACTTTGTCACGCCAAATGTTCCTGACATATCCTTTATACCAATAAAAGATATCAAATTTATAATGCTGAAACCTACAACTTTCGGGCAAACAAAAAGGTAGAACTCTTATTTATCGTTTGGAATAAACTTCGGAAGTTTAGTTGTGCGCTAATTATTTCGAATTTGCTACTGATCAGTATTAATATGTTAGTCTCACTGTTGGACAAGGGTTGTCTCACTGTTGCTCTGACCTGTCCAACAGTGAGACACATTTTCATGTATAAGAATTATTTTATTTTTCGTTTTATATTAATAATTATGTACTGAGGCTTTGTTTGCAGGTACCCTATAATATATTCAATCGCTGTAAGTGAGATTCAATATTGTATTTTATTTTAATAAATAATTTAAAAAAGTATAAACTTTTTCTGTCTCACTGTCGGGCGGGCTTCTCTACGTAATTCTCCACTTGTCATCTTAATCTGTACAGTTCGAACATTTCCGTTTTTTTCCAGTGACCAATTCATTTTTTAATTACTTTCCATAAGGACAAACTCTGTCATTTTATTTGACGAGGATGTTATTAGACCATTCTTAAATTAGATGGCCCAAGTATTAATTTCTGAATATTTTGCTTAAATCTTTACCTATAGTTTAGTTGTCTAGTCAAGCCGATTTCGTTCAATCAACCCAGTTCATCGATTTGCGAACTTCTTGTAGAAGTATGGCATTAAGAGTATCAGGTCACTTGAATTCTGGGAAATGTAGTAAGAGGTCTTGCACTCATGACAGACTCGCGAAATCACAAAACATCAATTACTAATATACTAATATTGTATCCAGAACACGCCTTAGAATTACCTTTACCATTCGGATTATCGTTTCCCATTATTCTCCCCACCAGTAGTTACATCCATTGGATTCTATGCCAAAACTTTCTTTTCAATTTTATTCATTTCCGTTATCACTTTACACACTGGATGCTGACCTCTTCTTACTAAAAATCTTTTAAATCCTAGTAAGAACACATTTGTGGATAGGGACTGAACTAATTGCAAGTAAATAGCACGATGTACGGCACATATGAATAAAACTATCCATCTTTTCCTGCCTTCTTTCGTGTACAATGGTTGGCCAAATCAATTCTAACGATTTAAAAAACAGCATGTTCTTTTACTCGATCAACTCGTAATGGCAAGATATTAACTCGAGTTGCTTGGATTCTAATCTTCTGCACATGACACGCTTTGAAATCACACTGCGAATTGTCTTCCTTCCTTCCAGTAGTAAAATTGTATATCTGAAGCTTTCCTCATCTTTCCGATATCTAATCTTGGTCTTCAGTCGGGTAATAACTCCCAGACTATCTACTGCTGTTTTCATCTTAAATATTCTTCTTTTGTACAACTCTACAAAAACATATTTCTCGCCTGATCAATTTCATCCACACTTAGTCCCTCCTCATTACAATTGCAACGGGCATCTGGCCATTCTTGCCCGTGTTGTTTATTTTCGTGTTAACATTATATAACCAGTTTGTATTTACATGTTTGCTTATTGTTAATTAGAGGTATTGTAATTTAACATAGCCGAAAGTGAGTGGGTATGGTGCTGCAGTGCGTGCATCCATCAGTTCTGCGTATGTAGCATTCGATATGAATTCTCCAACGACGTTCGCGGGGAACATAACTAGTAGTCAGCGGGCTTTGACCCAGCTGCATGTGGGTGAACGGTTTCTAACGCAATGTGCCTGTGGCGAGTTAAATTAGAAGCGGCCAAAAAGCTTTGTTGCTCAGTGTATTTCTCCCCCACCGTACATTGTAAATTTACGGGCATCACACCGTTCAAGGTTTGGATGACGCAATCCAAGCCGTTATTTTCCAATTGACTTAGAAATGTAAGTCATTTTAAAATTTAATACTAATGTCTTTCGTTTAATTTGCTGTTTTATGTATGTTTTAAAGTCAACATATCGGGTGCAACGGTCATAGGCTGACTAACATGTTAATAACTTACAAACGATAAGGATATTTATGTTTCGTATTTTTCTTTTCCCGGCAACGTCAACTGACAATTTTGAAGTTTGTTCCATTTTACTAGCAGCGATTCTGAACAAACATAAGTTAGAATTGTCTTCTAAGGCTGCTAGGATATCAAATTCAACATCTCTTGCTTATAACTGTTTTTGTAGAACATACTCAATAATTCTCCAGTCTTTCTTAAACTATTACCGCAAAAATTGCTAGTGCCCATTTTCTTCTCTGTTGAGTAGATATTTATGTTTGTTCAGAACCACTGACAGCAAAACGCAATAAACTTCAAAATTGTCAGTTGACGTTGCCGGGAAAAGAAAAATACGTGCCATAAAATATGCTCAGGCATAGTTGCTCCGGCATAGTTGCTCCTTTCTGTTTTTTACCAAGGCAGTTTTCCTGTGGCCCGTACTACGTGGGACACCCGGTATAGGTGTAAGCAAATGGTCTTTTGCATATGCTTGAAGTCAGTTTTAGTCACGAGAACACCACAGCTACTGGCCTGTTTTTGGGAATTAGTGATCTTTCGTATAATCACGGCGGGGGTCTTTCAAAGAGTTTCATGTATACTGAGCTAGCTATGTGGACAAACACGGCAAATCTTTGATAAAAATAATTAGGCGTTGGAGATGTCTGATTTAAGTTTAACATACAGATGAACGAGAGAACAAACATATCGGTACACAATTGACTTGTTTCTTTCGGGAATTGTCAATAAACCTCTTGACCCAAACCACTACTTTTAAAATCTTAAAAAATGGAGAAACTCTTTATATACCACTTGTCTTTTCTATCTGAAGGGATACATTCTTTTAACCACAATGGCCTCTCTCACCATCAAGATTCCAACAAGACGTTCGATGAACAACCTCGACATGGAAGCTCATCCGGGGTGCGACATATAGGAATGTAATTTGATCATTCCAGTTTTTTAACTTTGGAATTTCTATTATCCGATTACACACAAGTTCCCCATTGATCATTATTATTGCATCGCTTCAAAAAATATGAGGATGTCGCATAGGTCAACTACAGCAGAAGATGCTATCCTACTTGCGTCACAAAATATGTGCAAATTCAAAATGTCTGTTGTATATAAGTTCTAATATTTGTCGTCCGATTCTTAGTTCTCATAATGATGACAAATCCTCAACCCACTTCTTAACTTCAACTTGATTTTTCAGGCAACTCAGTGTCCCAACCACATTTCAACTTCCAGCTCTTTTGCAATAATAACTTGAAGCAGAGAATTTCAGGGCATGTAAGTCAAATTGGATCGATCACTCGATTTTCCATCGACAAAATGTTTTGCCACTATTTTTTTAAATTTCTCGATGTTTTTTAAATTACAACTTAATTCGTTTGTTTTGTTGTCTTACAAAAGTCAAAATACTGCTGTATGTTCACTTGTCACTTTAATTTAATCTTTACCACCTTCGTTCTCTTGAATATACGCCTTCCCTCTTAGGTCAAAATTCGCTCCCTTTGCTGTTCACGGAAGTAACGCAACTATTAATATTCAGATTTTTTTTAAGTTTCTTGCTACGTTCTCCAACTTGGGTGGTGCCTTTTCTAAATGGAAAGTGATAACAAATTCTAAAAGCAATAGACCTCACATGACTCCAAAAACAACTCACCTTCATTTTCTCAGCACAAGAATTACGATCGGATGTTGATATCACTTTTCTTGATGGAAATCTGCAGAAAGGGTTTTTAGTGTCAAAAAATTACTACAATACTTTTTTCTCTAAATATTGTTAGCAGTGAAGAAATTAACTCGATAAAACGTGTTCCTTTCTCTGGTTAGCCATTTAATGATGAGAATCGGTTACTTCGGATGAATGCATGGTAGAATTTTCCTGGAAAACTTTTGCGTGAGGTAAATAATATTCATATTTCTCCAATTGTTCAGTTGGTGAGGCTTATATCACTCACTTAGATGCCCATCAAGTACTGCTTGATACTCTTGAAACTTCTTTGATTTTTTTATTGTCGTCAGTAGCCATTTGTAGGCAATCGCCTTGTCGTTATTCAGTTCTTCATGTCCTTCAATCCACGTCAGATTTACTTTATACCGATCGTCAGAATTAATTTCAACTGTTTGCTTAAACTATAGTATGATCAAAAATTATTTTCATCTAGTATGGCCATGGAATATTTCTTAATTTATGAATTCTACTATTTAGTCACTTAAAAATCAAATGTCAGGTATGGCATTTAAGTATGAACGTAGTTGTATTCATAAATTAGGAACTATTCCATAGCCATACTAGATGAAAATTATTTTTGATTATACTTTATTTGTTTATTATACTTTCTTGTATATCTTCGGTTGATATCTTCCACATCTTTCTTCTTTGCTTTCTTTTGGTTCTTAATGATTTTGCAGCAGCTTATTTAATAGCTTCTTATTTGCCCACTCTATCTTTAAGTATGTTGTAGCTTGCAGTGACTCGTTGTAGAACACTTTATATAATCTTATTTGACAATAATTTTTATTTTCTATATCCCTAAGTAAATCTTTTCTTGCGTTTCATGTGCTAAATTATTTTGGTAGCAACCTAAGCAAGTGATTCGAGAACACTTACTATTGATACCACAAAAAACTAGGACAACTTTTAAATCCATTAGCCATGCATTTTTATTGTTTTAGTTGATTAAATGACCTTAAGAAACTGTCATATGATAGGTTAGACTCATTTTCATGTCATGAAATTTTAATGTCAAAAGCTAGAATATAAAATAATTATAAAACTAAATCAACATGCAATTCGCTAAACAATTACACCGTTTTCTAAACAAGCATTAATCCTAGCTTTTGAAACTGAACTTACTTTAGGCATGATTGACAGTGACATTTTAAAATAATTTTAAAATTAATCACATTTCAGTTGCCAATTAAAAATTCAGATTCACACAGCTAAAAAAAGTTGTCCTAGTTTTTTCTTGTAGCAATAGTACAGATTGCCTCGAAATGATTTTGGTAGCGGCTGTTCACTGTTTCCTATAGTTATACTACTGATCTGATACCTCTGCTTGACCAGATATATTTGTTTCTTTATTTTTGTGAAGGAAAATGTTTAAAATTTTCATTTCCTCTTTAACAACCTAGAGCAGAATATCGTTTTCGGTTATTCTTTCTTCCACTAAAGTTCCGATCCTATTTGTAATCGGTAGGTTGGCTGCACTGACATTGAGAACGCTGACGTCTTCATGATTGCTTTGTTCAATTACTCCATGTAAAATGTTGTAGTTAAATAGATGGGAGGAATATTTTGTTGAACTTTTAAATGTTGGTGATAGTATTGATGGTAATTATTTTCTTGCGGATGTAAGACATTTTGAGGGAGATCATACACAAAAATCTATGGAATAGAGAACACAATAAAACATCAGTGTCACATCGAATCTTATTCGTTACGAAAATGTGGTTACATTTCTGCAACAATACAACTGTAATGACGCGAAAAATGGTCTAAATCTAAACCATTTTTAGTCCAATATCATATAAAAGTGCCGTTAGATAAATTTTGTGTGCTTACTTCTTTTATATTTAAAATATATATATAATATATATAAATGCGAGTGGGGTTACACCGTTTGGCGTTTCTCGCATCCTTGTTTCCACCTCCGTCTGTTTTGCCATTCATTTTCTTGTAGGTCTCTGCTACTCATGGCTTGTCGAATATCATCATTCCATGACAGTTTTGGTCTTCCTCTTCTTCTCCTTTGCGAGGGATTCCAATGTCATATCTTCTGAGGCCATCTTTCCGCATCCATCCTTCTCATATGGCCGTACCAGTTTAATTGTTTGTTTTCAATCACATCGGTTATATCTATATTTATTTCCATTTCGTTTCGAATATCTTTATTTCTAAGTCTGTCCATTCTTGTCACACCACAGCTACGTCGCTAGAATTCCATTTCCATCGCCTTTAACTTCTTTCTGTTTCTTTGGCTTACTTCCCACACCTCTGCGTCATAGGTTGCTATACTTTCCACTACTGCCTTATATAGTTTCTTTTTCACGTTTTTATTTGTATTTTTGCTCCATATTATCGGGTGTAACTGTCGAATTGCTATTCTACCTTTTCCCATCCTGTGTTTGATTTCCTCCTCGCTTCCACCTTTACTCGATATTATAGCCCCTAAATACCTGTAGCTTTGACAGCACTTTACCACAGTTCCATTTTCCATTGTCAAATATCTGCCTCTGCCACCATATATTCAGTTTTCTTATAGTTTATTTGTAGGCCCCATTTCCTATACTCCTCATCTAGTTTTCTTAGCATATAGAAAGCGTCGTCATCGTCTTCTGCAAATATGACTTGGTCGTCTGCAAAAAGCAAGGAGATAAGCATGTCGTCATTTATTTTAATCCCCATATTTGCACACTTTCTTCGCCACTCTTTGAGCACTTCGTTGAGATAAATCTTGAAAAGTGTGGGGGCTACGCAGCATCCTTGTCTTAAATATGAATAATAATTATAAACCTTGAAATAGTAGTTTTCTTATAAAAGTATTGCGGAATAATCCTGTAGTTGCGGCATTTCTAAATAAAGCAATAACTAGATTTGTGATTACTCTGTACGTCATTGTCAGACAATCTAGAATCTAGAAATGTCTCCAAGGAAATCGATATTATCGTTTTACAACAAGGCATGCTCGAGAAAACGCTGATTAGTTCAAGAGCTGGATGACTTCGGGATTACTGCTAAGAAATTACCCTAGCAAAATGTCACAAAGAACCTTATCCAAGGTCAACCCGCACATCAGAAAGAGGTAAATTTCAGGTAAGAATCTAAAGCATGGACAATGGATGTTCAGCCTAAACTATAACAAAATAAGTTTCCATATTGCATCGTTTTTATGTCTCGCTGCAAATCGGCGGATATAAACAATAAGTGTCAGATAAAATTAAAAGCTTCGCAATAACAGACCCACTTCAGGTTTGCAAATACGTGCCATTGTTTAATCATCTGAAAATGGGCTGTTCCACCTTCGTGTTTTTCATGCTGCATTAACAATAATTGATTGGGAAGTTAAAATGAGAGTTGAATAACTACAATTTTTGGAAAAATGCTTTTGTACATTTTTATCTTTGGTTATTAAACTGCACATCAGCAGTTTTAAATAAAAGCAACATTGCGCAATTGCTAAATCATTTGTTGCTTACTGTAATAATATGTAAACATGTAAATTTAATTAACTTTAGCACCCTTACTTTGAAATATTCTAGAAACAATATCTAGAATTGATTTGCATGTATTCCTTATGAATATTTTCCTCACTTTCGACATTGAACACCGTCACGAATGGTGGATCTATACAAGTTATTGATGATCGTAATTTCTTATGTTAGGTCATGTAATGAAGCCACCATTAAACATATTTTTGCTAAATCACACGGTATTTAATTTGTGGATCCAATGGGTCATCTCTTAGTACATATATGATCTCTAGCTACCGTTGATTCTGACCACCATCTGGCGAAAGCCACCTTACAATCCCCGTTGGAAGCAAAAACACAACGGAAAACATAAACGTGAGAAGGTATACTACTGAAAACATAAAAGATAACAATATAAAAAGCATACAAAAATAACGAAAATAATTGCATACGTAGAGGTTGAAGAAGACAGAAATAAGGAAAATTTACTCTTAGAAGAAGAATGAAAAACATAGAAACTGGCTAGATGAGGAATATAAGACAGAAGTAAATTAAAAAAAGCATATAAAGCCTAACCAAATATGAAGAAATAATAAATCAGCATATTACTGAGAATAAAGAAAATAATCATTGCTTCAAATTGATGAAGATATTACAAACACTAACACTAGATATGCATATAAATAAGTAAATAGCTATTTGTTTTTCTCAGGCTATACTCTAGGTAGCAGTCTATGTCGAGATATAGGAAAAAGAAACGTTAAGAAAATGGAAAAAGAGTTGGGAAAAAGTTTAAATTTAAAGCAACAAGATAAAACACTCCCCAAAGTTTCTTTAATAATAACCACCTTCAATTGAAATTGAAATAAAACTGTTTAACCATAATGAAAATAGGAAACGTTCAGAGAAATACCAAACTAAAATTATATAAAGGTATTGTGAGGATATTGAAGGAACTCCATAATGCGATATACTTCATAAGATACTGTCTAATGACTCTGTGTGATATATCAATACCCCCCAAACACCAAACTGGTGAACCAGACCAGTATTATGTTTTTTGTACTTAATCTAACGAAGAAACTACCCGTCGTATATATCAGGGAGAGTGTACTACTAAACACTCTTGAAGTTGTACAGAAAGAGCTAAAGAACTTCTACTTCTAAGCAAGACGCAGCTCAGGATCATCACAAGGTTCCTAACAGGATGTGCAAATGTTCAGAAGCAACTCTGGAGGATTCAGAAATTCAATGGATAGCTCATATTATGCAGACTTTGCAATCTGCAATTAGAAAGAACATTGCACACCTGGTGGCCCTAGAAGACGTGGACATTTTTATTTTAATATGTGAGTTTCAATAACTATCACGCATTCAAAATTTTATAAGTGGCAAGTGTACTTGTGATTTTGATCTAATGTTTAATTTATTTTGTCTATAATCAACAAGAGGGGTAAATAATACAAATACACAAAATTCAATAGAGTGGTACTTTGTAAACTGAACAATGAAAAGCGGAAAATGGAAGTAAAATATCAGAGAATATTTGATAGAGTGGAGACGCTTTTTATACATCAAGAAAATAAAGACAAACCTAATCGTTGTGATGATCACAATCGGGAAAAAGTAATATGTGCAATTGTAACACTGCAGTCGTTGTGAAGCAAAACAGCAATAAACAACAATGAAAAAAGAAAGTGTACCTGAGTTCGTCACAAGAATATATTGAAATAGTTAAAAGTTAGTGATGACACATGTTGAGGCAGAACATAAGACGGGCGTAATGTATTAAGAGTAGTTGTTGCAGTAGTAACAACGTTAGCAAACTAGTTAGGGGTTTCTCTTACGTGGCATAATGAAAGATTTTATAGTCGTCACATAATGACGAATCTATTATGACGCCAGCGTAGGTATAAATTGAATTTAAATACAATTATTGTGTTTTAATTTATACGCAGCTCACTTTCATTATAATCAACGTTTGAATCTGTCGAGCGCGGTAATTTTCGATAAGCGCGACAGTCTGGCGGTGCGCGATGCTTTCAAGCGAACTGCCATATTGCAGTTACACCAGAACTCCACTAGAAGATAACTCCGCCGATAGGCAGCCCGAAGGATATCAAAGCAAGGTGCTTAGCCTGTGAAAGACAGTTGAGTTCAGCGGCTGAAGCCGCACGCCAGTATAGCCGCTCATCCATGAGTTCCCAATTCGGAGCCTTTTTCCTAAAAATTTTGCTAAACCTGTCTTCCCAGCCAAGCCGATTCCTCAGTGGCTAATCTCTTGCTAAAACTGTTTTCCTGAGCCAAGCCAATTCTTTGGTGGCAAACCTACCCTGCTGAAGCCGTTTCCCAGCCAAGCCGATTCTTCGGTGGCATAATTTTCTATCAAAACCGCTTTCCGAGTCAAACTGATTGTTCAGCGGTTAAACGTGACGCTTAGAACCGATAGCTAAACTTCCTGCGGCGATCGGATGCCCGACGTCAACAGAGCCCACTACGGCGAACCTACCGTTTTAGCAACGTCGAATAAAGGCACCTGGTGCTCCGACCTGTCGCACAAGACCGACCCGGACATCTGGATAGCGGCCCCACGCTCTACGAGAAAAGGGACCTTGGATTTCGAACATCGCTATAAGCCAGCACCTGGTGGCGAAGCTCCCGTTTAGCAAAGAGGATGGTCCTGCTGCCTTCCTAGATGAAATTATAGCACTTTACAGTAACCCGAAGATTTGACCTGTTGATGTGCCTGTCAGCCAAAGCGTCTTGCTGCCGATCGAACTTCTGCCAAGGTAAATTCCATCCCACATATGGCCCGCCGAGCCGAATAACTGGTAAATCCCGATATTTATTACTGTCACACCTCGGCACAAAAAAAGAAACCTCTCCAGAAGTGTTGATAATTACTTTGAAATTCACATATAAATGGCACCGACCGGTCTCGTATTTTGTTTACAAACCGAGACATTTGTGTTTAATAAGTTATATTCCAGAGTTCTTCACCACTCATGAAGCGCCACCCAGGGCGCGTATTGTTAGAGATACAGGCGCGCATTAGTTGCCTACCTATGCAGAAGCTTCTGAAAGTTCCAAAAACTTGAGTCCAGCTTTTTATTTGTTGTTTTCTACATACATTTGTATAATTACTTCTAATTTAAGATGTTTTTATATGTATATATTGTAATGGTCTTATGTCTGAGGCTCTACTCTGCTTGCAGTACAGTTTAGAAAACAAGTCAATAAGGACAGAGTTGGGGTGTTTTATGTAGCTGCAATACTAAGCTTAAATTTCATTCAGTAAATGCATTGGAAAGGAGATGTCAGTATTAATAAATGAATTGAGAAAGGAACGCAAAGGGCAAAGCTTGTTTTTCACAGGGTTGAAGTCGAAGTTCAAATTAATTAAATATTAGATTTGGGCAGAATGAATAGCCAAACCAAAAGAAATGAATAATCACAAAAAGATTTGCTATGTGCAGGTCAATGAAGTGTAGATTTCAATATAGCTAAGCAGGTAAAGTTGTGAACAAGCTAAAAAGGTATAAGAAGCCAGTAAAAAAAGAATGTTGCAACAAGCAATTAAGAAAGCAGGCGTAAAGACAGAAAATAGCAATTGTGAGAAGCAGACAAGACATGATAAAGCAACGGAAAAGCAAACAGCAAAGCAGAAAAAAGCAAGTTAAAAGAAGACAGATGGACATCAAACGCATTTATGAAGGAAGTGAACTCTTTAAAAAGATCAGTGCAATTACGCGAGTGAACAGAGTAAAGCAAATACTAAAACGTGTAGTGGCGCAAAGAGACATTTTGACAATTAAAAATGCAGACAATATTTTAGATATAAGAAAGGTTTAAATTTAATAATTTGTAAGTAAATCTATTTCAAAATGTATTTGATTTGAACATGGCTAATTTCCGTTTGTATAGTATTAGATTAGCATTTGTTTGTAGCGGACTTCATCAGATAACAATTGAATAAATTATAAGATTGACATTGAAACAATTTTTTGGCTCCGCTTAATTGTTTCGCCATTTATCCAATTATTTCAGGCCTAACCTGTATATTTTTATTTGAATTATAAACCCTTTGCATTTCAAATTCTTCAATTTTCCAAAGCAGCTTATTTTGTACCTGGATCGAGTTCCTTTCGTTTGCGCGATGCCCTTTCTGACCCGCGCTATCTCTTATCGCAGGCCGTTGTAATGCGAGCTTTCCTTTGGAAACGATATTTTTGTCCGAGCACTTGCTGTTCTCTCCTGAGCCCACCGTCACCGGCGCGACTGAGGTTTGATTTTAATTAAATCAAATTACGTGCGCTCAATTAATTTAATGAGCAGTGTGTTTTCTAGGGCTGACAATGATCAGGTACGATGGCGCTTTTCTGTCTTATTATCTCCATACTAATTACATTTTTTCTTAGCTCTTTATTAACAGTTTCATCCACGAGTTTATCTCGGAGGCCAAGTTATTAGCCTAATCGCATTTTCGACACTTGCTGGCGTTCTGGTATTTGCTGCCATTTGAGGGTGCTTCCGCTGCAATCACCGGTGCATCCACGGCGATTTCAACAATGTGTGTAGCCGTTCACGTCCAGCATATGTTTCGAGGTTAGTTAGTGCTACTCCAGGATTAAATATCAACTTATCTTCAATACCAGGAATTCACATTTGTGCATTTAAAACCCGTCAGTATTTGGAATTTAAATTCATACTTTTTGCAATGATTAACATGTAATGTTCAATTTCATACATGCTCTGGTTTTTATATTAAAATTTTTATGCCTATATTTGATTATGCTCAGTATTTAAAGCTGCAATTTTGATGTGTATTGACCCTCTGTAAAAGGTACAGTCACGCTTTTTTATTTCAATAGCCTAAACAGAAGGATTTATTAAATAAATGAGGTATGCATATGCCATGAATGATTTGAATTTACAGTTATTAGAATAACCCGAAAGGGGTTTTTTGATTTTATGCGTGTCGCAACCTTCAGTTAACGTACACAACTTGGTTATCACATTATTTGCATTTTAATTATCTTGATTATTTATTACTGACACTTCAAGACTTTTCTATTATTTATTAATTAAACGCTAGTCACTTGTAGGTTATTTTTTCTATTATTTGAAATCTTTTGATTTCTGTCGCCCATTTCCTTTCCCTTTTTTTTAAAGACATTTCAAGGTACACAGCTAATGATTTGAACTTACGATCCAAGGCCGCCGAAATTGAGTTAGCTCGGCCATCGCGGTAAGTAAGGAGTTTTCAGAGCTGCCGTGGTATATAAACTGTAGGGGGGTTGATCTGCGATTTTTACTACCATTGCTTAATTTTATTAATTAATTGCAGGTCGGCTTCTTTATTGTTTCACTGGCGCCCAACGTGGGAAATTTGGTGCTCCTTTTGAATACACGTTTTTATATAATAAAATTAAATATTTTGAGCTAAAAAGTGTTTTAATGTATTAAGCAAGTGGTACAGTTCCTATGAGAACGTTTGTGGCGATTTCCGCAAACATAAATTATTTCACCAAGAGCATCTCCGAGGAAACGTTTGCCACCCACATCAAGATTACGAAAAAGGATTCCAGCAAAAAAGAAGGGTTCAGAGCCAGGGCTTTCTACTGCGACGCATCAGGCAGGAGTGCATGACACCGACCAGCAGCACAGACACCGAGGAAAACCGTTCCAAACGAAAATACGAGCTGGGACCCCCTTTCAGAAGATTGAAGCGAACACGAAATCTTAAGGTACTGTCTAACCCTAAAAATATTAGGGTGAGCATCCAGAAATTTGTGTGCATGTGAGACAATACCGTACTGAACAAGATTCAATCATCTTAAAGCCTCCAGCGAAAGTGCTTCTCAAATTATTAACCAGAGCCCAGTTGTGAGGTTAGGTGGAGATTAAACAATTGCAGAAATTTAATTGGCGTCCCTTCTGACGTCATAAGAAAAATTAATTTCTGAAACAAAAGAGAATAATAACCGCCAATGCACTACGATTTAAATAAATAACGCTTCGAATGTTTTCAAGTTTGATTTTTAAAGTCAGCAACGCTTACTGCCAGATACGAACCATTTTCTGTAATTTTGACAGCAGCGCATACATTAGCGACTGCGTATTTGGAAATAATTCAGGAGCACAGTGGCGTATCAGTTTAGGTAAAAAGGTTATAAATTATTAGGAATTTACCCTTTCAATAGAGTTGATTGTTCTACAGAGCTAGCGTTATGAGAATAAAATTGCAGATAAATAAAATACGAAAAAGGGCATAATACTATTTACTTTGAGGCAAGTAAAAATAATAATACAAATCAGCAAAATTATTTTAATCAGTTTAATCAGTGGTGCATATCAAACCATAGCAATTACATGGCTCCGCAACGTGGGGCGAAAGCGAATTAATAAACAAATAAGGTGCCATCTCAATATAAAGACCAATATACGTATGCTATTGAGACTGTTCTTATTCTATTTCTCTCGAAAGAATAGCTTTTTATGACATTAGGTCGGTAGCTAAGCATTTATGGATGAACTAGTTCATCACTGTCGAACCCGCCAAAAACTCCCGAAACGTCATGTGATAAACACCCGAGAGAGTGGAAACAGTCCGCTAAAACATCTCATAATAGACCACTGTCAAAAATTACATCATTCAGAGAAAATATTTTTCTTTCATAGTTTTTACTGCAATTCGTATTTATACTCTTTGCTAGTTGCAAATAGAGACGTAATTTCGTTGTAATAACAATCTATATCATTGGCTAAATTTAAATATTATAGTTACAACAAATTGAAGATCGAGCAAATCAAAAGAAGATCGAATCAACACAAAATAATATTAAAAATGTATACAGAAACTCTAATTTCTAGCTTAAAGTTATAATCATATTGTTTTTAAAATAAGCGCACTCGAAAACCCCTGTGGTGACATATTTGCTGCAAACTTTGACAGCTACGTCCACATTAGCAATTTAAACGTTGTTTAAAGAATTGCGTGTCTTTATAGCACATTTTATGCCATTGAATAGGTTAATACAAAATTAACATTATCTAGAAAGACTGTATAAAACTTGATACTCGTAGAGTGAGAGATACGAGTACAAAAAGAAATAGTGACTGTGAATCGTTGTTATCAAAGAGAACTAAAACTGTGTTGGTCGGGAATAAAATGTATCTTCCAGGCATTTAGCTGCACTAAGCCTAAGACTAAGTCTTAAATAAACATTGTCTTACGACTAAGGCTAAGTTTTAAGTACACTTTTGAAGAAGCTGACTTGATGATCAGCGAAATAAAAATTAATTTTATTGTCGACTAACGCGGCATCACTAGAAAAACTGTGGTTCAATTAAACAGCGTCCGCGAACTCCTTCGCTGGAATAATTATAAAAATTAAACTAAATTCATTAAAATGCAAATGTTTGTCAATTAATAAATTTGAATATCGAATTCATTTGCAACTGCGAACTGTATAGACTCTACAAACTACTAGTGGTTTTTTAGGTTGTTTTCCTACAACCGTATTGAATAAAAATGTCATTAAAAACCAAAGGTGTGAACCACGAACTTCGCATGATAATCTTCCATTTATAAATAGCGCTCGCACTTATTGTTATTAGTCATGAAATGTAACCTTGTTACTATTTGTTCCACCGCAGGGGAGGGGCACAAAAAACATGACACGTACTGGAAGCGGACGATGTTCTCCAAACATTATTAAATCTGTTTGAAAGCAAACACTCTTGCTAAACAAATCTGATAAGTGCTGAAAAATTCTTAATAATGAGCTACCTAGACCATAAATAATAGCAATGATTAACACGTCGTAAAGATAAAACCTCCTCCAATTACATCAATTTATACTCGTAGCAAAGCTGCTTGCAACAAATTCATGCAGCTTGCCCTGTACACAATGCAAAGCCTTGATTAGAGATAATTAGGAGATCAACACAACGTGCCTGCAAATTGTTAGTTATGTGCCATGCTTATGTAAAAATTATGGATTTACGCAGCCATATTTTACTCGAAACTATATTAACATGGATGTTGCAACTTATTATATAACTTTTGTTTATAGAATTACATGCTCTGGCTGTTGCTTGGTAAATTTAAACTTCCTTTATTTTAGTCCACAAAAATATAATAATAACATGGCGATTGTTGCGACTTTTGCTTAATACCACCTTTATATTTCAAATTATGAGACTGTGCTTGTATTGTGGAAATTTACTATTAATTTCACGGATCGTTAAAATATATAAGTGCAACAGCAATTACATTTGAGCTGTAGTAGTAGGTAGCGTAAGCTTTTCTATAAATCAGCGCTAAATCGCTTTATATAAAATGCTTCTTTATGTTGATTGCATACGTTGGCAGCTCTAAGAGAAATATGATGGTTGAGCCAACCACATAAAATGTGTTTTCCACCCCCTTATAGACAAAGACAGATTCCGACATCCCGAGATTTTCATATTTCATGTGTGGATTGGCAAAAATTTGCATCAGTAAAAAAATTATTCGCAACCACATTGTAATGTGTCAATTTCATGACATGACAACAGCTGGGAACTAGATGATTACTTGAAACTAGCCAGAAAATTATTACATACCCCGAAAAATATTACATACTGTTTCCATGGTAACAAAACATTGAGTGGGTTGTTTTCATGGTAACATAAATATTAGTAGCTACATCAAGATATTAATTTTCTTATAAGAAAATGAATTATGAATTCACGCCACAAAGAAGTTTCAGAGATTATCTTACATCAAGATATCTATTATTCAGAATTCAATTGTAGTTATTTTTAAAATTAGATGATTGCAAATAAAATAGTATACATACCACGGTGGAAAGTTTCATCCCTGTCTCGAGATAAAGTTAACCTCGACGCTACGCGTCTCGGTAAACTACCTAATCTCTCGACAGTAATGAAACACTTCCCACCTCGGTATGTAATATACTATTACCAAACTTTACAGGCTAAAAGTAAATATTATTTGAGATGTGCGACAATTAACCAGTAAATTATGAGCATGATAAAGTAGATCCTACCGTAATTATTTTTTGAAAATCTCAACGTGAAACGTCCCTTCTGTCGAAATTGTACACACGGCCGCCTTCATATGCACCGCGGACGCGGTTTTTCTTCATCCGAATTACACGAAGTGAGCGTAGTTACCAAGCTTTTCATCAGAAACTCGATACGCGGGCGCTATCGCAGAGCTCACGTCAGGCTGCGGTTGCTCGAGACTTGAGCCTTCGCTTTGATGGCTCTTATTAAAGCTTAGAATATCCTTATCTTTTGACTTACTTCTTGCTACTCTGCACCTGCTGCAGTCTAGATACTGTTGAAAAATTGAGAAGCCGCTTTGATCTGGCACCAATGATTCTGTGAAAGCAAGCAGCGCTTATCGTACAGTGCATATTTATTAAGTAAAACTTACTGGTGCTTGTTTAAGCTTTAAACTAAGAAGAATGATAAAAAAGAAGTACAAAAAATGTTTCTTTCGGAATTAAAAAAAATTAAATGATTGGTTATGGTAGGTAGAGCCATGGTTCCTTGGTTTCTTATAGCGACCTGCTACTGATTGTACATGATTTGCTTGATAAATGTTTTTATTTAAACTTATATTGCAAAAATAAAATCCCACAATTATTGTTCTCTTGCGTGATAAACATATTTCCACATTATTTTTTGGTTAGTTGCATGGAATGAAAATGGTGTCCACTTTTGCTTGTGTGGTGAACCTCTATCCATGCTATCTTTGGCTCAGTTGGTTGGGAAGACGATCGTGTTAGTTTACAGTGTGTGATAAACAGTTATCAACACTATCGTTAGGTCGGTTGGTTGGAACGACGATGGTGGTCACTTTTCCTTGTGGTAGAGGTGGGCTAAAGATGACAATTTCTGTTATGAGATAAAAATCTATTTACATTATCTTTGGATTGATTAAATCCGTGTATTTTCTTTATTAGTTTTCTGGGGTTCTTTATTTTCAGGGTGCGATTTACTTTTCTCTCCTTGCTTTGGTTTGGTTTTCACTTCATATGCTCAAATATGATTGTGGTGTGAGAATGAGGAAACGAGTTAACAGACAAACTAGAAGCAGAAATTATCCTGAGAGGTTATGTCATTCTTGAGATACAATGTTTACATATATCCGAGACGCCTTCACTAAACTTAATTTTTTGATTTTTCCTTAACGCCAAAGCGGTTGCTGCCTCCACAAAAGTATGCAGTTTTATGAGACCTTTCATATAATTTTGGGTTGGTCGCAATTAATTAAGCGATTGCAGCAAAAATTGAGGAATAATAAAAATGGTCGGGACCGAAGGTAATACTTCGGCAGGTTGTGCGGAAGTAAAAAGAAGAGAAGTTTGGAATCACATCCATAACTCAAACCCAAACAATATGCAACGTGACAGACATACAATACATCAAAACCCGATGACAGTAACGTAATAATTAGATTCAAACGTTGATAATATATAATAACAAAACTTTATTACCTTTTGGAGAAAAAGAGGTTAGTGTGTCCTAATGCAGTGGTATTCAACCTTTTTTTTTTCGCGTACCCCTTCAAACGTTTTCCTTATAATCAAGTACCCCCTACCTTAAAATTCAAATAATACAGTGTTGCTATGGTTTTTAATGTTATTTATTGTGGTAGAAAAAATTATATGTAAATTTAAATATATATAATAGTATATTAGTGAGAAACTTGAGCTTGCTTATTAGCGTACAAATCTTTAATGCGCGGTTGAACATTAGTCAGTCCGAGTATAAGAGGGGCTTCTGGATTAAGCTGATTGCGGTGTTTATTTTTTATTGTAGAAGATGCAGAAAAACCTTGTTCGCACATGTAAGTACTTGAAATTATAAGAAGTTCACCAATAGCAAAGTCACTTAGTTGTTTGTACTCTTTCCGGCATTTAAACCTAAATTCGTTCAGTGAAACTTGTTCAAAAGTAATTTTTAAAGTAATATCAAAACTTAATTCTAATAACTGTTCCTTTAGTTGCATTTCCATATTAGTTCCCAAAATATTTACATTAAAGGGGTTAAGTATCCACACTTCTGAAACATTATTGTTTTCTATTTCAGGAAAATATTGCTCAAACTTGTCCTGCAAAGCTGTATGTATTATTATGTATATGGCTATATAAAGCTAGCCTGTTATTAATGCAATGCCCTTTTTAATTAAATAATAATTCCTTTTTAAAATCAAGTTCTCCAAATCAAGATCTCTATTAACTGAATTTTAATATTATAGTTAATGACATTTGCTTTCAAACCGATTTTCAAAACTCATCAAGTCAGGTATTGACAATTGCATTTTTACATTAATCAATTTATTAAATTAAATATTGCTTTGTATTATTGTATTTCACTGACTGATCTTTATTCAAAATGTTTTAATATTAATTACTAACAAACCTTGTCACTTATTCAGCTTAACTCGCACAATTCCATACACCAGTGCCTCCTGCTTCCAAAAGATCCCAATGTTGTCCTCGTTTGACACCTACAGCCTACACCTGTCAACCAATTCCAATACCCTGCTGATTCTGGCTGCAATCCCTCTATCAAACGTCAGCTTCAACTCCAACCAAACCTGGTAAGTTTTAGGTTTATACCTGCAACAGCTCTTATCTTGTTTCTTTCTTAGATATCCTTCGGTACTCTGCAATCTCCTCTGAAGTGGTCCAATTCTGGTAGCACCATTACAAATCTCGTTCTAGTTGAACTACTTTATTACGATGCAACCACCAATGTCAAATATGAACATGTAACTATGCCACATGCCAGTCAATAAATCCAATTCCATCCAATTTTGTCGTTCTCTAGTTCCTTTAATGTAATTCACCGATTGTGAGTATTTTATAATATTAATATTTAGGCTCCATCTTTAATACCTCGTAGATTTATTTATAGCATTTATATTTGTATGTAAACTAAACAACTATAGAAATTATGCATTAATTTCCATTTTTATTTAGTAAAAATCACATTTCAAAATCTGTTATACATCTTTCTTCGAGTTTATTTATATAACTACCCTTAAACAAAAACTTGTTCTTGTTGGATACAATTCTTACTGCACCCTACCATATTTTAAATTATCTATTATTACAACTTAATAATTCACATTATCATTATAACACATTTGTCAGTCGTTACCTTGGCTTGTATTTTATTAAAATTTTCTGTAACTATTAAATTAGTATATTCAATTAATATCAAAATCTCTTCTCTCATTGCCTCAATTAAATTTATTAATAATGTTTAAAATTTTACACCCATCAAGATTTAATTATAGCAATCTTCCAAATTTATTGGTTTTAAATATTTATTTATTGAAATTGATTACACTGCCTCATGTATCATAACAATATATAATTGCTTGATTGCCGTTTTGTTTAATTATAAATATCTAGATTGGAGATCCTCGCGTACCCCTAAGGAACTATTCGCGTACCCTCAGGGGTACGCGTACCCCCGGTTGAATACCACTGTCCTAATGTATAGCGGATATATAGATTAGATAAAGTTAGGTTTGACTGGGTTCCAAGAAGACGCTGAGTCTGCATCAGTACATTAATTTTTCCTTTAGGGAACATAATGATCCACAAGCAGCCAAGTAAATCTAATAGGATAGAATATTCGTATATTGGAAGGAGCGGGCCTTGGCGAACAGCTATAAAAAGAAATAGAAAACGAGACTGAGCTAACGAATACAATCCTAGTGAAAACGATAAAGGAGCCCCCCTAAGAAGGGGCGAAACCCTTAACATAGAGCTAACTGCTGATGGATGGATGAGATAGCTCAGGAGAGTATAGCAACCAGGTAGCGGCAGATACGTATTATAGTAGAAGCTCTTCGCAATCACAAACTGGTCCAGTCAACGCTAATAACACTTTAAAATTGGAAAACGACAGGGTGACGACCAGGACTCTATCACCATATAACGAATTGATGGCCAGACCGCTAAATATTACCACAAAACTAAGGAAAGAGCTAATAAGTAGCGTCTTTCCGAACAAACGGAAGATAAAGTGGCTGGAAAATAAAGGTGACGAAGCGATATTAAAGATCACGCCAGAGGAGCAACAATGAGACGCACAAAAATTAAAAGGAAAAAATCCTCTGGTAATATAATAACACTGAAATATTCCCGACAGCGTGCGTCAAGGAATGAACAAAACCATAAGAAAGGGGTCATTAAAAATATCGGAAAGTCGGTCGGTAAAGCTGCTTGAACAAATTATCGCACCAACACTTACGCAAGAATTAAAAACGGACAAGACTTATACGAAAAACGATGCGATTTTAGAAAGAGAAAACGCACGATACAAGTCGTACAAAAATTGAAAAGATGGCCAAAAGTGAAATTTGGAAAGCACTAAAAAACAGGAAAATATGCGCTCTTGTTAGCATCGATGTTAAAAACGCAATTAGCACTGCCTTATGGAGACTAATAATGAAGAAGCTTCAAAGAAGGAAGATTTCCAAAATAATGAAGACCACGATAGCCATACGATAGACTTTGACGATAGGATAATAATAGATGAGGATCATGAGATTCCCAATACGAAGGATGTTTTGCAGGTGTCTGTTCTTAGGCCCCTGCAGTGGAATATCTTTTACGATGGCGTACTGACAGAAGAAATGTCGGAAAGCATAACAATACAGCATAAACATATTACATCTACTATATAGAGCAACATTATTCAGTCAATCGTTGATAGATGGAAAGAGTACATTGAAGAATGATATAATACATCCGAAGAATATATAGTGACATAGAAATAAAGCCGATGATTTGGTCCTAAGTATAATTTGCGAAGAATTCGAAATAGAGCATAAGGAACTTAAGCGTAATAAAGCACATGAAACTGACAATATTTTCGCAGAACTAATACTCCAAGCGCTTGACGATGGAGCTAAAAAATGATATATTCTCTGATTTAAAAAATGTGCGAAATATTTAGGCAGTAGGATAATAGAGGCTGGTAGTAGCACAACTGACATTAAATAGAGAATAACAGAAGCTAAACCAGCAGATATCTAACCATCAAAGAGCGACTAGGTAGTTATCTCCATATGTTACTGAAAACTGGAATCTCAAAAAACAGAAAAATTTTTGTTAGGCTATTTATCCTAACGCCAATTAGCGTAACCCCCCTTTAATTTTTGCCGCTCGAGCAGAGTCCATATTTCTCAGTTTATTTACGCGGATTTGGAGGACGATGCTGTTGGCCGTTGTTTATGTATTTAAAGTAAATCACTCCATATCTTGTATTTTCGTGGCTCTACATAGGGAAAAAATAGAGTAATTATCACTGAACAAAAATTTCGTGTAACTTGGTGTGCTCATTATAGCGTTTTAAATATTAGAGTGTGTCTCTTTTATTATTCTGTTCTAAAGCAGAAATACATAACGTATTTTTATAATGAAATTAATATTTGAAGACAGAGGTAAGTGAACAGATGTACATTTTACCATTTTTATGCAACTCCGTTGATGTTTCTTCAAGTTTGGAGGCATTTCGAAGATTTGGAGTTTAATTAGACAAACTTGCGGCTCCCTAATTCGCAATCCCGACGTACCCCTTTTTAGAAGCAGCAAACAAACGCATTTCAAGTACCTCGAACCGTCTTTGTTTCGACTGTTGAGCTAGAAATTATTGTTGCGGGTTGTTTAAATTAATGTTTTCACCATAGCAATCTTTAGAACTTAACAAGGCTTGGTGGTGTAGAGAATACTTTTAAAAATTCGACCAATCTAGGAGCATTTCAATGAGTTGAAGAACATAACCATCCTGCTACGGAAAAGTCTAAGATCCCGTGGCTTGGATACCTATATAAACGTAATCAGCGTGTCATTGACATTATAAAAGTAGGATTTCAAGAAAAAATTGGGAAACGACAACACGTTTCAAATACATTAAGCGAGTAATGGAGAACTCTTTCGCTACCCGCTACACAGAAACGGATGGCCAACGGTAAAATCAGATGGAGCGCTACAAACCAATCTTTTTCTTTCTTTTCTCCCTCACGGTGTCGTTTATTCGTTTATTCAGTCTTTAAACGGTTTCGTTTCTCTAGCCATGGTTTTTGCTTGTTCCGCCCCCCCCCCCCTTTGTACCGTTTTCTTTTCATTTTTCTCCCATTTTGTTGTTGGGCATCTTCTTGGTCTTTTACCCACAACTCCCATTTCATTTTCTACTACTCTCCTTAGAAATTTCATTTCAGCATCCGTAATCTTCGATCTATGCTTATCGGTTATTGTCCATGATTCTGCCGAGTGCAGTAAAGTAGGGGTGTATACTGTCTTGTATAGATGCATTTTTGCCTTTTAGCTTACCTCTCTTTTGTTAATCAGCGTGTTGTTAATTTGGAAATAAATTCTGTTTGCTTTGCTGATTGTGTTTCTTATTTCATTGTCGATCCGTCCGTCACAGTTGATATGGGTGCCAAGGTATTTGTATGTGTCGACCAAAAAAAAAAAATTGCTGATAGTACCTTGTAATGGCCTCACCCAGGGATACGGATAATAAATCGGCTAGTACAGACCAAAGCCCTGACGTCGGACCAATCCCCCTCTCGATAAAACTAGCCTATAGGATTCACAGAAAGATAACAAGATACCAACACTACAAACCAATCTAAGAAATGAAAACTATTCGTAATCGAACTTAATATAGTTTTCTTGTGTTAGATCGTTATGAAATCTTTTTTTAGTTGGATTTATATTCTTAGGGAAACACATTACAATTCCAATAGATTATGGTTTTGTTTTCACTTCTTTCATCTATTTCTCAAATCATTATCTTCTGACATTCTGATTTACATTAATTAAGATCCTGGGCCCAGCACTAAATCTTATTACATGTGAGTATAGGTTGCCATATCATAAGCAAGCGTAAAAATTGAAAGTACCTCAAATATTTCGGTATGAAAAAGCCTTCTGATTTCACAGCTTCTTTGTAAAATTAAAATCATTTCTCAAAGTGGCAAGTGCAACATTAATTTTTTATTTGTATGTTTCGACATTTAATAACTTTCTTTATCGACTACCTCCTCGTAGCTGATAGTCCATTCAACGTCTAATGTAAGTGTCTCATTGATATTTCCCCTAGTCGTGTAGACACACCCAATTTGTAATTAATATTCCAACGGGTTTTAAAAAATTTACAAAATTTACCATTTCTTTTTCTCAAATTCAACAACCTGTATTTCGAAAACGAATAACTTGCAGACCCATGTAATTGAGACGTTGTGTCTTAGGCTTATTCTATGAACATGTGTGCCAATTAAATTTAATTTGGCTTGCAATAACTTTCTTAGAACACTAAACTCCTCTAAGTGTTTTACTTCATAAAATTTATGAATGGATGGATATTAACGTAACTATTAACAAAATTAAAATCGGTAACATTCTTGTAGACAATTACAAAAATGTTCTAACTTGTAAGGTACACATTTGTTTGTTTTATTAATAAGTTTATATCGTTTTGTATATCACTCCATTTACTGAGTCAGTAGGCGGCAGAACCGATAAAATTATTACTACAAAGCATAGACATAATAGTGTAGGTGGTGAGTTACAAACAGAAGATAACAACGACATATATAAAATCTTGTTGCCTTGTTTTTATAACGGAATTAATAAGAACCAGACTAACAACTTCATTGACAAACGGAAAACCTATGGCCACGTCTTTTTATGAAAAAGTATTTGTGTTCATTTAATAATATTAACCATAAATGAATTTCATTACTTCCATTGATTCTGCTGAAGCAATATAATTAGAATTGTTCTTTTGGATTTATATGAACCACTATGCAGTTTTATGGAATTCGAAGTGAATTTCCTTATTTTCTCTAATTGTATGTTTATCTCTTTTATTGATAAGAGTGCAGAAGACACATTTTCAAATAAATGTTTGCTTAGTAAGTCTACCTGGTTGTATTTATTTAGATTGTTACTGTTGAGTTATGACAATCATTTTGTTACCTTGTAGCATAGAATGATGAAGGTAGGCGCAACGAAAAGAGTTGTTATGTCAAAATTAGTTGTAAACATGTTGATATGTGAGTTAACTGTTTATTTGGAGAGATGCTTGCTATACAGTGGCTATGGATAATGTAAAGTATTTGGCAGCAGTTAGCTCGCCGGGAGGGCGAGGTTCTCATGAAGTCCGGTCCTGACAGTGTAAATTTCGATGATTACCACCGTGAAAATTCAACCTATAGCTGTTTGGATCTACTTCATTCATGGTCGAAGCAGCGGGCCCTGTCGCAAAGGATACTTACCTGAGAGATGTATTTCTTTTCAACTAAAGACACTCCAGCCAAGAAGGAAGCCACTCCAGTTACCAGGACCTGCTTCAGGACTTAGCCGTTTGGACTATCAGCTACGTCAGAACTTTGCTCTGTGGACGAGTTGCCTCTTCTGGACTTAGCTGTTTGGACATTTAGCCGCAGGACCCAGCCAGCGCCTTAACCAGGACTCCGGACCACCTGGGATCGGATCCAAGCCGAGCCCGCATTGCCGCCTCCTTGACAGCAGGGAGCTCGCAGCGCCTACTATTCTGGCCCCGGCTGCGCCCCGGGCGCTACTCAACTTTAGTTTTTAGTTTGCCTTTCTCTCTCCTTTTACTATATAACCTCGTTAGATTTAAATATACTCATTGAAAATATCGCTGATATATGATAAACGTTGTCCCAACCAATCGCCTGTGTAACCGAGGGTAGCGCCTCTAGCCCTCCTCGACCGCCGCCATTTTGTGCTTCAACCGCTGAGCTAGTTGGATGTGTGTTACGTTCTTATTCACAAAAGAAAATAATGCACTAATAAACATTAATGATTTTTACCACCATCCTTCCGTCGAATTTTAGCCCAATATAGGAGAACCAGTCTTAAAAAATTAACTTCGACCAACTTTTTTATAAATACAGTGTGGATACGTACAATTTTTGAAATAAATTATGCGTAATGACGGTGTTATTTGTATACTATGCAACCTGTATGTACATAGTGACAATAACTGACCTCTACACTATGAGAAATATAATTATTCTTTCGCTCCGCTCCGCTCCGCTCGGGAGGATCGAAAACGGGCGATTCTCAGTCGGTGGCAGCGGGAAGGATCGAAAATGCCCGCTGCGCAAAAACTCGCGTTCGCTCCGTTGGGAAAGAAAATGGTATGTGTACCTTGTGAAACGGGCGATTGCACCTTGTATAAAGTTAAGAACCCCTCGGCTTCGCCTCGGGAACCATAACTTTATACGTGGCGCGCAAATGCCCGTTTTCGCTCTCGGTGCACACACAATATGCTCTTAGTACTGTTTAAACTTTGCTTAAAACATATTTTATATTTCAGGAACGTAGTATGTAAAACAAGTAATTACGTTTTCTAATATACAGTGCGAGTGTAAAGTCTGGAACTATCGAAATAGAACCTTTATCAAATGTTTTTGAAAGAAATCTTCGAACACGTCAATTTTTATTTTAAAAAATACATATTTTACTGTAATTGTCACTTTTAGATTGTCTTTTGTTTTTGAGTTATGACGTTAGCGATACTTTTTTTAAATGGAAATCCCAAATTTTTATGATAAATTTGGACAGAGCATGAAATTGACCAGCAACTTTTAAAATACAAACCACGAGGAAAGAGAAGATTGCGAAGACCCAAGAAACGTTGGAACGATCAATTTACGTGAGACCGGAACAACCCAATTAGGATTAATCCTGGATGATGATGATGTATGCTACAAATATTTTAAAAGGAAACAAGGGTCTAATTACCAAATTTCCATTCTTTTAGTTTCTACCAAACTTATTAATCTGGTCCTCCCAGTCAACACAACATATCTATTGTTGATTCAGACATTGGCCCTTGGATCCAAATATTTGGAGGTTAGCGCTATCAACTTTATTGAATAACCGTGATCGTAAATTAATAAAGTTTTTAAAATTAAATACAAATTTATAATTCTATACTTAAAATGAGAATTCCGAAAATCTATGGAGTTAGATAAAAAAACTAACACTACAATAGTAATAATATATGGACCCAATTAAGACGAGGTAACTAACAATAAAGAAAAATTTTGGGAAGAACTAGTAGACACGATAGAAAGAGAAAATGGAAGAATACTAATAGTAGGAGACTTTAATAGCAGAGTAGGAATAAGGACACAAGCAACCGCAAACGTCTTAGGACTACATGGCGAGGACACCAAAAACAACAATGGAGATAGAATGCTGAACTTCTGTATGGAAAACAACATGATCATAACCAACACATTCTACGAACATCGAGACATACACAAGTACACAAGAGAAAGCAGAAGCCGAAACGAAAAGTCTATAATAGATTATGTGCTTGTGAATGGAGAATACAGGAAAGATATCCTAGATGTGAAAGTCAAACGAAGCGCGGAAATATACAGCGACCACTATTTGCTAACTGCAAAATGGAGAATACAGATGGAAAAACATGAGAGCCCAAAGAAAGAGGTACTATCAAATAACACAAACGAAAATATAAGAACTTACAAACTACAAGAATTAGAAACGACAGAAACATTTAAACAAGAAACAGAAACAGAAATGGCATTGGCAACAAATAACTGGGGGGATCTAAATCTAGAACAAGCATGGAACACCTTCAAAAATATTATACTAAAAGCCGCAAGAAAGGTATGTGGAATAACAAGAATAAATAAAAGCAGGAAACAAACAAGATGGTGGAATCAAGAAATAAAAACCGAAATAACGATCAAGAAAAAACTATGGAACCAGTACCTAAGTAACCAAACAGACGATGCATATGCCAAATACAAAAGCCAAAGAATAAAAGTAAAAGAAATGGTACTACAAGCTAAGAGTAAGACATGGGAAGAATTAGGCAACAAAATGGAAATAGACAGCAAAATAAACCAAAAACTATTTTACAAAGTTCTAAAAAACATGAGAAATGGGAAAAAAGAGGTAATAAAACACGTAAAATCCAAAGATAATATACAGCTAACAAAGGAAGGAGATATCATGGCTAGATGGCGAGAATATTTTCACGAACTATTAAACACAGAAGCACAAAACACAAATACCATAGAAGAAATAACAATACAAGACGAAGACCTAGGAGAACACATCCAGGAAGAGGAAGTAAAAGAAGCAATAGCGCACATGAAACTAGGAAAGTCAGCAGGTCATGATAAAATTACCTCTGAAATGCTAAAGAACCTGGGATGCAAGGCAATGGAAATATTAACAAGAATATTCAATAAAGCGTGGGACGAAAGCAAGGTGCCGAATGACTGGAAAATAGGAATAATAATCCCGATATTTAAGAAGGGAGATACCCGAAACTGCGCCATCTACAGAGGCATTACACTGTTAAGCACCGTATCAAAAACCTACGAATACATATTAGAAAAAAGACTGAGAAAGGCAACAGAAAACCAACTGTCAGATATCCAAAGTGGATTTAGAAAGGGAAGAAGCGCACAGGACCATATTTTTACGACGAAACAACTAATAGAGAAGACCAGAGAAAAAGATTCAAAGTTATTTTTATTATTTTTAGATATGGAAAAAGCATTTGACAGGGTATCACAAAAAGCCATATGGGAGGGACTCAGACGCAGAAATGTAAGTGAGAAACTAATGAAAGGTATACAAAGCCCGACCTTATTCATATTGGTGTTAGATGACGTTATCAAAATGGCAGAACGCAAGATCCGCAAAACACACATAGGGTATAATAGACTAACTCCAGTTTACTTCTCCGGGTGTGCATTCGCAGATGATCTCATGATAAGCGCACCCACAGAAAGAGATCTACAAGCAAACCTAATGATATGGGATGAAGAACTTAAGAAAAGGAACCTGAAGATCAACACCAGCAAAACTAGGGTGATGGTAATAGGGAAAGATTATATAAACGCCAAGATTAATTTGAGACAAGAAGAAATACAACAAGTAAACGACTTCAAATACCTAGAAATAATATTAGACAGAGAGGGAAATATGGAACAGGAAATAAAAGAAAGACTAAACAACGCAGCAAAAATATATCACAGTTTGAACAGAGCACTAATAAGGAAAAGAGAAATAAGCAAAAGGACAAAAATCACAGTGTACAAAACCATCTTCAGGCCAACCATTACCTATGGGAGTGAAAGCTGGGTACTAAACCAGGCACAGAAGAGTAGAGTACAAGCTATGGATATGAAATACCTAAGAGCAGTCAAAGGCATAACAAGGAAAGATAGGATAAGAAATGAAGTAACAAGAGAAGAACTAGGAGTCGAACCAATACTAAACATCATCGAAAAGAACCAACTGAAGTGGTTTGGACACCTCAATCGAATGGGAGAAGACAGACAAGTAAAACGGATATGGACAACAAAAATACAACAAAAAAGGAAAAGAGGAAGACCGAAAAAATCATGGAACGACGAAGTAGCTAAAATACTGAAGGAAAGAAGCAAGACGTGGAGCGAAGCAACAGCAATGGCTAAAGATAAAAAAGAATGGATAAAGTTCGTGCACCAAAACTCATAAACTCATAAGTTCATAAGTGAATAATAAATGATTGATATTTGTACACCTTACACCTTAGGGTAAAAGGTTATCGATTATATATATATATATATACAAATTTATAATTCTATACTTAAAATGAGAATTCCGAAAATCTATGAAAAACTTTTTTCACGGTCTACGTGGCGCCAAACATGTATCGATACTAGAAAAATTGTTCCTACTTTATTTTGGTATAATTTCTTATGAAGGGTTGCCACATACGGTATATAATACTATTCTGAATTTCGACAACTTAATCTATGGATTTAATGCATTGTACACTTGTATTGTCTTTATTATCACAGATAGGTAAAAATGTAACGGAAATGGCGGCTGAAATTAGAACATCATAGAAATTTCGTCTTTGAAAAATATCTCCAAACTTGAACTTTTTTATCTACACATTATAAGTAACACGAATAATAGTATATTAGGATATGAGTTTTATAAGAAGCATTTTGTAGCACGCACGCTTCGCTCGTCGTGCCCTAAAGGAGTAAGTGCGACAAAATGCCTTATTAACTTGTTATTATTACCTGAGAAGCAAGAAAATGGAGATATATTTTAGGAGGACGAGATATATATCATTTGACTCAGCTTGCAGAGTAGATTCCAAAACTATATAGAAACCGGAAACCGGATTTCTTTTCCGAGGTCGACTTCCGGTCAATTTTTTTTTAACTTTTAACTGTTTCCTTTATAGCTCCTGCAGGTTTTGAGTTATTTAGCTCAAATTTAGAATACAGGTTACGCTGCAGGGCTTACATCATTGAGCATATCAAATGGTTGTGAGAATCTACAGGGAGATATTTTTTCAGGGGTCATGCTTTCTTTTCTCCCCCTGAACTTTTTTGCGGTGCGCCGCTGTTAGATTCTAAAATACAAATTGAGTTTTCTGTTTTGTTTAGAATCTTTTTGTTCTCTTGCAGTTTTTTCGTATCTGCAACCGTTATCGAGAAAAAAAAAGTATAAAAACGATTTTCTGTAATTTGCTAGACGAAATTTAAATTTTTAAAATGGTATTAAACGTTAATTATGTGCTAATAAGTACACGGTAACAATTTATAGATTAGTTCAGACACATCAGTTTTGAGTCATTATAATTTTTACCGCTACAATAACTTTACAACACATACGAGGGCGGTTCAACATGTTATCTACTTGAAATAAAAATGAATTTAATGAAATTAAATATTTTTTGCCACTTGTTGAATAATCTTTCCAAATACCACTCAAGGCAACATTTTTTAGGAGAATTTTTTTCGTCAACATGCAAATTCCTCTCAACAAAAACTGCTCAAATTCCTCTCGGCCTGCGGTCTCGCGGAATTTTTAACGCAGTTTTAGTTTCGAGAAATTTAAACGCAATAATTTGCATGTGAGGGAAAAAAATCTCAAAAAATTTTCACCTTTTGTGGTATTACCCTTGAAAACACAATGTGCATGATGCCTTGATTATAAGAAACAATTCGTTGTTGTTTGTTTCAGTTACTGACGTTTAAATCCTACCGGTTCAATATTTTTGTTTGTCTCATATTTGAAGTCTTCACTCCGTAAAACGGAGTCGTATCGGAAGTTGTTAATTGTCTTTGTCCGCTGTGTTTGTGCGTTTTTTTTTCTGAAAATTAAAATATTTGCTTTAGATGCGGATGGAAGATGAAAGTGCAGAATATGAATGTCTGAAGAACAAACCTTCTATCTCGTAATGACCATGGGCAAACTTCATTATGTGGGTTTCTTCGTCTGTGCAATTTTTCGGAAATTTAAATTTTAGCTTTAGATTCAGATAGGCAATGAATGTAGAACAGGAAGGTATATAGAACTAACCTTCAATCTCTTAAGGAGCATGGACAAAATGTTTTTCTTTAATTTGTAGCAAAATTGTAAATTTGGGCTAGAAATTCGTCTGGTATGTTATTAGGCCTACTATTTTCAACTGCTATATATTTTGCAAGCAACAGTACATTTTTTAGTACAACTGTGCTGTTTAAAAATATTGTAAATATAATTAAGATTTAATTTCAACCGCTGGAAACACAGTACCTACGTGTTCTAGCAATCAGTTTTGCGTTTACGTTATAATTGACAAATAAAATAAATTTGCAAACACAAGGTGTAAGTAAGAGTAATGTGCGGAATTTAACTTTTATTTCACTCCAAGGGAATCATTTCGCATTCCATTCGAAGTTTATTGCGCATAATAAACATGTAAGTGACCTCATGTAAAAATTGTGGCAAACCAGAAATAGCAGAGCACGATTTGTTTTTTTTTTGTTAAGTTACATGTGTATGTATATTCTTGTACCTGCATTTCATAAGAAATGAACCACCCCCACGGAGTTGACGCAGAACTTCGAAATTACGTAGAAATGAGTAGTGCATGGAGACAAACAATTGATTACAGTTTCAAAAACAAATGACAACATTTATTGAAAATATGATTAATAATGTGTTGCATCTCCGCGTGCTCTTATGCATTCAGTAACCCTTCGTGGCATGCTGGAAATCAGATGGTCGATTGCCTCTTGGGGCAGCTCATTCCAGGCTGTCTGTAGCTGTTGACGTAATTCCTCTAAAGTGTCGATTACCCCGACACAGTTTTATGTCCATCATGTCCTAGACATTTTTAATAGGGTTAAGTCCGGGGATCTTTCCGGCCAAGGCAAATGCAGATCATTGTTTTGTGCTAGGAACTCTAACGTTACGTGAGCAGTATGAGGCGGCGCATTATCGTGCTGGAAGACGGGCCCTGGAAGGTCTTGGAGGAATGGCACTAACACGGGCTCCAAAATGGTGTCAATGCAACGGCGCGCGTTTAGAGTGCAAGGAATGAATATCAAAGGAGACCTGCCGCCGTAACATATTGCTCCCCACACCATTACACCAGGAATTAAGAGCCGTGTGGCGACGCTGAACAAACTGTAAATTTTGCCTCTGACCTCTAGGTCGTCTGATCCGTAAACGTCCGTCAGAATGCCATAAGCAAAATCGAGATTCGATGCTGAAGACGATACCTTCCCATTCATGGTTCCAATGTTGTCGGTTTTGGCTCCACTGCAGTCTGGTATCTTTATGTTGTTGAGTCATAGGAAGACGAAAATAAGTTGGTTCTACTGGGTCTTGCATTGCACTTCGCCGTAACAGCCGATATTCTGGCATTTTTTAGGCACTAACTTCGCTAATTCAGTAACAACAATCACAAACAAACGGCGAACTACTCCGAAAAATACGATCCAACAAAAGACAATTTCAGGTTCTAACAGACAGATAATTTCTATCAGCAGTAACAGATGGCCTTCAAAATTTAATCATTTGTTTGTCCCCATGCGTTAACTCTTTCGGGGTGGTTAATTTCATATGAAAGACAGGTATTTTATCGACTTTGTCACAACAAATTTCGCGGCAGTTGGCAAAATGTGTGCGGTGGGATAAAGGCGGCTATTGATAGTTCGATATGTACATTGTACACGGAGCGAAGTACCCATGGTTGCCAACGTTAAAAAAATTAATTACTCTGTTTCTAGTATTTTTATTATAGCATCGCGTTTTGTCTATTATGATACGTAAACGAGTATCGCAATAGCCTCAATACGAACGCAAAGTAGATAAAATGAATTTCACATATTCACGTTATTTTCTTGAATTACTGATATTGTCCTAACCCTCTAACTCCAGCAATATACAAATTACTGAAAGCATGAGGACCAATTGTTGTCACTCTGTATAAAATGAACAACCCTTCATAATTCTTTAGTATTATTATAATAAAATTATTCGCTCAACGGGCGAGTTTACGAACGCTACATTTGACCGTATCAACGCCGTCTAAACAGGTGACAACTTATTTGGTTATTAAATCAAACTATTTCGTTATTTTGTAGTCTGTTTTAGACTACTATTAATATTGCAGTATTGCAGTAAATTGACTGTTTTGGCATCTTTTTATTAATTTTTTCTTTAATTAATTTGACACAGAAAATTCTTTTATTCAAATTTGCTAACGTGCACAGCTTTCAAGCTAATTTAGGGTTTACACAAGCACAAGACACATCTTGCATCTGTGCATGTTAATTTTGCATTTATTCGGATTAAGCTTGCTAAGTTACAAATTTAATGTGATGGTTTTGATAATCTGTCGAAATTTAAGAACTTAACAACTTAAACCATAAACGCACTGATAATTCAATTTATGAATAACTGTGTTGTTCTAATCAGCTGTAATAAATTATTATTTTTAAAGTGGCCTATCCGGTGCACGAGTGGGTAAAATGTAACTTTTAAACGACTTGTTTATGTACCCTTTGCACCTATTGCTCTAGGCAAATTTCACAGTGGGTAGCTTAGAGTTTTCACTTTAGGATAAAAACAAATATTTTCGCAATTTTTTTCATATATGTAATTTGTATACGTTTTTTCGTGCTCACAAGTGAAAAGTATTACTTTATTCTTCACTTTGAATGACTAAAGTATCAATTGCAATCCGTCGAGGATTTAAAATTAATTTAATTTCTCTTGAAATCAAATTAAAATTATAAGTGTATTTATTCCTTCTGGAAAAGGTCTATTCTGACATTACTGCTAAATATGTATTGCAAATAATATTGGAAAATATTTGACTTATAAAAATAAGAAAATGCTTTAATTTCTTTTGATTAAGATGTTCACTCTACTTGTTTCGTCTTCGCCAGACATTGTTTATGGTTTTAGTTTTAATTTGGGTCTTCAGATTTTTTTTGTTGGGCTTTTGCTCAGTATTTTGGGTAACTTTTGGGATGTGCTAAGCCTTATTTTAGATATATTTAATTTATTTTATTTCCGCGTAAGAATTCGCTTTCATGCTATTAGTACCTTATCGTGGTAACACGTTAATATGTTCATTGTTTTTTATATATACAGATATTGTTTGTGGTAGTCACAACTCTGCCTGGACTTGAAAATGACGTTACAGTTCTATTTGGTACTTTGTAGTTAATATAACTTCAAAGTTACATATTTGCAGTTCCCGTCCCACCATTAAAAACCATGAATCTCACGTCACAATCTTAAAAAAACTAATTTATTATCGTTTCTGCGGAACGTTTAAGAAATGTATACATAAATTCCATAGAACAATAAAAAAGTTCTTAGCATCTAGGATTTGATATTCCCACACTGCGTTAAATATTTTAAAGTCATTATATTAATTTAAAATGCAATTTCGAACAGTGCTTAGTCTGATTTAGACGTTTCATCATTATATTTGACAGTAAACTTGCATTTGTTTTAATTCGTCAGTCAGACCATCGGGAAAAAGTACAAGTTTTGCTCTTAATACTACCTACTGTGATTTAATTTCCGGATTAGAGAAATGGACAAAGGACCATGGAAGAATGAAAAATAAGTATAGCAAACATAAATCGGAAAGAATCCTTGAAAGTCGCGACTACCAAGCCGCAACGTAAACATAACGTTGCGGTCACAAAAATTAGTCTTCATTTTGATCGCGTGCACGTTGTTATTACGTGCCCATGACCAGTGAAAAAACACTTGAAAGGTCTTACAATAGTCACCGGTACGTTCCAGTGAGTAATTGTGCCAGTTGGGATACTACATAAGCTGCTACCTCTACTTGTTAAAGCATATTTTGCAGTTGAATAATTTACACGTTGGGAGCAAAATTTAGTAGTCAATCATAAACTATATGTTAGACAAAAGTAATCACATAGCTTTATACACCTAAGGTAAATTAGTGCTTTTACGTTTGGGTGGGCTTCCATCAGTAAAACTTAGTAAAAATTTTATTCTACCTAGGGCTGTCTTTTTCTGTAGATTTTGAGAATTTTCGAAAGGTCTCATCAGTGCTACTTCGCAATTTTTATCCTATCAACACTGTGATTTTTCCACTGAATACGGTTTCTCAACGACACTGTACCTGTATGTTCGTTTCTATGAATAGTAATTTACGATGCAAGTAACGTTATCAAGCTTTTTACATTATGAGATAATAGTTTGAATGAGCGAGCGACGTTAGGAGCGAGTTCTTTAAAATTCTCGAGTAATGGAGAAAGCAGATAACGTTACGTATATCGTAACACGGTTTATTTTATCCTAAAATACTTCTCTTTTTAAAAAAATATGAAAAATTGTTATTAATGACACAACAGCGAGACATATATCTGCTATGGCTGTGGTGGTATCACTCAATACTGTATTGTTGGCAGCACTGTCAGGTTGTGTTAAATTCGAGATTAGCAGGTTAAGTTTTGCGTCAGTCTGTATCAAATAACAAACAAAACTGACAATGTCACTAAGAATACACGTCAGTAATGCCAACATGTGATTAAATGATAATAAAATATCGGTATGTTATTTATCTTAACAACACTAGTGCTGTTAAATGCATCTTAACGCCGCTTGTTGCTAAGGAGTTATTATCATAGTAACATAATAGGATAAAATAAAATATATAATGTCTTATAGTTTATACGTATGTATACAGATAAAATAATCTTCAAAGAAACATTCTCTAATATGATAGCGTACTAAAAATAGAACACTCATTGGAATACTCTTTTCCAGTCTCGTTTTCCAGTACTGCTAATAGAACACATTATCTGTTTACTTATCTAAATCCCAATTCTTGGCAAACACTCTTGAAGCTGCCGATGCCTCCTTTATGTAGAGGCTTCTGCCGCTTGAAAATAATTATCTGATTAAACACGTTCTTGTAAGATGAGATTAATGGTTTCAATGTAACAATGAAATTTTATGGCACTTTACTTCTTTATATAGACGTTTAAAGTGCTATGTTGCAATATTTCGGGAACTTTGAAATTTATGGTTTTATAATGTTGAAATTTTAAAATAGGTTGATCTCCCAAGACAGGGTTTCTCAAAGTGGAGAACGAGGTATAGGGGGTACGCAGCCAGATTCACGTAATGGCGAATACAAAGTGGCACAAGACAAATATCTGAAAAAAGATGGGAGGTGGTTTTGAGTAACACACGAAATACACATATTACATATTATCTAATTACTAAATCTGCTCTTTATTCTTTTGATAGTCAACATATAAGTCTATTAAAAAATAGTTAAAATGGGAAATAATATTGTATAACCTCATTTTTACTTTACGGAGTTCTGCAGGCACAATCTTAATGTGTCAGTTTTCAAGTGGGCAATAGTATATTTCGCACTTTGAGAAAGAGTTTAAATGTGAAATAGATTGTCAGTTATCTTATAAACTTATAAATTTTGTATACAATTTCCAATTTCATTAAACTCATTTTACTAAATTGTAAATGGCTTACTATTTTTCATATTGAAATAGTATATTAAAGTATGAGTGGATAACAAGGTCTTTAAAACACGCGCGAGTTTTCGAGCACGACGGCGTAGTGTTTTAAAGACCAGTTATCCACGAATACTTTACGCTATTTTTTATTATATCTCTAATATTGGAAATAAATTACGCACTAAAAACTTAGAAATAATTTTTGTCGTGATACACCGAGAGGGCATAATACTATTGCTATTATAGTTACGAAAATTGTTTACGGTTTTGTCGCGTCCACGTCCGCATTCAGTCGTTTCCTGGACAACCTTTAAAGCTCGGCGAGCTTTAATCGCCTGTTTTCGCACGCTCAGGCGTGCTTTAAACGGCGATTCCGATGCAGGTATAATAAAATAGTATATTAAAGTATCAGTGGATAACAAGGTCTGTAAAACTCGCGCGTGTTTTAAAGACCAGTTATCCACGAATACTTTACGCTATTTTTTTTATTATATCTCTAATATTGGAAATAAATTACGCACTAAAAACTTAGAAATAATTTTTGTCGTGATAAATCGAGAGGGCATAATACTATTGCTATTAGAGTTACGAGAATTGTTTACGGTTTTGTCGCGTCCACGTCCGTTCTTGCATTCAGGCGTGCTTTAAACGGCGATTCTGATGCAGGTATAATAAAATAGTATATTAAAGTATGAGTGGATAACAAGGTCTGTAAAACTCGCGCGTGTTTTAAAGACCAGTTATCCACGAATACTTTACGCTATTTTTTATTATACTTGCGATATTGGAAATAAATTACGCACTAAAAACTTAGAAATAATTTTTGTCGTGATAAATCGAGAGGGCATAATAATATTGCTACTATAGTTACGAGAATTATTTACGTTTTTGTCGCGTCCATGTCCGTTTATTTATTTATTTATTTATTTTTATTTATTTAAGAGAATATCACATGGTCAACCAACAGGTAAGAACCCAATTACAGGTTGACACGAATTACAAGATATTATTATTCTGCCGCACTTAGCCAAACAGCAGCATCTCCAATGTTCACCAATGGAAACACTACTCTCCAGCCAAGCACGGCAGCATTGTGGTACTAGTAGTACAATAAAATGAAAATAAAAAACTATAAGTAATGAAAACAAAAAACAAAGCAAATTTAAAGATTTTTCATAAGCATATTTTTGAATTTTGGAAAAGACATGCAGAAAATATCGATACACCTAGCATACTGATTATAAGATCGCATAATTCTCCAAAACGGTGAGTTTAAAATAACATTGGTACTAGCAAATTCCGATTTGAACAGTTGAAAATGTCTGGTATTGAACTGAGGCACATTAAAAGTAATACATGAAATTAAATCCGGTCAGTTGAACATATTATTTACAATCTTATAAAGAACAGTAACATCATTACACTTCCTACGATTTTCCAAAGTCATTAAGCCGACAGTCGCCAATCTACAGCCATAGCTAGGTAAGTCAATATTCAGTCGCTTACAAGTAATTCTTACAAATTTTCGTTGGATTTTTTCGATTCTATTACAATGAATTGCATAACAAGGGTTCCAGATTACGCTTGCGTATTCAAGATTTGATCTAACGTAAGCAGAATACAACAGTTTATATGTATTAATATTTTTAAAAGAATTTGTAATTCTTAAAATAAATCCTAGCATAGAATTTGCTTTATTTGTAATGTTTTCAATATGCTTGATAAAAGTTAATTTAGAATCAAAAGTAACACCAAGATCTTTCATAAAATTTACTTCATGGATACTTTCTTGTGCGATCGTGTAGTCATATTTTAAACAATTTAAATTTCTTGTAAATCTAATGTAACAGCATTTATTTGTATTCAGTGGCAAGCAATTAAGAAGACTCCAAGTCGACAACGTGTCAAGATCTACTTGTAATTTATTTGTGTCGTTTTGGTTTTTTATGGCTTGATATATTTTAAGATCATCTGGAAAGAACAAATGACCACATGACAGTATAACTGATAAATCATTAATAAAGATTAAAAATAAAGTTGGTCCGAGATGGGAGCCCTGAGGCACACCAGACGTAACGTAATGAAGATTAGAATTAAAACCGTTTACTACAACCATCTGTGTTCTGTTAGTGAGATACGATGTAAACCACTGCAGTAAATTTCCTGTAACGCCGTAATATAAAAGTTTTTGAACAAGTAATGAGTGGTTGACCTTGTCGAAGGCTTTGCTAAAATCTGTATACACCGTGTCGACCTGAAGCCCTTCCCCGAAGCTCTCAGCAAGATAATTTGAAAAGATAAGTAAATTGCTTACTGTTGATTTTTTGGCTAAAAATCCATGTTGCTTGGGAGTTATATAAGCTTCCATAAAAGACATTAAGTACTTGTTTATTATGCTTTCAAATACCTTTCCAAATACCGAGAGCTTCGAAATAGGTCGATAATTAGTTACCACTGATTTATCGCCTGATTTAAAAATAGGCGTAATATAAGCTAACTTCCACTTAGTTGGAAATACACCACATTTCAATGATTTATTAAACAAAAGCTGTAGAGGATAACATAAAGTGTGAGAGCAATTTCTTATAAAATATGGATCAATACCATCAGGGCCTTTAGATTTAGAAACGTCGAGATTAGAAAGAGTATCCTGTATTTCATTTTGACTAAGTGATAATTCGGAAAAGGGAATATCCGGTGAGGGTGTATTAATATTTTGCATTGGTTTAAATGCAGCAGGTTCCCAAACTGATGAAAAATGAACTGCGAAATAATTGGCTATTATCGTTGGAATATTACTGGAAGTGTCATTGTCAGTCATTTTAGATGGAAGTCCAAAATCTGTTTTATTCTGCCTAACGTGAGACCAAAATTGTTTAGTATTTGATTGAATATTTTTTTCTATTTTATCTATATGGCGAGAGTAGCACTGATCGGTTAATGACTTAATCTTAGATCTAAGAAAGTTAAAACGTATTTTATCAGAGTCCCTGTTATAGGATTTTATTCTATTTCTAATTTTAGTTTTTTCTTTTATTAAAACTATTAACTCACGTGAGAACCATACTGGGTATTTGTCGTTGTGCTTAGGAGTACGTTTTTCTACATGTCTATCAATAACTGAATAAAGAATATTGTAAAAAGTATCGGTTGCGTTATCAATGTTTAGATGATTTAAAGCAAGAGACCAGTTCTGACTCGCGAGATCGGCATTAATTTTTGCGTAATCAGCATTATGAAAAAGATACTTAGGGTGCGATATATTTGCTAACGAGGTAAATAAGTCCAAATCTACAGTGATAGCTAGTGGCGGGTGATGGCTGTCTATTTTCGACAATGTAAATTCAGTCGCCGATTCAACTAGTGTCAGAAAATACCAAATCTAGCAATTTGTTATTAGCGTTTGAAACATGATTGTATTGTTTGAAATTGCAAATACTGATGGAGTCAGAAATGATCTCTGATAATCGACCGGATACAGTTTCAGGATATAAAAAACTTTCCTGTCTCTTCCAAATTATATTGGGACAATTATAATCACCTAAAACTAAAAAGTGTGAGTTCTGACGCATCTGCAGTACAATATCAATCACTTTTCCGAGATGCTCCTCGTGCTTGTCCTGCAAATAAGCGTTACATACATATAAGCAGGTATTGTTTTTTAACATAATTTTGATCCAAAGATCCTCGGCCGTGCTATTATAGGACAAACAAGAGGAACTATCATATTTTTTAAGGACAGCTATAAGAACTCCACCTCCCAAAACTTGGTTAGTAGCAGCATAATCGCGATCACGTCTATATACAATGTACCTGTCGTCGAAAATTTCATTGGAGTGAATACTAGGCAAAAGCCATGTTTCTGTAAAACAAATAACATCGTAGTTGTTACTAATTATTTGAGCTTTTACTTTATCAGTTTTGGTACGGAGACCACGAATATTCTGGTAATAAATTGACAGAGCCATGATCGATACTGTAACTACAATAGAAAAGAACACAGTTTATATTATTTTAGACAGATCCGCTTCATTGCTAATGTGAATAATTTGCAAATTTTCTGATTTTCGCACCAAGATCTTATTATCGCGCACCCACACATATTTAAAATTATGCTCACTACACAGGGCTCTTGCACGGTGAAGTAGGTTTTTCCTTGTAGGCGACAGGTGGTCATTCAAGAAAATTTTATGAGAGGATCCTCCAAATCCGACATCTTCTGACTTCAAGTTTCTTGACTTGCGATAAGCTGACATAAGCGTATTCTTGATTTCACGGGCAAAGAACTTGACTATCACTGGTTTTGGTGCATCTGACTTTTTTACTGGTTGAATACGGTGGACAACGTCGATATGCTCCTTTTTTATGGAACATCCTAATTTATTACCAATAGTAGAGACTACTTGAAGTAGGTTTTCATTTTTAAATTCAGGAACGCCTTGAATCTCTACGTTGCATATTCGAGAATATTGCTCGAGATCGTCAACTCTGCTAGTTATGTTGAGAAGTTGATTCTTAAGTTTGCTGTTTTCGGCAATTACATCATCGAGCTTTTTCATTTTATCGGTAAAAGTTGAAATTTTGTTGTTGCATTCAGTCTTTTCCTTGACAACCTTTAAAGCTCGGCGAGCTTTAATCGCCTGTTTTTGCACGTTCAGGCGTGCTTTAAACGGCGATTCTGATGCAGGTATAATAAAAAACAATTTCAGGGAGAAGTGCGATATTTTGGATTATATTATACCAAACAAATTTAGAATTTTGAACAATCGTTTGACTTTTACGACTTCATTAGGTTATGAAACATCTTTTAAATTTAAATCTGACAGTTCTCAAATGTTTAATCATAATTTGCATTATTTGAATAATTTCAAATTTCATTTCGATAGTTTGCAAATGCCTGTTAATGTTTTTCACATGGGGAAAATGTCTCAGTGCGAAATAAGTTATTTTTTTTCTATAGCACATGTTAAAGTATGCTTTTATCAACTCAAAACAAAACGTCAAGTTTTACTTTAACAGCAAGGGTAGATAAAGTAGCACTTTAACATCAAGGATAGATAATAGTATATTATATCATGAGGGACTAAAGTGCACCATTTAATCCCGCGAGTGGAGTTTGTTGCCTCGAGGCAGAAGCCCGAGTGCAACAACCACACAAGGGATTTAGGCACTTTAGCCCCGAGGTATATACGCTATTTTTTGCACTTTTGGGAACATTATCATCAAACATTTCCAAAATTTGGAATCTGTCAATTTGGAAACTGACAATTACAATTTATTAAAAACTGAATCGCAGCAGGTTCTGAATCAGTTGGCAGTACTGAAGTGTATTGTCAGTATATGTCAAATTCGAGATTTGCAGGTTAAGTTTTGCGTCAGTGTGTGTCAAATGACATACAAAACCTAACATACTAACCTCGTGTGTACATAAATTTACCATAGTTACGGTATCATTTTTACTTTAGTTCCTAGGGATTGATTGAGCTACTTTAGTCCCTGTTTACGGGGACTAAAGTATCACTTTTAGTCCCGGAAGTGCAAAAAGTAATTTAATTTTCCAACTTTTGTCTAAATTAAATATGGCAGTTTCGTCTTATCGTAGCAACCCAATCTAGCTACTGGCATTTTGAAATGTGATTGACTGTCCTTATTTCCTTTTGAAATTGTTAAAGTTCTTGCTATAGAAAATAAAATGTATTATACACGACGATAAAGTTATTTCTATCGACTGCGTCTCGACGTTAAACGTGGATAAAATTTAACTTTATCGTCTTGTATAATAAATTACTATTAATTTATTCTATTAATACATGCAAATTTTAAATATCCCACTACGATCATAACTGCTACAATTTAAAATAACTTGCCATTCTGACATTTACACAGATTTTCATTAATTTTGAATATTCTGCATTTGAGAAGAAAAAGTTGTATTTAACACCCGTGCGGAAATGTTCATGCAAAACTCGTATAATTGGAGCACTCGTTATAGCTTGCGCTTCATCTTTTTTACTCGTTTTGCAGTAACTCCCTTGCCGGACTGGTATTACAATATGTATACTATAGAGCAGGGGTGGCGAACCAATGGCACGCGTGCCACTGATGGCACGTGACAAAATAATTTAGGCACGGCATTAATTAAGGAATTTAGGTACCTAATCGAAACAATTTATATTTAACAATGAGTTGAACATGAAGCTTCAAGGCGCAAATAAAACAATTATTGTGTTATCATAGATCTCATTCCTGCATTCGAGGCTAAACTGCAAGCTTTTCCCAAACTTGAAAAAATCACCAGAGATTTGGAGTTACACGAAAAACGAGACCAAGCAAAAGTCACTGAAGAGTTTAATTCGGTAATTAATTCTTCAATCAAAGAATTGTCATTGAGATTTTCTCAGTTCAAAGAATTATCGGAAACACTAAAGTTTATTATGTATCCTGATGTGACTTCACTTGTTAAACTGAACTTGGCCAAATTTGATTGGTTGAAAATTGGAGAAACTGAAATGCAGCTGCTTGATTTCCAGTCTAGTTCAATATGGATTCAAAAATGTATCGAAACAAGGAAAGATAATTAAATGAAATAGAAATACTCTCTGTATCAGGTAATATGAGTAAAAATGCCAATATCAAAATTATGAAAACGTAGAATTTAATTCCAGACACATTTAGCAGTCTGAAGAAGCTGACTTTTGTTATCTTAACAATATTTTCATCTATCTATACCTGCCAGTCATTATTTTCAGAAATGAATAACATTAAAGACTCGCTTAGAAGCCGCTTGTCAGATGACTCCAGTTCAGCTTGCATTCTGCTAAAATTAACAAAGTATGAAGCTAATATAAGTTATTTAGCATCTAATTTTCAACAGCAGAAGTCGCACTAATTTTTTCTTTCATTTAAATAAACATAACGTTACTATTGCTGTTCAAAATATATATTTTTGGTTGCAAATAAAAAGTGTTAAATTGATAGTATTTAGTTTTATATTTTCTCCATTAATCACTAAGTCAAGATTGTTTGATGGCACGTCATGGCCTCATTAAACATTTCTTTAGAAAAAAATGGCACGTAGATGAATAAAGGTTCGCCACCCCTGCTATAGAGTATAGCACATTGAAAAATGTTTCAGTGTGAAATAAGATGTTTTTTAAGTCTATTTAAAAAGTGAATTTAGAGTCTTCGTTTGACGTATTCCGATTCTGTTAGGTCCTGAACATTTTATAAAAACGGTTCTGCAATGTCTAATACTATTTTTCCTCGAAAAGAAAAATGTTGAAGTGTAAAGTAAGTTATGTTTAGTCCTCTTGATACAAAATAATTTATATAATTTTTTATGTGTAAAGTAAGTTATGTTTAGTCCTCTTGATACAAAATAATTTATATAATTTTTTATTACACTTGCATCATAATACCCGTTTAAAAAACTAAAAAGCGTGTGAAATCTCAACATTAAAACACTGGAGTGCTTTAAAGTTGCTATAGAAACAATGACGTCATTATTTTCAAAGAAAGTTGTATTTGTAATTTACACATGTAGTAATTAGTAAGATATAACAAACAGTATTATTTTTATTTCCTGTTTTTACAAAAGCTCAAGCAAAGGACATCGAAGCTATATTGGCTGAGCAATTGAAAGGCAAATTAACTCAACTTTTTCAACAAGATGAATTCGTAACAAGTATCGCGAACAGCTTAAGCGAAGTGATAAAAAAGGTGTTAAAGATCGATGCACTAAAGTCGGATGTAGAACACTTGAAGAAAGATAACCAACAACTTACCCAAAACAATAAATTACTGGAAAGTGAACTTAACAAACAGAAGCCAATTTTAGACCAGCATGAGCAAAATTGTAGAAGAAATTCTATTCGCATATTTGACATTCCAGAGCAACAATCTGAAGATAAGGATAAAAAGGTTTTGGAAATATTCAATAAACAAATGAAGCTCAATGTGCAGACGGATGACCTCGACCGTACACATCGTGTTGGCTTTTTGAAAAGTGATAACCGTAAAAACGCTAAACATCGTTCGATTATAGTGAAATTTGTGAGCTATCAGCAGCGAAACTTAGTGTTTCGTAATAAAAAGCTGCTGAAGGGTACCGGCTATATTATTCGTGAAGACCTTACGAAGGCTAGGTATCTATTACTACAGGAGGCAGTTCAAAAACTTGGCGTTAGGAAAGTATGGTCGTCGTTTTTATTACATTTTTAATGTGTATTGATGTGAGATAGGTGATTTTCCAGTTGAATACTTCTAAAATGGGTTTCTTTTGTGTTTTTCTAATTTTTTATTAACTCCTATTTTAAATAGAATACCCGGTATATTATTACATTTTTGAATTCAACTTAAAATTCTAGAGAAAATTTGTCTCTTTACCTGACGGTCTATTTTGCACCGTTTTTGTAGAATTTGTAATTTTTTAAAATTTTTGACAAATGCTTAAAAATTTAAAATCAAATTTTTGGCCAATTATAAGATCACTGTAAAAGGAAGTTGTGTGCGTGTATCACACCAGATTTTTTAATATCAGACATGCGTAAATCACACATTTCGTATCTTCTGCATGAACCAAACACACCACAAATTGCGACAACCTGAAAAATGAAGCAACTGTTACTAATCTCTGTCAAAACTATCGTATATCAGTACCTTTAAAAACATGAAAATGTCATCAGGAGCTTGAACGAAAAATCTACGAAGCTCTTCCTCCGTAAAAACGAAAGACTTTTTAGCTTCATAGGCTTTATTTACCGCCTTCATAAACGCATGCAGCTTGTGAAAAGATGCCAGATCCGCTCCCTTTCTGAGTCTTAACATTGCTTGTAATTTTGAATGTATACACCATAAAGTCAGAAAACATAAAATGTGAAAAACAAATAATTATAATTGTAAACAATATTATCATTTCCATCAATGATTCATTTACACTTTTAGAATTTTTACTTTCCATCCACATAATCAGTTTTTCATATTCTTTACAATAGGCATCTCTTGATTTCTCCGGAATCAATCTTAATTCCGCTTTTCGGCCAGTTTTTGAATTTCCCGTGGAATGCTTTCTTCAAACTGATCCATTTTTTACAGAACAATTTTCGAAAACACCGTGTCTACATAGTAACGTAAACAACAAATGCTAACCCATCTCCATATCAACGACATGACGTCATTGCACAGGCTACCTTGCGAGATGATACAAATTTAATATTAAAATAGTCCGTATGACCAAAGCAGTCGGTGTCCAAGGTACCTGGTACTCTGCATGCCTAGACCTTGTCCATTACCAAACAAACAAACAAAATGCTGATTCGACATATGGATTTCAGTTCTATTTCTCGAATTATGATGCTTCGCGTCTTGCTTTTAAACTCGTCGCACGTGCTTTAAAGGCTTGCTTCTACACTTGTATCATAATATACTATAAACTACGATTGAATTGTCTAAAGTATGATCAAAAATTATTTTTATCTAGTATGGCCATGGAATACTTCCTAATTTATGAATGCAACTAAATTTACACTTAAATGTCAAACTTGACATTTGCTTTTTAAGTGAGTTATACTTGCATTCATAAATTAGGACGTATTCCATGGCCATACTAAATAAAAATAATTTTTGATCATACTATGTAATTATATTAGGTTTCGAAAATTTTAAAAATTTCATTTTTTCACAATGGAAAAATGTTTCAGTGTGAAATAACTAATTTTTTGCACTACTAGTCTCAGAACGCACCGTTATTGGTCTATCTTTAGGTCGTGAAGTTGATTTTCTCCACCAAGGGAGAGAAAGTAAAATAAACAATTTTCACCGTGGTAACTAATAAATTGCTAAGTTACCAAATATGACTATTTTAATTTTGACGTTTTAAAGAGCTCTATTGTCAGGTTGACAGTTAAAATATTTTCGAAATTTGTTGGGAATTTAGGTATTAAGCCGTTTGGTAGTGCAAAAAATAGTATATACACCACGGTAGCGAATCGTCTTATAACCTTCGCGCTTTAGATACTTCGCGCTGCGCGCTCAGTATCTAAAATGCGCTCAGGTTATAATACTGCGCTTCGCTACCTTGATGTATAATATACTATTTGATATCCCGCAGAGTTAACTTTGACAATTTGTAAGCATGTAATAGTAAATTTGACATTCAAAAAATTTTTAGATGTGATGCAAGTTATGTTTACTACATTATATTAACCGTTGGACTACTTCTTATTGAGAACATTTTACAACTTTCTTTTTGATGAATTGCGAATGTCTTAGTATTTTGCATAATGGAAAAATGTTTTAATGTATAATAAGTGATATTTTATTCCATTCACAAAACCAGTATAGAATTTATGTAGGTAACCTTGTAAATTATTTTGATTTTACTAAGTTGTAAACATCTCTCCCAATAAGGTACCTACTTCTATCGGAATTGAAAACTCGATTAGCTAACTTCCACTCTTTTCGGCAGTGGATCACGGGTGTAAACATATTCATTGAAAGATATCATGTAAAGTAACGGGCACTAACCAACTACGAGCTCAATGGGGTTAGGGGTACAGTTACTTTGTTGAATTTTGTAAAGGGGTACTCGAGGAAGAAAGTTTGAGAACCCCTATCCTAAGGTATTGGGAAAAAAAGAACAAATAGTTCTGAAAAAAGTTAAATACAGATTAGCAAAAAGAGGTAGCGTGGCTCAGTCGAGTAGCTCGCTGGGATACTGATCCACGTTCCTCTAGGTGGCTAGATTCGAATCGTGCTGGGACCATGTAAATTTAGCGTTGCCAATTTTTTTGGTGGGTTGATTAAAGCATTGGAGGTGGTATTGATTTACTTTGGCCGACTAGTTGAGTGCATATAGCCATTTTGGCTTTAAAAGAATCGTCTATGTAGCCTTCGGCAACTGTAGTGCTTTTTCACCCACCGTGGGGTTTCAATGTTGTTATATATGCTCCTTGGCCTGCCAATACTGTCACGCTACTTTTATGGCCCGTATATTGTGCGGGATTATCTAAATTAAAAAGTAGCTATTTTAGAAGGCATACTGCGAAAGGAGTTACAATATAACTCTTCTTCTCACCCACGTGGTTAATTAAATTTATAAAATATCTACTTCTCAGTCTCACGTTCTAAGCTAACTTTATAATATACCACTCTCTCGCGGTGTTATTACAATTAATATTAAGTTAAATATACCCTTTTATTATTAACAAGAAGCAGTATTAGGTATAGCTCCTTAAGTACTTACCTTAGTTCTTAATGAAATAAATTGAAATTGACGTATCTCATAACTCAATTTGGCACTTTGAATTATGTCATGTTATTACAGTTTTTTAATACCTCGGCTAGTCAGTTTAATAAGCAATGTCAATCCTTGCTCTCAGCTGGATGGGTAAATGTTCAACTAACAACTTTTTATTGTAGTCGAAGACTTAATTACTTTAAAATATAATAATTATTTCACTTCGTTGATCAAATACACTCTTTAGGTCCTACACAAAATTGAATTTACTTCAGTTTGTTAGTATAGCTTCAAAGTTTGGTCTGACATTAGAAAAATTAAAAAGATGTTGTCAAAATATTTGAATCAAATATTTAAAAATCCAAACTTTATTTAAATTATGCTTATAAAATATCCTAATTCAAAAATATAAATTTCAAATTATAATGACCGAAATACGTCGAGTACTCGAATCACTATTAAAATTAAGAAAATTAATTATTCTAAATATATAATTAGAATTATTTAAATGAGTTGCCGCACCAAACTTGCTATATACTTCTTAATGTTACTAAAGAAATGGACACTAACCTTCTGATAGTATCTCTTGTACCTGAGTGTGTTATCCCAGCTCCTAACTGAATGCTAGTCAGCAAACACCTCCTTGGTTGTTCACGACCAAATAAAAACTAGTTCCAGCTCTTTGACCCCCTTATTATGTGGATAGACAGTTCAACAGCATACCACAAACACTCACTTGCACTTTTTTACTGGTTTAGAAGTAAAATAACACTTTAAATGGCTTCAAACAATCTTGAATAATACTTGTGACCCACAGTAAAATTTGATTGTAAAGAATATTATATTGCTATTGCGTTTCAAATGTTCAATTATTATTCTTCACAATTAATGGGAATTTAACCCTTAACGTGATTATTTATCGCCGATTATAAATTCAAGTTGTTTTTTCATATGTAAACAACCAGTCTGGTTGCCCATTACAACCCCACCAGTTAAAACATACAACTGTTACATCACATGATACCAATTGGATATTTGGATTTCAATTATTAAGTTAAATTCAATACGGTATGTTGCATTACAGAGTGGATACCCACAAGTTGTTTTGTACACTTATTCTTTGACTAAAATAAAAAAAGATGTGCAAGTTCACTTCCTGATGGTCTTAAAGATATGCACTTTTTAATAATATCTATCCATCTACGTTCTGTTATGCAAGAAGTACGGGACTTTTTGGTTTTGGTGCCTGGAATTGTAATAATTATTACATTACCACGATCTTGAATGTCTTGCAGTTTCATATTTGCCAATTCATGTCTGCGACATGCCGCACAAAAGCCGATTATTAAAGCTGCCTAAAACGAAGGCGTTCAAATTAGGTCAATTGAGTTAAATGAAAATAAGTACTTTCATCATGAGGTAGATCTCATTTGGAGCCTCATTTATAAATGTTTCAATTTCCTCAATCTCTAAAGTTTTCCTTCCCGACTAAGCAATTTAATATTTAAATCCACGATTGTATAAACTTGTCAACAAAAAATTGCAAGAAAATAAATGAATTAAATTTAACAAGTGTCAGGAAACAAGAGATCTTGATTTTAAAATTTTAAATCTGTTGGTGTTACCAATATAAAAAAATCCCTACAAATATTTAAACAAATAAATGTTTTAAAATATTTAATTTAAAAAAGTCGGCACAAAATATTTTGTGTATTACACGTCCATAAACTCCTCTGCGAGTACTCGTATTTGCAGACCTCGGCATCCGCCTCTGTCTTCAAGCCTTACTCGTACACGCAAACATACAGTTTCTGAACTAGTGATACAAATAACTACTGTATAATAGATTACAATTTGATAAATAGTTCCAAAATGTGTATGCAAAACATATACCTAGTTCAATTTTCCGCATGGTACAGATATACCCTTTATGACTCCTATCGATAATCGCCAGGATATCGACATTTTTAAAGAGAAGTGTTGGGAGATAATTAATTTTATCTACTCCAGTGGGATAAGTAACTCATTACGTCACTCATTTGACACTATTTCAGTTAGGTAATGAAGCTTATTACACCACTCAGTTATGTAATGGTTTCATTACGCAACTGAGTTGTGCAATGACTTCATTACGTAACTGAAATAGTGTCAAATGAATGACATAATGGCATTTGCCTACTAAAATGTTTTTGAAAATGACAGATGTGACATTTCTCTTAATGCACTTTTCTCAATTTTAGGCAGTCGTAGATAAAATTTTGTACAATACATGTGTGATAATGCATCATTAATATACTTGTGTGTTTACATAACTCGTGCTACGCACTCGTTTGTAACTTACACACACGTATATTAATGATGCTGTTATCCCACTGGTATAGTAAATAACTATTAAAAATTGTTCACTTCTATACGCCACCCAATTAACAGATTATCGGTAACCAGGTTAAAACTGCATGTTCTGTGCACGAGTCATTCTTCCTTTCTAATTTATCAGGCATTAATCTAGATATTTAATTTTTTTTCTGTTTATCGGTGTCTCTAATAAATTAATTTTTTAGCATTATCTTATCGTGATCGTCCACAGAACAATGACCCCTAGTCAAAAATGACTTGTTGCGCAATATGCAATGAAATTGCTTGTAGGGAGGATGTACGCACTTAAACATTCAAGCAGTGGCAGAGAAACACTTTATTTTTTCTGTTGTTCCGTATAGAAGTTACTTCCATTTTTTTAAATTTAAACACTGTTGCTGTTACAGTACCATTTCCTCAGTAATTGTTCAGTTTGTTACAGTTTAAAGTTTAAATTTGGAAAAGAACAACATTTACGCAAATAACATTGAAACTATTTAGAGCATGAATTTGCAGATACATACGAGTATAAGCACGACGTAAATCGTCACACTAGAACTTAATGATCAAAAATGTTGAAACTGTTGACGTAGTCAGTCCTTAAGTATTTTCAACTAATCCGATACTCAAGTTAAGCATTTTTAAAGTTTAGCAGACTGCTGCCTCACTCTCTTTACGTAAATTATTTCGATCATGCTGGTGATTTGATTTGATTAGAACTTTCTCTCTGGTTTGTAAATGTATCCTCGTGTATTGACAACGAACGTGATTTAACTTGATTAATTGATCGCTTATCCGGAACTTGTTTCAGTATACTAAGCAGTAACTGTAAAAGTATGGCATCGTTATGCCAATTTTAAAATCAAAAGGCTTGTTAATTTTAATTTATAAAAATCATATTTCACGAACTAACCATGATCGATTTTAGTTATTAAGACTTATGACTGATGAGTATAATGGAAGGACTGGAAGTGCTGATTATATTACAATTCAGAGGCAACTAGACACAAATTGCTCTGCTATGACAACTATAAATAATAATTGAAACATTTAAGAACCAAAGTAGACTGGACTATGTATGTTATGCCGCCCTTGAACAAAAGGCATTTACAACCCAAACTAGCTTAAACTCTCGGCAATTTGTTGTCATGGGTAGGGATCATGCGATGGTTTTTAAGGTTAATAAACGAACGAAATTAGGCAAATTACAAAAGGGCACCAATCATCAACCACGACAACAACGACACCAGTCTAACGCAGTCCAGATAAACTCATTATGTACGACCTCTAGCTTACACTAGCATATACTCTAAAAACGAGTAGGTATTAGTAGGTCAAGTAAATCATAATACCAGTAATAGGAAACAATAACGCGGTTTTAATATCTTAAACTGTCTGAAAACAGTTGCATACAAAAACAATATGAAAATATGTAGCGCCCTGGGCTCTTAATTATTAAACCAGGCTCGTAAATGTTAAAATAGGTCGCGGTATTCAAAAAGACCTAGAAAGTTACATTTTAATATATATAGAAGCTAGGTTAGTCAAAATAAAACAATTAAATAAAGTTAAATAGCGAAGTCATGAATCTACGTTGCAGTCTTAAGCAAAAAAGGTAAATTAAACGGCGAGAAAAATAATTAAATTAAAATTTTATTCAATATTTAATTGCCCGTTTCACTAGTACGTGGGACCGAAAAGCATTTAATAGGGTGAAGCCCAGTGGCAGAAACCGATCAGCGAAAAACTCATTCTAACTGAAAATCAGTTTGTGGGCGCTTGCCAAAAGGCTACCATGTGACTTGAACCACATGTATGTCGAGAGTCCTCCGATAAAACAACGCACTACTCACAGATAAATATAAAAGTTGTAAATGAAAACTATTATCCTAATGCAGTCATGACCGTTTGGTTTTCCGGGGCAGTAATGGCGGCGTTCGGCCAGCATGCATCCAAGAACGGAAACAAAGTTTGCAGGAACTTTGGATTCTGGATCCGATCAGGATCTAAAAGCCGGCATCCGAAAAACAATTTCCAGCTATAACAAGCGGTCCAGGTGGAAAATAATATATTCCAGAGAAAAATCTGCATTCCTGCGTAACTTAAAGAAAAAATGCCTACCTTATACTTTAAAGTTGTGAGAGGCCTGAACGTACACGGCGATGGAAATTAAATTCGCACGGTCTGCATCTTGCTTGACATTACAACGCCGCCGTTTTCAAAAATCTAGGAGAACTGCCTAGCACTTAATGACTTTTGCGTAAACCATGGGGAACAAAGCCCAAAACGGTCCCAAGACACAAACTCGATCTACTTATTTCACTGAAAGGCAAAAAGGAGGTGCTCCTCGATTCAGAAGTTAGCTCTACTTTCAAAAGTCCATGGAGCTAGTAATGAAAAGGGAGTGGGCAAGAATTCAAAAGAAGAATATAAGCCGCAAATGGCAAAATTAAAGAGACCCGTTGCAGTGTTCTTACAGAGAAGGCTATCAATACAACATCCCACTATATTTTGTCTTGTGTATATTACAAGAAACATATTATATTCAACATTGAATTTTAGGGTATCGGAATGGAGATAAAAATTGTAATCGTCCTAATATATTTTCTTCCACATCGATTAATTTGAGCATCGTTGTATGTATTAGGTCGCCTACATCGCTTTTGATAACATTTGGAATTCAAAATTGGTATTCCTTTTTTTAAGAATTTCGCGCGTATAACTTAAGAATAAAGTTATTTTCCGGTTCACATTTTTGTAAAATTCTTAGACTTGAATTTACTTCCGGTACTACCGGTACTACTTACCAATCATTTGGTACAGGTTCGCTTCTATTGATTTATTGGAATGCTGTAACCGTTTGTTAAATTAGAATCTGATGGTATTCGGAAGTAAACACCTGTTGGTATTCCGAAAGCGAATGTATGCTCTAAATTATTATTTTCACGTGATTTGAAATTTGGTGGAATTTATTTTTGGGCATTTGATTCTTTCGTTCCCCTTTCTGGACAAACTCCGATATCCTTTTTGTGGATTTCGAGAGACTTCTAATAATTTGCATACGCCTAAACACTTCTTATTAACGCCCTACTAATTAAACTAACGAATTGCCAACGAAGTATGACTTAACCGAAGGCAGGTTATAAAATTGATTTAGAAATTTAAGCAGACCTAATCAACATCACGAGAAGTGTCAGATAAAGAAATACAATTTCGTCAAAATCAAATCGTGTAAGGTTTTACAGACAATATTCTTCTGAAAACTTTATCGTGCTCTTAAAGACAAAATACTTTTCCAATTACTTAAAAAATTACTTCCGGGTTTGGACCGTGTTATTGCTGAAGTAGATGAACTCAACGTTGTTCGCACTTTTGTAAGGGAATTACTCAAGAGTGTGAGAAGCAAAGAGCACCGTAACCCATCGTGTTAACGACGCCAGGGACGACACTTTTCTACCGTCGAAAAAAAGACGGCGAAGTTTATAGGCAAGAGTGCTCACGGTTGTAAACACCTTTTGATATTATAGTCTTCAATTTATCCTTATGTGAAGGGAGAATCTGTGAAATCTTTCTAGCAGGTTTAAATACGAATTTGATAGTTTGTTTTCGAAGAAACTTTCCTACGCCATCGGTGACTTGATGAATATAAGAAAAAAGAATATCACTGCAGGGGGATCAGTTTCATTGCGGACTGTATATGCCTAACATGATAACCGTTGCGTCTAAGAGCTTTCTAACAATCAATTCAGAGTGGATGTTATGGAGTTGAGATATAGAAACAGTATGGTGCGCTATGAACTGGTGACGGAAAGACCTAAGAAATGATGGTAGAATTGGAATACGAATTGGGGATGATTAAATGGTATGTACTAGGATTGTTTGTAACAAAAAGAGTAGGAAACGAATATAGGAAACGAAAGTCAGGAAATATATTATTCTACTAAGAAGGTGTCAAACAGAAAGTATGGAGGAATAGCGATAATTATTATTAAGCGAATAGCTAACAGAATAAGGTATACAAAAGTAATATCAGAGAGAGTTGTATATATATTTATTAACATAACACACTCATATACCCTGAAAATAGGACAAGTATACACTACAACAAATGCATATGATGACGAAGAAGTAGAAAGTTTCGATGACAATATTACTGTGATATGATCTTTACTGTGCATTATTTAGCTGAATAAGTCAATTAATAATATAAATTAATTCAAACACATTTGCTATTAAATTCAATGTTTGAGTTCTTTTATAAAAATTTTAAAACTAAAAACTTTGAATAATACGCATTTAACTACTGGGATCATTTCTATGCGGACATTATAGCTAATGAGACTTAAGTAGAAAATATGGCGTTCCTACCTCACAAATTGTGTCAAACAAATTCGCTTTTCTTCTAGAAACAGTGCAGTTCTACGTCATTACATGTTTTCTGGGCGACAACAAAAGCGTAGGTAAATAAACGCCACAAAACAAAACACAAGGTAATCTCTTGTTGGAAGTTGATATAAAATAGACGCCACTTTTTTAATGCTTTTTAGAATCACTTTCCCGACCTGTTCTGCTGTCACTGCGATGGATAATAGGCCTCCAAAGAACCCCGCAGTGAGTCCTCCGTTGCTGTAGGCCCCTGCGCTGACGAATATGGCTGTAATGACCTACACACCTCGATTCGTTGGCTCGGGAACTTTCTCGGACGCTATTCTGCAGCACTCAGCGTTTTGTCCCGTCCTAGGGCTCCAAACTGCTCCAGGACAACCTGCTGCTTCGTGCACACTCGCCTCAGACTTCAATTACGCTGCCTGCACGTCCAAAACTCCTTCGAAAGCCACCAACTACTGATCGATTAACTTCGACGCACTATTTTACCTGGGCGGAAGCACTACCAAGCACCAGCCAAACTTCCACAGGTTCCACAAGACACTCCCAATAAATTACACAACTTTTAATGAAAACTGGAGTATTTATTTATTGATAATTTTAGCTTTAATTGAGGAATCCAACAGCACAGCCCCCAAGGTTGGCTTGCTCGTCCCCATTGTTTTGTGTACAGATTTTATTGATGTCATGACATTCCAAAGCCTAATTTGATTACATTTGTTCACCGCAAAGCTAATATGATTTCAATACAGTTTTTAACAAAATTATTATCACATCCATAGCAATCATTGTACAAAGATGAAATTACAAATCAGCACATTATGGAACATTTTTAGATATTATTTGAGATTCATGAAATGTTGTTAATTACAGTAATAATTATGAAGGCTTAAATTGTGTTCATAGCAATATATCTAAGAGTGTAGGGAGAAACAGAACGTCCAATACAATAATCATGGGAGATTTCAATGCCACGGTTCGCCCTAAAAAGGACAATGACGAAATATATGTAGGAAATTTTGGATTTGATCAAAGAAACCACAGAGACGAGATGCTAGTTGACTTCTTGGTGCAGAATAGGCTATATGATAATGCCTCATATTTCACACAGAATGCTAGTAGAAGATGGATGTGGATCAATCCAAACAGCCGGTACAAAAATTAAATAGACTAGATTTGTGGCCTCAGTTCGTTGGCCAAAACCTTCAGAAAGCTAACTCATGTACACTCGGGTACATTTGTCGGCCGCTAACTCAGTCGAAGATGGCGTTACAGGTTTTTAAAGTATTAAACGGTAGAACAAAACAGAGAGATGCCCAGCACGCCAACGAATTTTTATACAGTCACGACAAGTGTACCCAGGTGTTCAAAACGAGAATTCGTAAACTCAACTAGTGCATACACAAATATTTCCTGAAAGAGAGGCTTCAAACAGTACAGGTAGCCGTAACAAAATCAAACCCACAGAGCTAGTATCACAAGTTGAATTCGCAGGTTGACATAAGTTATGAGGTACCTCAATCAAATAATTAAAATCTAAAACATACTTACAAGTTGACAAAACAGCAATAAAATATTATCGCACACACTAAAATTAGACGAAAGTTTGGAAGGTGAAGTTACAGCGGTATCCCTTCCATGGCTTGGAAGGAAACGTTTTGCTTGCTCCAGGTGTTGTAGACCCTCAAGGTCACATCGATGATCCGTACTTCAAAACGTATGAACAAGCTCGAGCGACAAAGCACTGGTCTCCAGTGTATATTTCAACACAAATGGAAAACTTAGACCTAAAGGTAAGCTCGTGGATCGGGTCCCTTCCTGCTCTCTAAGAAATGAACGCTGCAGGTGTTAAACCGGCCACGACGATAGCACGGTTCAAGGTCACGCTCTAAGCGGCATTCTGCATGCCAAAAGTGGTGGAAACGAACACCTCTGTAAATATCTCCGTACGGCTCTCCGGTGACTGCTATAAGGGGGAAAAGAGCCCACGATAGAATACAAGTAAAATTAAATACAGCTTGAAGAAAGCTTTCTACCCACCCCGATATTCCGGGCACGTGCGAACTCGGCAAGCGTAAAATTCGCCGAAAATGGCATGGAACTAACGTTCTCTCATTAATGCTTCAGAAATTCGAATCCACCCCAAAAGGCGCAGGCAAACATCACCTAAAAAATCAAACTGCAGCCTATAAATTCACTGAAACTTTTACTGACGCCTACACCGGCTTCATGCTGTTCACCGAGCAAGGCGAAAAAAACCGATGAAACAAACGCGAACTTTTACTTCTTGGACTGCAAGGTAAATAAGTAGGCGTGGCACAAGCGCGCGAAATATGAACTGAGTAACGTAGACCTTAAAATCGAATAGATGCGCAACTGAGGTGTAACCATAAGGACTAAATACTAAAGACATCGAAATCAATTCGATGTGCAATTAAATCGTAACAGATTTTAGCGATGAACAGACAAATAGTCTACGACGTTAGCACAGAACATTAAGAGGAAGAATAATAATAAATAAAAAATTTGAAATACTAGACAAGATGAGACGAAGACGACCAATTGTAGATTTTCAGAAATTAGAACAACATCAAAACGAATATCAACTAAGACTCCAAAACTGCTCCCCACAGAATAAAACAGCCGAAACTACAACAATTAACCGAACTAAAGAGAAAAGTTCTCATTCGGTTCAACAGGCACTAGAGAAAATAAAGATGTTCGTAAAAGGAAAACCAAAGAAAAGTGACAAAGCAAAGCAATTACTCCAAACAAGAAGACTTATCATCAAAGAACAAAAGCGAAAATCCATCGAATTTACGGAAGTGAACAAAACACTTCGAAAAAAAAGGATAGTAGAAAGCATAACATAAAGATAGTAGAAAATACGTTGGAAGAAAATAGGGCTATAAAAATACTAAGCAGGAAAAAGAGAAATTTATAGTTAAAAGATGAAAATGACACCCTAATTACATTTAAAATGAAACTTTGGAAATGACAAAAACTATGAAAACCTATATAAATCACAGCACCAAAAGCTTACTGCGAACAAAACTCAGAGAAGATATCCCAGATATAAATCAAACAGAAATAGAGAACGGTTCAAGGACTATGAAAAATTTAAAAGCCCCAGGTAAAGATCAAATAATTCCAGAAGGCGTAAAACATGGAGGACCCCAAATGCTAACAACGCGGCTCGGAATAATATAACTTCTTTATCGGCCAAACTTACAGGAATAACGGGAATGTCTCCCGCTACTTCATAATGCCCCGCAATCATAGAGTGCGCTACCATTACTTCAAAAGCGAACCGTAACAAATTTGATGTTGATGATTATTGACTGTTGAATAAGTGGTGTAGAAGCAATTTTTTGTAAACTTTGCCCGTCACATAGAAAATATCGAAGCGCCAATTATTTTTGACACTTACTGTGAAATAAGTGCGTTTATAAGTAGGGAAAAATCAGCAAATGCCAAATAAAATTATTATTGGATATAATACTAAATAATTGTATAACAAAAATCAGAATAAAATTCCAAATTTACTGATGATCATAGCATAGTGTACAATGTACAAGTCCGATACAAAATAATAGATTTTCGTATACAGTCACCGGTGTATCTAAAATCTCTGAATATTTTAGAAGATGCGTGCAGTGTTCAGCGAGAATAATATCTAATCATAGATTAAATAATGACAAGAAGCTCAGCCACAGCAATCGCGTCACTCCATAAGGCTGAACTTCACTATTCTTATTTTATGATTTAATAAAAAGTTGTAAAAATGACTATTTATAAAACTTTTGATTTTTTACTTCCTTTTACAATAAAGGAAGTATTGGATTCACCCCAAAAATTCGAAATTAAGTTTTCAACAGATCTTCATGTTCTAGAGTACCCTGAACCTAAAAATCATATTTGTTTTTCATTGGTCTGTCTGTCTGTCTGTGTGTCTGTGTGTGTGTCTGTGAACAGAATATCTCAAAAACGAAAAGAGATATGACGGTGAAACTTCATATATAAGTTTTGTGTACTATGTAGATGCGACAGCAAGCTTTTGTAGAAAATCGCATAACCGGAAGTAGATGTTTACTCTTGTGATTTTTCAGTTTTTTCGGTTTTTTCAAAAACGGCTCTAACGATTTTATTCAAACTTCACATTTTTATTACATTTTTAATGTGTATTGATGTGTGGTAGGTGATTTTCCAGTTGAATATTTCTAAAATGGGTTTATTTTGTGTTTTTTTCTATTTTTTATTAACTCCTATTTTAAATAAACAACCAGTTATATTATTACATTTTTGAATTCAGCTTAAAATTATAGAGAACATTTGTCTCTTTAACTAATGATCTATTTTGTACCGTTTCTGTAGAATTGGTAATTTTTGAAAATTTTTGACAAATTCTTAAAAATTAAAAATCTAATTTTTGGTTAATTATAAGATCACTGTAAAAGGAGTTGTGTTCGTGTATCACACCAGATTTTTAAAATTTATTTTATATAACAAAGCTTAATTAACCTTTGGCATAGTAAAACAAACAACGTCGCTATGTTACATGACCACAGATCTAGTCTATCCTTCGTAATTTTTAACATTGTATTTTCTCTATGTACGACATTCCGATTTACACACTGCATATATAGTCCAGTCGTTGAAAGTAAAAATATGCTATTACCTCAGATTTTTTTGAACCTTGACCGATTGACGTGAAATTTGGTGAGCGGTTAGGGGATGGCTCAAGGAGCAAAAGTGACATAGCGCCGATGTGCGCTTTTACCCTGAGAGTGGATGCCACCCCTTCTCGGGGGTAGAAATTGTTCACTCAAAATAACCCCGGAAATGGATAGAGGAACAAATTCTAAGTAAAAAATATTCTATATGGTTTTTTCGATAGATTGATATTTTTCGAGCTATTCGCGATTGAAGACTTAGATTTTTTGTGATAAAAATGCATGTTTTCGGACGGTTTTTCGCGAATATGTCGAAAACTTCGCATTCTACCAAATAAGTTGCAGTAAACAAAAATGAAGCTTAGAAAACAGCAAAGAGATTGTTTTTTTTATGAATGCTCTAGGTCCAAAATAAAAGAAGTTATGGCTCGTTGAAGAAGATTTTTTTTGCAACAACTTGGTTCGAAGTAATCAACGTCAATTAACGAAAAACCGATGCATTATTCGGGAAAACTTATAGAACATTTTTTGTAGTGATTGAAAAGACCTTTAAAATGAGCACTGTTAAAAGTCGATTGCATTATAACTAAGCGAGTTACGATGTAAAAACGGTGGGTCACCAAATTTTTGAAAAAAAATGAGCGTTAAAACCCCAACAATTCCACCAGAATTGATATTGACCGTTATCCCTTTACAAATTACTTTACTTTAGTATTACTCATGTAATCTAAAAGTTTTTCGACATGCTGAGACTTTGCATATTCAAAAAGTAAAGGGTTGAAGGGCTCGGGAGGGATGGTCCGCGCACTATAATGCAAACTGCTAACATTTATATCTCCGTTATTCTTTTTCCTACAGAAATAAAACAAAAACTAAAATGTTCGTTAAGAAAAAATACACATTTTTGTACTACATTATTTTTTATGTTTTTTTCTTTAGCTTTAGGTATTTTCAAAATAAGGTATTTTTTTAAGAAATTTGAAAAATACGTTTTCTATTTTCATCATATTTTTTTCGAAAAATACGCATTCTAACCCGCCCAAACTTTTGGATTACATAAGTAATACTAAAATAAAGTAATTTGTAAAGGGATAATGGTCAATATCAATTCTAGTAGAATGGCTGGGGTTTTATCGCTCATATTTTTTTTCAAAAATTCGAATGACCCACCGTTTTTGCATCGTAACTCGCTTAGTTATAATGCAATCGACTTTTAGCAGTGCTCATTTTAAAGGTCTTTTCAATCACTACAAAAAATGTTCTATAAGTTTTTCCCGAAAAATGCATCGGTTTTTCGTTAATTACTTCGTTGGTTACTTCGAACCAAGTTGTTGCAAAAAAAATCTTCAACGAGCCATAACTTCTTTTAGTTTGGACCTAGAGCATTCATAAAAAAACCAATCTCTTTCCTGTTTTGTAAGATTAATTTTTGGTTATTACAACTTATTTGATAGAACGCGAAGTTTTCGACTTATTCGCGAAAAACCGTCCAAAAACATACATTTTTATCACGAAAAATTTAAGTTTCTAATCGCGAATAGCTCGAAAAATATCGATCTATCGAAAAAACTATATAGAACATTTTTTACTTAGAATTTGTCCCTCTATCCATTTCCAGGGTTATTTTGAGTGAACACATTTCCACCCCCGAGAAGAGGTGGCATCCACTCTCGGGGTAAAAGCGCACCTCGGCGCTATATCACTTTTGCTCCTTGAGCCATCCCCTAACCACTCACCAAATTTCACGTCAATCGGTCAAGGTTCAAAGAATTCGGAGCGGAAAACCTTCAACGACTGGACTAATAAAATAATAGGATAGTCATCATTAATAATTGTCTAAATGAGTTACCGAAAAACAAGAGTAAGAAGTTAGTTCGATATGGGGTTTTCCCTTTACAATTCAAATAATTCAAAGCGCTTGGCATCGAAATGTATCGAATTCCAATTGAAATGACCACCAACTGAAGCTCAAAATAACTATTTAATGCCGTGATTCATGTCTGAAGTTCCTGCCGTGAATTTGTGCAACCTCCGATTTGTGTAATTCCTTCGATTCTTTTAACTTCGTAGTGGTAGTAAATTTAGAGCACCCAAAGCTTGGAAGTCTTCTTAATTGCTTGCACTTGTTCAGGAAGCACTTCGGAAATGTAAATTGTAGAGTTATAAGACCAGGTTCTGTTACTGAAGGGGTTGAACTTTGGTGAAGGGATAAAAGGTTATAGGGTAAGATGTGAATAGAGTAGCCAGGCCTAACTACTCCTTCAGGCATTTGTAGTCTGCGTCAATTCACAAACGAATGCACCTCAATGGTATAGAGAATGTATTAAAAAATCAAATTATAGTACACAACTTATATGTATAGAGATTATTTGAGTCGTGTTTTTGCAACTATGCTACCTAGAAACTTACTTGGCGTAAGTGCAAAACAAAAACGCCAGCAACCAATATATGGCAACTTGACCTAGTGATATAACACCAATGCTAAGAGTTGCATAAATATAGTTTTTCTTCAAACGGCAATAAAATACAGCATTATACTGCTGGATTGATGATGCTAAACTGTCACTTTATTGCCAAGCGGCAGATAATATTATCTGCCGCTGACGACTTTATCTGCCGCTCGTCAGCGGCAGCGGCAGAAGTAATTTTCTTTGAATTTTGTTCACAAAGTTGTAAATAATTTGTCATAAAAACGTTTGAAGAAAAAATACTATATGTTATTCGGAGCAAAAGTATCTTTATGTGGCTCGGCTGTACTTATTTGCCTCGCAAGCTCGGCAGATAAACCGTCCAGCCACACCACATAACTTTTGCTCCTAATAACATAATATACTATTTTCTTCAAACGGCAGTAAAATGTGACATTATACTGCTGGATTGATGATGCTAAACTGTCACTTTATTGCCATGAGGCAGATTACGCTGGTCAAAATTTATCTTCATTGTTCATCGATATGTACTTGAATTCCAATCTACATCAACATGTCAACCAGCCTACTCGTTTCCGTGAAGGCAACCGCCCTTCCACGTTAGACCTTATCTTCACAAACACTGAACATTTGATCACTGATTTAACTTATGGCAATCCCATCGGAAAGAGTGATCACGTCGTGATAACTGCATACTCACAATTTACTGTTAAACAAGACACATATAAATTACGTTACATTAGGAATTACTGGAAGACGGATTATTCCGAAGTTAATAATGCTATTAACTGTGCTCGTTTTGACACTAATGTAGACTGCGGAACTACGCAGCTCTGGACTAATACAATGTCCATAATTAATAATGTTATAGAACAACATGTACCCCTAAAACGTAAGAATAACACAAAACATAAACCTTGGGTAACTTCTCAGCTGATCTTCGCTATTAAACAAAAGAGACAGGCGTGGGATAAATACGTCAAATCGCGGACAATAGAAAATTACACTGCATATCGATCCATGACAAACCGCCTAACCAACTCTCTACGTCGCTCACGAATGCAGTATGAAGCCAATGTTGTCGAAGACGGTAACAAACGTTTTTATGCTTACATTACTTCCAAGTTAAGCAGTAAACCGTCCACTCCAATACTCCGAAACCCGGATGGCACTGTTTGCAAGAATCCCTTTGAAGTTGCAACCACGTTTGCAGATAAATTTTACATGGCATACATTAGAGAACCAGCTGAAAATATTTCCATGCTGCCAGATAACAAGAAGAATCCAAATTCGCTTTGCAATGTACAGTTTACTCCAGCGCTTGTCGAGAAACATTTACAAAATTTAGATTCGCATTCTTCTCCTGGACTGAATGATCTTCATCCCCACTTCTTAAAAAATGCAGCGTCATCCTTAGCTACTCCTTTGTGTAATATCATGCAAGCATCAATGGATAGTTCGGAACTACCATCGCAATGGAAATGTGCTACAGTTATTCCAGTTTATAAGAAAGGTGACAAATTAACTGCAGGAAATTACCGACCTATCAGTTTGACCTCTGTAGTCTGCAAGATTATGGAAAGAATCATTGTTGATCAATTGATCATATTTCTAATGGAAAATTCTAGAATCTCTCAGAAGCAACATGGATTCATACCTGGCCGTTCAGTTGTGACTAATTCGTTAATGTGCGTCAACGACTGGACAAGAAGCATTGACAATGGCGAACCAGTTGATGTCATATATTTGGATTTCGAGAAAGCTTTCGATCGTGTTCCACTGGAAAGACTCGTCTATAAGTTGGAGTATCACGGTATAAGAGGTAATTTATTATTTTGGATTACATCTTTCTTGAGTGGTCGAAAGTTTCGCGTGCGAGTAGGTGATTCCTTATCAGAAGAATATCCAGTGTTAAGCGGAGTACCGCAAGGTTCTGTCCTCGGCCCAGTGCTCTTCCTGGTGTTCATAAATGACCTTCTCGAAAGCATTGCATCCTCTGGAAGTTGCTATGCTGATGACACTAAAAATTTATAATAATCCCATCACCAACTGCGCTATCATACAAAGTGATCTACATACTATCAGTGCCTGGTGCGATAAGTGGTTGCTATCTTTAAACGTTACCAAGTGCGTCGTGCTGCATATTGGACCAACAAACCCGCGTCATGCATATTACATTCACGGTACACCACTACAGCCGGTTCTTTCTCAAGTAGACCTCGGAGTTACTATCACTAGTGATTTAAAGTGGGACTCGCATATTATTAAAATAACAAAAAGAGCCAATATTATAATATTTTTAATTCGCAAAGTCTTTGTCAGTATAACGCCTTTACTTGCTGTTAAAATATTCAAAAGTTACGTCAGACCTATATTAGAGTTTGCTGTGGTAGTATGGTCTCCGTACTTTATTAAAGACACTAGTCTCTTAGAAAACGTCCAGCGCCGATTTAGTAAGCTGCCTGCGTCCGTCAAACATTTAACTTATCCCGAGAGATTGCAATGTTTAGGTCTAACCTCCTTAACTGATAGGCGACTGCGCGGAGACTTAATTGAAACTTTTAAGATACTTAATGGTTTCTACTTTTGTAATAATGTCAAAGAACTTTTTATACTCAACCCCGATTCTAGTAGACGTGGCCATTCTTTTAAATTGTACAAAGTACAATTTAGAAAACTACCACGACAGTATTTTTTTAGTTTACGTGTTTGTAATTTTTGGAATAATTTACCAGAAACAGTTGTTAACTCTACTAATGTAAATATGTTTAAGAATAGTCTTGATTTATACTTAGATAGGTAATATAGTTTTTTTTAGTTAGTTTAGCTTAAGTTCACTGTATGGGGCATATCGGCTAATAGCCGCCTGCCTTTATGTAACTAATAATAATAATAATAATAAATATTATCTGCCGCTGACGAGCGGCAGATAAAGTTATTATCTGCCGCTGACGACTATATCTGCCGCTGACGACTATATCTGCCGCTGACGACTATATCTGCCGCTGACGAGATAGAGTAATTTTCTTCGAATTTTCTTATAAACGTTTGAAGCAAAATGCTATATGTTATTCGGAGCAAAAGTATCTTTATGTGGCTCGGCTGTACTTATCTGCCGAGCTCGGCTGATAAACCGTCCAGCCACGCCACATAAAATATAACTTTTGCTCCTAATAACATAATATTCTATTAAATATTATGAACTAGTTTTGCTATTTAATTAATTTCCGTAAAACTTCACACAATTGTATATTTCATGGGCAAACATTGATTAGAACAATTTACTTATAACGTCGTTATCTTCGACGAGGCCTCCTCAAAACATGGCGCGTTTCTAAATGCAATAATGTGCGTCGCATTAAGAAAACAAGTTCTTCGCATGTATCAGTGAAATCAACCGTTTACTATTTTTGACAAATAAAAAGTACAACATGAATTCAAAAAATACCCAAAAGAAGTAAAATTAGTAAATAGCTGACGCTTGTTTACTTGATACAAGTTATCGAAACAACTGAAGTTGGTAAACAAATGATGGTTGATAACTAATTACCAAAATTCGAATGAATTTAATATTTACAATAAGTAACCTCGGATGCAGTTTTCGGACTCATCCTGCAACGGGACTGTTTATTTGTTCATACAGTTAACCAGACGTTATGAATTATAAATGCAAACAAAATTAATGATGTTGGCTGGCAATAAACAAACTGTGTAACTTAAAATACTCATCTCATAGTTTGAATAGGTATAGTTCAAATAAAACGTGTAATAAATTCCGATTCGAAACTACACGGTTTAATATTACTATTTACTGGTTTATAGTAATACTCAATGAGTTTAATTTATTTACTTCACTTATTACCCAACAAACATGGCCAGCCAGCAGAGTTGATACTATCAATCCTTTGGGATCTTAGCTGAAGAAATTAGCACTTGCCTTATACAAAAATACAAATAACCTAATGAAACACATCCATATAAATATTGCTATTTATTCACGAATTAACAATTATTTATTGGGGAAGCCAAAATTAACACCCTTTTTCCAATTCAGTGTGTTTTAAAATTAATTCCATATCCTTTAGGTAGGTACACTGTAGCAGGTTACAATTTTTGATGTGTTCGATGTCGTATTGACAGTTAGTCATACCTACATTCCGACCGAAGTTCGGATAAAAATTACGCCTCGCTTCAGTTTCTTTTGATTAGTATTTCATAAGGCATATGTTAAAAACGGAAGCTCGGCTTTGCAATGGTTGTTCGAGCTAATTCAAAAATCGCCTGCGGGAGGGATACTTCATTGCTCTTTTGTGCAATTATTCGTCTCCAAGCAACCCCGAGCTGTTATTTGGGTCTGCTACTTCAGTCAGGGCTGATTTGCGAGAAATTAGTTTCTCTTGTAATCCCCTTGAAATCAACTTTTGCTGCCTAAGGTACCTACACTACATTTTAAAGTGCTTTACCAATAACATGCATAAGTTAGGGGGCGCTCGCTTGAACAATTATTGACTTGATTTAACGTCACAGTTTGTTTGTTGTCTTTGAATATCGTGGCGCTTCTTGCGCTGTCAAATAATTGAATTTGAACTTGTAATACCAGTATAATGTTGCATGCGTAACCTACGTACCTATTATATTTTTGGTATAAAGTAATATTTATCCTGTGTTCGGAGCAGAGCTGGGCAAATTACTTTTAAAAAGAAATTAATTACTAATTACCAATTACCGCCCAATACAGTAATTTAATTACCAGAGATTCAATTACTCACAGGAAATAGTAATTCAATGACCAATTACTTAGTAATTGTAATTGTACAACATCAATTACGTTTTCAATTACTTTCTATAAAAATCATTGTCATATAGTTGTATTTAGTAGAACTTTCTTGCAAGTTGCAACTATCATTAGTGTCGTGTCGAATCGTAATCGTAATCTAAAAATGCTTAATTTTTATGTTTTGTTAACTATAATAACCTACATATTTTATCACTTTTCAAGATTTTTTGATAATTAAATCTTGCAGCTACATGCACTGTTCACCAAAACCAAAAGTTTTTAGTTTGTTTTGATGTAACATGTAAGTAAATACATAAATTCAAGGATACCAATTATAGAGGGTGTTCCAAAAAAATGGGACACCGATTTGGCATAGATTCCTTAAGTTATAATAAACCGATTAAACCAAATAAACCTTAGTTCAAAGTCCCTTCAGTAAGAAGGTATAGAGAGTTGAAGATTCAAATTTATATATATTTTTTATTAGTTTCCACATAGGTTATCACTGAAGTTGAGCTATTTATCACGATTGTGGATTTAGTTGCCGAGGCCCGTAGGGCCAAAGCAAATAAACCACATGAGCGATAAAAAGGGACTTCCAGTGCCGAGGCGTACATTGTTTTATTAAATCGAGAAATCTGGAAATTACAACATTTTAACCAACTTTTGTAGGTCATGTTGACGTCGGTTGACGTTTACAAATCGCCCAGCCGCCTACAAAAAGTCATAAAACAATGAATTACTTAACTGCCGATTTCTCGTATTTTATTTGACGATTTCAACGTTCTTCACAGCCGATTTTAAAAAAAATCGAATATGAAGAAATGTCGAATTTTATTTTGGCTAGATTTTGTAATTATATTAGAAAAAATAGCACGCTGAATATGTTATAAGAGTGATTTTTTCATGTTCGTGATAAATTAATGCACTCGCTTTGCATCGCTCGCTCGTAAATTAAACGTTGAAAAACTCTCACTTTTCTTAACTTGTAGAACAATCTACTGCTAAATACGCCTAACATGAGGCTGAATGACGAAAATATGTAACTTGCCAAAGTATACAGGGTGGAGCATTAGATTTTTTAATTGTTTGACAGCAAATTTCTATTTAGATTTTGTAGCAGAACACTACGTGGTGATCCAATTGGCGCAAATTGAACATTTTTTGTCGTCCCAGAAAAAAAATGTTTACCCCTATATACGAAAGTAGCATAAGAAATATAAAATATGAAGCTGTGTTTCACGTTGTACACAAACTGAGGAAACAAAATAAAAATGTTGGACTCCGACGACGATATAGCAGTCGCTGTTATAACAACACTTTTACTTGCAAAATTAAGCAAAAATAAACAAAAACGACGTTACTGGGTGCGGCCGAATAATACAATACCGTAAATATTAAACATAGTTCATATGTGGTGACCAGGGTTGTTGGATGTTGGAATATTTTTCCATGTTATAATTATATAACACTTCGTATTTTTCAATTAGTAGCACAAAAGAGACATTAAACTGTTGATCGTCTCTCATTTTAAGCTCCACCGTTGATGTACCAAGTTAGAAATTTAAAAAGAAACTGCGTGAAACTTCGTGAAACGGAAACACAAAATACAACAAGATCTATTTAGAAAAAACGTGTTTCTGCAAAGTTTGTTTTGCATATGCACCATTTCGCCGGTGTGCTGATTCAAATTTAAAACAATGCGTTGCAATTTTATGAAACATATTTCATGTTTTATGTTTTATATTTCATGTTTCGTGTTTCTTTGATGTGTGGCTCGCCTTAGAGACGGGAGGCAATGTGATTAATAATAAATCAACTAACCTCCTGGTTTTCATATTTAAATATTTTTTAATGCAGCTGAATACAAGAGATAGTCTCATCATAAAATATAAGTGTTGTACCTATGTATAACTCTGGACTAAAACGTCATTTCCTTCCTTACATTCTTTTACAAAAAGAAATTACGAAAGGGTTAGCCATGGTAAATAAAACTAATCAGCGTATAATATAAACTTATGACGGCAACAAGAGTGATGACAGTTAATGAATTCTAAAGCTTGCCGTTGACATTACTTTTATATTCCATGGCCAGCCCTTATCTAATTTGTTTTTGAACACACCGTATAAGAAACGAGTAAAAATACGTATTTCATAAAATTACTGTCAACGCTCGACAGTTAAATTGCTTAGTATGCTTTCATATTTTTACTTTAAATTTTAAAATCTTATCAACATCTTTAATAATACCTATTGATTTTAGTTTAGGGCAATAAAATATCTGAAATTACGTAAATTTGGTGACTATGCACTGTTCTTTTAAAAAACTAAATGGAATTTTGTGTAAAATAATTAAGAAGCCAATATTTGAATGCCTTGTAATTAGTATGAGGGTTGAGGGTTTTGTATGTTTCGTTCGTCAACGCAGCACCCCGTATAACATAAAGAAGTAATGTTGGATGAGGTAAGCGGAATTATAAGTGTTGGGGTCAGGCAGTGACACCAAAGGACGACCGATCAGAAAATGAGCAGGAGTCAAAGGCTGAAGGTCGTTTGGATCAGCGGACAAAGGGGACAGGGGTCGGGAGTTTAAGGTCGCTTCCACCTGTGCTAGCAAAGTGCAAAATTCATCGTAATTTAGACTAGCGTTACCTATAACGCGCCGTATGTGATGTTTGGAGGACTTAATTCCGGCCTCCCACAATTCGCCAAAGTGGGGACTGTGCGCGGGTATAAAATGCCAAGCTACTCCGTCGCTCGCGACTGATTCGGAAATAGAAAGGCCTTGTTCCGCAAGAAATTTGCCTAATTCGATTAATTCGGAATTAGCGCCGACAAAATTAGTGCCATTGTCTGAATAGACATGGAGCGGTTTGCCTCGACGAGCTACAAACCTGCGAAAAGCTATTAAAAAGGTTTCAGTAGAAAGGTCAGCGACCAATTCAAGGTGCACTGCTTTTGTGACAAAACAAACGAATAGACAAAGGTAGGACTTCACTAGTTTAGAACCACGTCCTTTGCGATCCTTTATCATGAACGGTCCACCATAATCGATACCAGTCGTATGAAATGGGGGCGATAATTGAATACGAGAGGCTGGCAGATCTCCCATTATGGGTTCGGTTAACTTAGGAGAAAATCTAAAACACCGCAAGCATTGATGAACCACTTGCTTGACTACATTTCTGCCAGAGGTAATCCAATATCGTTCTCTGAGATTAGCTAACAGCATTTGAGGTCCGGCATGGAGAAGCCGAAGATGCTCATGCGAAACTAGGAGTTTGGCGAATGGATGTTTGCCAGAAATCACTAGAGGAAACTTCTTGTCAAAAGGTAATTGAGAGTTGTGGAGCCTACCACCAACTCTTAGCAGTCCCTTGGAATCCAGAAAAGGATTCAAGGATATCAAGGCAGAAGATTGTTTCACAGGCTTGTTCTGTGACAACAGCTTAAATTCGTCAGGAAATGACTCACGTTGTGAAAACCTTGCAAGCCTTACAAGAGATGCTTGCAGTTCATCTGTAGAAAGGGGCCCAGAAAGACGATCAGCTTTGAGGGTCCGCGCATTGTTATAAAAACGAAAGCAATAAGCTGTAACTCGTTGTAAGCGAGCCAAACTTGAATACTGATTGAACGGAAATGGTTCAACAGAGGTTACAGAAAAACTCTGAACTTCTTTTTTGAATTCTGGAAGCTCAGCAAGAACATGTTTGGAAGTAGGCCAAGATGCCTCATCTTTGCTTAGCCAGGTGGGACCATGCCACCAAAGGCTTAATTCTTTTAAAACTAAAGGAGGGACTCTCCTAGTGAGAAGATCAGCAGGATTTGACGCGGTAGGAACATGCCTCCACGTGGCATCAGAAGTGAGTTGCTGAACATCTGCAACTCTGTTGCACACAAAGGTTTTAAGAAGATTTGGACTGGTTTTCAACCATCCTAGCACTATTGTGGAATCTGTCCAGAAAACAATTCTAGATATGGGCAAATCAAGTGCCTTTATGACTTGCACGGAAAGTTTAGTTAGAAGAACAGCTCCGCAGAGCTCGAGCTTCGGAATTGTCAAAGGCTTTAAAGGGGCTACTTTGGCCTTGGCACAGAGAAGGTGAACTTGTACTTCCCCTTCCTGATTCTTGGAACGGAGGTATATCGACGAACCGTAACCATTGTTGGAGGCGTCGCAGAAACCATGGAGTTCTATCTCAACCACGCGCCGACAGAGGACGTGACGAGGAATTGCTAAATCATTGAGCATGAGAAGGTCATTTCGATATGTAAACCATTTTTCTTGTATGGCGTTGGAAACGGGTTCATCCCAATTCAACCTTTCCATCCAAAGTTGTTGCAAAAGAACCTTGGCACCCATGGTGCATGGGCTTAGCAGACCCAGCGGGTCAAATATCTGCGATATTTCAGACAAGATGCTACGCTTGGTAGCCTTACTACTTGCAGAATTTGAAATATTGAACATCAGATGATCGCTTTTGAAGGACCAAATCAAACCAAGGGTGCTTGTGTGCTCATGTGCATTGAAATCAAGAACACCAGGATGCAAATCGGAGTCTGGGATTCCATCGAGAACTTCTGGAGAATTAGAAATCCACTTTCTAAGTTTGAAGCACCCTGTATCAAGAATCTGATTCAAGTTTGAACAGAGAATACGCGCTTTCTCAGGAGTGTCGGCACCTGTCAGAAGGTCGTCGACGTAGAAGTCCTCCTTTATCACTCGAGAGACTTCGGGATTTGAAGCTGCACATTCGATGCCCAATTGGGTCAAACATCTAATGGCAAGAAAAGACGCTGAAGCGGTGCCATACGTAACTGTGTTCAGATCGTATGACAGAAGAGGCTCAGTTGGAGATGACCGCCACAGGATTCTCTGAAGGGGCCTATGGTTAGGATTCACCAGAACCTGACGATACATCTTCTCAATGTCGGCTGATATAGCGAACAAATGCTTGCGAAAGCGAACAAGAATGGAAAATAAGTCTTGTTGCACGGTTGGGCCAACCATCTGAATACTGTTCAGAGATTGCCCTGAAGCGGTTGCTTGGGAACCATTGCATACAACTCAGAGTTTAGTTGTCAGGCTTTCCTCTTTTAAGACTCCGTGGTGGGGTAGATAATAGGATATCTCGTTTGAATTAGGGTTTGAAACGGACATATGACCTAATTCAGAATATTCATTCATGAAACTCGAATAGCGATTGGACAAGTCAGGGTTCGCTTGTAACCGCTTCTCTAATGATAAGAATCTTTTCTGAGCGATTTGCAATGAATCACCCAATACCTCTACAGGTTCCTTGAAAGGGATAGAGACAACGAATCGACCATTCGCTTCTCGTTGCGTATTTTGCACGAAATGTGCCTCACAGGCGTTCTCTTCATTTGTGCGGACCTTTTCCTCTGGGTAATGTTCGAGTTGCCAAAACCTAGCAATGGGATCAGAAGCATCCTCGATCGTGCTAAGATTGCAATGTACAGGATACGCAGAAGGGGGGCCTGTAGGGCCAGAAACAATCCAACCAAAACGAGTTTTTTGGAGGATGGGAAGATTTGGGCCTAGACCAATTTGTCCAATACAAAGGAGCTGCCAGAAAATGGGCGAACCAATCAGAATGTCGATGGTGCCCGGTTGGTCGTAGGACAGATCTGATAACTTGATGTTATCAGGAACCTTGAAACTGTTTCGCTGGACACGAAAACTTCGGGTTGTACCTGTAATCTCATCGAGAACAAGACAGGATAGACCAATACTGTATGAGGTGTGAGGGGCTTGCAGCTTGATATCACACCTAGCTTTGATTTGAGAAGTAGCTTTACTTAAGCCAGAAACAGTAACGTTGACTTCGCGAGTTGGAAGCTTCAACCTTTTACACAAATCGGAAAGTATGAAGTTCGATTGGGAACCGTAATCCAGCAGGATTCGCACAACGTGAGGCGTACCATCATCAGCGATGAGTTTAGCGGTAGCCGTAGGTAAGAGTACCTGCAAAGCATTCGAACAGAATGCCGAAATCGATTGGTTTAGTTCAACAGGGGTTTCTGCCGACATCGCAGATCCTGGTTGACTAGAAGAAGCATTTTGACATTTATCCTCATGAAGAAGTGTGTTGTGCCTTGATTTGCACTTTCTACACGTATATTTGGAGCTACAGCGGCTCGAAAGGTGACCCTGTTAGGCAATTAAAGCATACGCGGAGCTCTTTTGCCTTTGAATTTCTGTCAAGAGAAGACAGCTTGACAAACTTATCGCATTTGTACAAGGGATGAGATCCTTTACAAAATGGACACGAAGGGGTACCTGACACAAATGATTTCGAATGTACCTTGGAAGACTTTTCGGGTACAGGCTTAATATTTTTTACTTCCAGGGTTTCTAGAAGATTTTCTGTGTTTTGCAGAAATTCCTTGAACTCGTCAAGATTAGGCAGGTCAGAACTTGACCGGTTTCTAAGGACCTCCCATTCACGGAATGTAGTGGGGTCCAGTTTTTTAGAAACGACATAAATGATAGCAACATCAAGAAGCTCGCTTTCGGTAGCTAATGATTTGATTGCTGTAAAATGTTTGAATAACATATCGCTAATCGTACGTAATTTAGTTGCAGAATCCTTACTGCACGATTCAAGTTCAAAAATAGCATTGAGGTGGTTATGAATCAGAATTTTTGGATCATTGTAACGATTACACAATGCATCCCAAGCTAGAGTATAATTACTCGCAGTAAACTCTAAACTTTTTATAATTTGGCTTGCATCACCCTGTAAACTAGCCTTTAAGTAATGCAGCTTTTGAATATTAGTTAGCGTTTGATTCTCATGAATTAAACTAATAAAAATCGCACGAAATTCCAACCACTCTGACACGTTCCCTGAATATTTGGGAATGGAGATGGTAGGAAGGCGTACAGCTCGATTATTGCAATGTGAGCTGCAGTTTGAATGCGTTGACCTCACGCTACCGTTAGGAGATCCAGAACGATCTGGTGCAACATCAGACTGTTTGTTGTATTCATTAATTAAATATTCAGCTTGTGAAATTGCAAAATAATAAGAATCTTCAAATTCAACTTGTTGTTGCATTTCAGCTTCTGTATCCTTACTGTTTTCTAAAATTTGTTCATGAACCGCATAATATTCTGATAACAAGGTGGCTGTATCATTCAATCTTTTTTGCAATTGAATAATCTGAGCGCTAGATAAGAATTGAGCTTCATCATGAATTGTTTGCAAGGATTGCACGTGATTTGCGAAACGCGTAAGCTTGCCTTTGATAGAGCCACGTGCTCTTACAAGCGAATCCATAATTGTTGAAATTAAAACAGTTTAACGGATAGAACTAACTCTCGTACGCCCCTGGCGCGGAATTTTGTTTACAACGCAAGACAGCTGCCACGACGCGAGATTAACTTGGCGCTAACAACGCAAAAAAACATGCAGGGGATATCGCGAACAAACGAAATAGCTTGGCATTTCACGCAATTAAAATGTTTATATGACTCATAAATCATTTGTTTACGCAATAATACGCAGCTGAAATTATGCACATGCATAACACAGGTGATAGAAAACCAAATTCATGCATAGGAGATCACAAAAAAGGGAACTTAGGCTTACATTGATATTGTTGTGTGCCGCCTTTTTCCTTGTTGTGGCTTGAACTGCCGTCTCGTCTGCAGCTGGCTGCCCACCTGCACGAACTTGGCGCGAGACTCGGCGTTTGGCTATCTCGCTCTCACGTTGCTAGCACCGTCTGCTGTCTTCCTTCCTCTCGTTAGGGACGAAAACTGCTTGTTGTACTTACTTGCCTTGTACAACTGCGAATCCGGGCCGCTGATCCAAGCGGCTCGAAGGAACAATGTTGCTGCTTTCCGGGCTTGTACTAATCCGGCTCGAAGGACCAATGTTGGGGAGCCTCTCAGTTTTCCGTTATGTTTGGAAAATTCCTGATTGCTAGCTCGCCTTGGACTTTAATGGACTGTATGGATTTATTTCTTCACTGAATTATACACTCGTTGAAAGCAAAGTAGTTAATTTATTAGCAATAAATTAGTACACAAACATTTGAAACATTTAAAAACAAAGGATTAGTTTTCGCGGAGCGGACTCCTTCGCATGCAGTCTCGTCGACAGATGGAAGTTAAGTGAAGCGGCGAGGCGAAGCCCGCTCAAGTTCTGGACTGCGCATAGTACAACGCACAACTACAAGCGAGGCGGCACAATTTTATAAAACACTTAACAATAAGAAAGTCATGATTTTTATAATACACTATTTCAAATGTATAATAGTAATCGAAGCTAACATGCTGGAGCAGTTCGTAAAAATTATGCACTACTTGCCAGTATACAAAGCAGCATATGAGCATTACAAGGCAAGAAAGCGACAAAGAATGGATAATTTACAAAATTAAATTAGTGCCATCCCCCATACTGCATTTTTGAGTCAACCAAACATGGAATTTTGCAATTAGGTACATTTTATTTATGTGTTTTACGCTGTTTAAATGTTGTTATCGGATTTTGGTCGTTTAGTTCAATTCCTCACTTAAAAACGTAATCTTCTTACGCCTGTTCCACTTGCAGGGCAGTATAACCCTATGCTAGTACATCGTTTAAAACAAGGAATTTGAAATTAATAAATAATTATTATGAACCAATATCGTCTAACGAAGCTATTTTAAATTATATTTTTACCGTAGGTATTGTATCTGTAATGTACTTACCGCAAATATAGTTTTAGCGACCTATACTTAGTGTCTTTCGCTGTTATTCGGTTCGTCAGAGGACATAATGATTTAGTCTTATATTGATCGGGGAATACCCTATTGCGATTTGCTTAATATGTAACTTAATAAAACCTTATCTTATTCTTTTGCGTTCAGGAGATTTGGCACCTTATCGAGGTCAGTAATTCAGTAATTGAAATACCACAAAGTAATCCAATTACCTCGAGTAATTTCAATTACCACAGGTAATTTAAATACTTGTAAAATAATTTAAATACTTTAGAGTAATTTAATTATATATAATAGTAATCAATTACTCTCAAAAAGTAATTTTCAAGTACTTTTTAATAAAAATGGCAATTCCAAGGCAAATAAAAAAAAGGAATTTAATTAGTAATTTAATTAAAAAGTAATTAATTACTGCCCAGATCTGGTTCGAAGGCAAGGTTAATTGTTTTGATATCAAACTTCCTCTCTTTGTTTACAAGGAGGGGGGGGGGTATTTTCTATTTCTTCTTGGCTGTGTTATTTACGTGGACTATTTCGATAATTAAATTCCATCGACTATTAATTAACGGATGTTCAATTTTATGAATTAAATTATGTGTTTCATGCTGTGTATTTACATTTTATCTTCCCTGTTATACAGCCCCAGTTATTTAAAAGTTTAATAAATCTAATTTGTTAAGCTACATTTTGTTTCTTTTTGTGGAAGTACAATTCGCTTCAATTGCGCTAGATTCAAAGGTTGTGTTTTGCTACTAACTGAATGCTGTTGTTAAGAAAGTGTAAGGGAGACTTGAATTTGAACACCTAAAGCAATTAAATCTTTACTTAAAAAGAAATTAAGCTTTCACGCAAGTATCCCTTGCACCAGAGCCCGCTGCTTCGACCGCTAACGAAGTAGATCCATACAGCTACGGGTTGAATTTTACGGTGGCGCCGTGGTATTTATCGTAATTTTCACTATCCTAAGACAGGATAGCACTTGATGAGTAACGTGAACGATGCCCTCCTGGCGACCTAGCTGAGGACAATCGAAGGCTTAATACCGTTGCCTCCCAATGTAAATCAACCTGTGGCAAGTGCGGTCCGGTGTTGTTGAAAAATCCTGATTATACCGTAACAACTGACTTTAAATCCTGATAATGCCAGTTTGTTTCTATGTAGTAACACCAGTAATTGGTGTTAGACTTGTACGATGCCATTAGATGTGGACAGCTAACTGAAATAGATACACAGAATCTGATATCTTATGATTTGAAATGTTGTTCGATAATACAATTAAAAAATTGCACAAACTGGATATGCAGTGACTTTAACTTTGGCTTTGTAAAAAATTAACGCATCAAACCACTTAATTACTTTATACAAAAACAAACGTGAACAACAACGCCTTGCTCTTTCCTGGCTAATTTAAAAACAACTCCATCAAGATACAGATTTCATTTACCTCCCTTAACCTGTTTCCAGGTTACTTAGCGATTTGAGTTTAAATATATTCACGAGTTTTAATTTTAAATAATGCAGTTTTACATCGCGTTACAAGCGAAAAGTGTAATAATGGTAGCAGCGCCATTGAGCACTCAACAGTTAGAATATAAAAAACCCTCACCTTCAAACGTCAGCCGTTTGCGTCGAAGGAATCACAATCATGCTAGAACAGTTAAGGGCCACCATGTACTTTTTTCAGTATGCGACGCGCAGCTCAAATGACGGTGAACACCAATGTACGAATCCTTCGGCATTCGAAAATAAGTCTCGCAAAGATAACTTGGAGAACATTGGGGTTATTTGAAAAACGGGAAAAGAAAGAGAGATCTGAAAATAAACTTAATTCAATTCAAACAGCGCATACCTTAGGTTGCAGGCGGCTTTACTTCCACATACATCCGCTTATAATGGTCACTAAAAAAGCTCCAAAAAGCATCTTACAGTCTCGGAAGGAGAGTTAGGACTCAACATTTCCCAAAACTGGTAGCTGCAAACAGTCCCACTCTGAAATTGTCAAAAAGAAACGCCTGCCTCAGATCCCAAAAGTTATATCGGCAACAATGAGAAAGATTGCCGAACATTAAGTAAAAACAATATTTTAAGACCGTTACATCTCGCTTTACATCAAACTGATCATGCGAGAAATATAGAGTAATAACTTAATAATAATAATAATATATAGTTTTAATGTTATATTATATTACATAATAAGCTGTCAAAGAGGCGTATAACGTGCGAGTATATTTGAGAAACGAGGAGAGCGTAGCGCAGTCGAGTGACTTAAAATACGAGCGTACTCCACATTGTCGAGCGAGTTATGTACGCTATTTTTCCACTACCACTAAACACACGTTTGCAATTTAATGAATGGCAGCTTTATTGTGGCAACTGACATGTCAGTAGATTGTCCGCAATTTTTAGGTCATAATGGCATATTTTCAGTAGTTTTTAGGTTAAAATGACATTATCAGCAGTTTTTAGGTTAAAATGACATATTTAGCCCACTGTATAACTTTAAATTGTGCATGTATTTATAACAAACTTGAAAATTTTGAAACGATATTATTCGAGCTATTTAAAGGTTGGTGGTATTATTTTTGCGAATGATGAAGTTATGGAGTTATCGTCACTGAAGTAATACAAATACTTATCGGAAAAAACATTTTTGGACATTTATCCAAACGTAGGAATTGCGCTCCGAATGCTGTTGTGTACATCAGCGTCAAACTGCTCAGCAGAACGGTCGTTTTCAGCGCTAAAGAGAGTAAAGACTTACTTAAGATCTAAAATAGGAGAGAACATGCTCAATTCACTCTCTGTAATGTACATAGAGTCAGAAATAATGCAGTCAATTGACTATGATGACATCATTCGCTCTTTTGCACAGAAGAAAGTTTGTCGTATCATTCTATAAATTTTATAAAATAGCGTAACTATAGTAACATAGACTGTATTATTCTGATGTTTATTGGTCATTAAGGTCGATTAAAAATTATGTTCTGTACTAGTGCATTTAATTTGCTTGAGTATAAATTTTGAGTTGAGCCCGTGCATTCATGTGAAATGGACGTTTTAGTGTCGCGTTGAAAGTATCGCTCTATTTTCGAAGTGGCCACGGCCTCGCCAGATAATAGGTCAGTTTTATTCGCTATTTATTATTACATCTTTTCAAAAAACTTATAATACTAAACGAATACACTCAAAACACAAGGGCCCCCTCACGTAGGGGCAACCCTCTGTAACAAAATACAAACAACCAAACGAACTGCAGAACACTTATCGCCGCCGATAGCACTGTCACAAAAACGATATCAATGGAAACCAGAGACCCTGATAAAAAAAAACAGATACTACGCGCTAAGCCCGCAAGAAGAAACAGTATCTCAACCCATGGAAACTAGCACAGAGGCGGTTGAAAACAAAAAATACCTCCTATCTTTCTAAACGGCCCTTTAAATCGCAAGAAAGTTGTGGATAATATCAGAGACAATATAAAAGGCAAATTTATCACTACCTATTCAAGCAATACGCTAAAAATAAATGTATCTGTTGAAAACGACTACAGAGCATTAGTCAAGTATTATGTCGAAAATAAAATAGAATATTATACGTATCGCAACCCGAAGTCAAGACCTCTCTCGGTGGTTATCAAGAACGTGCCACCTTCTCGCAGCGAAGAAGAAATGCTAGAAGATGTGAAACAACACGATTTACTAATAATAAAATTGTGCAGGCTATACAACAAAGAGAAGCTGTTCATACCAATATGTGCCGTGGAACTAACAGCAAATGAACGGGCGCAGGAAATATATAAAGTGAGCCGATTATTAGATTTTGTTGTGACAGTTGAACCACGACGAGCAACAAGAAATACACCGCAGTGCCATCGCTGCCAGCGAATTATTGTACCATGTCACCACGATGTGTAAAATGCAAAGGAAGTCACCATTATTCTACCTGCACTAAAACGAAGAATGATCCCCCGGAATGTGTTAACTGTGGCGGTCAACACCCAGCCAACTTCAGAGGATGCAAATACATTCTTGAAACACAAACCGATCGTCAACCGACTCGAAGACAGTCGACCAACGTTATGAACGCAAAAAACCAGACAATAACAAATAGCAACGCAACTACAATTCGATCTTACGCTAAATCTCTCAGAAACCCCCCTTCTACCGACAACCAATAATCAACCAATACCAACAGTACACAAACCTCTTCCATCGTCAACGAAATTCTTACCATAGTTATTAACTCTTTAAAACCTTATCTCGAACAAATCAAAAATCTTCTTATAACAACTATATTTTCACAATTTGGAAATGGACCATAAATACACGCTACTTTCTAATACCAAACTTCTAAATTGGAATGCTGACGGAGTGAAAAGACAAAAAACACTTTTTGTAGCTTTCTCAGCAAGATACAACATTGATGTAGTTTGTATAACGGAAACTCATTTGTTACCAGGAGACAACTTTAAAATATCCGGGTACAAAGTTTATCGCACCGACAGAGATACACTGCATGCGTCAGGAGGAGTAGCAATAATTATCAAAAATAACTTGACTCACTTTGAAACGCCTAAACTAGCTTGTACAAACTTAGAAACTGTAGGGGTCAAACTAAAGATGAAAGACAACAAGCTAATAAACTTAATCTGCTTATATAAACAGCCAAACAGGTCATTAATCGAAGCAGATGTGCTAATAGTTTTTGGCACAAATGAACCAATAATAGCATTTGGTGACCTGAACTCAAAAAGTACCACATGGGGATGCCGCAAATCAAATCCAGCTGGAAAGAAACTCGTAAATGTAGCGGCAATGCACGCCCTCCAAATTATTCCTCCTAATGAATATACATATTACCCATACCGTTCAGACTACCAACCGGATATTCTTGATATAGCAGTGCAGAAAAACTTTAACCAAGTAGCATACCAGACGGTATGCACAGAGTTAGACTCCGACCATGTCCCTGTTATCATATCATTCACAACTTCGCCGGCATTCAAACCACCACTGAAAAGACTGGTAAATGATATTACGAACTGGAATGACTTTAATAAAATATGTACAAACACATATATTCCAATGCACAACGCTTTAAATACCACACAGGACATAGACGAAAGAATTCAAGCAATCACAACTACCATCCGAAGAGCAACCTACGCAAAGACGTATACCAAACCACAGAATCACAACACAACACCAAACTATATAGCAACACTAATAAAGCAGAAAAGCAAAGCAAGACGAGAATGGCAACGAACACGAAATCCTCACAATAAAACCGTAGTAAATACCTTGGCACATCGCATTAAAAAAGAACTTGATGCTTACAGAATGCACTCTTACAAATACTATCTCTCTAATTTAAAACCCCGAGATTCCGAAACGTGGAAGGCAACTCAAAGAATATTAAGAAAACCGCAAGAAATACCAACCATCAAAACGGCCAATGCGACTCTAAATACGGATGAAGAAAAGGCCGAAGCTTTCGCAATCCACCTTGAAGCAACCTTCACACCAATAATCAGTAGCCCCCCTTCCCACACAAATGAAGTAATAAACTACGTAGAAATTCACATGCCATGTCCCACTAATAACATCCAACCAACGTCACCTAACGAACTAGCTGATATAATAAAAAAATTACCTGCAAATAAAGCACCCGGACCAGACCAAATTACAAACAGTCTTAAAAACCTACTAAACAAATACGTGGCCTATTTATCTACTATATTTAATGCCTGCTTATGACTAGGATATTTCCCCAAAGCTTGGAAACACGCCCACATCATGGTATTTTCAAAATCTGGAAAAAACAAAAACGAAATCGCTAACTACAGGTCAATCAGCTTGTTGTCTACTCTTTCTAAAATTGTATAAAAGGTAATATACTCCAGGCTTAACACCGAAATTGGACGTAGAGAAAAATTATCACCATTCCAATTTGGTTTTCGAATAGGATTCTGCACTGCTCACCAACTTCAGCGACTCGTAAATTTCATAGAAGATGGATTCGAAAAGCGCTGCTACACTATAGCACTTTTCCTAGACATAGCACAAGCTTTTGACCGCATTTAGCTTCACGGATTGAAATAGAAAATTATTAAAATTGGTATACCTATTTACCTGCAAGCCATAATCTTTTCCTTCCTTGATGAACGAAGTTTCCGTGTATTAATACATAACACCTGGTCAGTAAACAAAAATATAACAGTGTGTTAGACCCTCTTTTGTTCAACATCTATATGTATGACATCAAGAGCACTGCAGCTAGCTTAGGTATGTTAGCCGACGATACTGTGCTTTTAACTCAAGACGAAAACCTAAACATAGCAATCTCAAAATTTCAACAAGCTGCAGATTCTACAGTCAAATGGTTCAACACATGGAACTTTAAAATTAACCAAATGAAGTGTGAATCAAAAATCTTCACTCTACGTAAAATACGAAAGTCCTGTCCCAATCAATATAAACAATACCATCATCACCTGGAAGAACCACGATGAGGCAGTGAAATATCTTGGCCTTCAACTTGATACTAAGTTAACCTGGAAGTTCCACGTTCTCCAGAAACTAAATCAAGGATACTCGAGACTATCACAGCTCTTCCCAATAATAAACAGAAGGTCGTCGCTGAAAACGGAATGCACCATACTAATTTAGAAGTCATTAATAAGATCGATGGTGATGTATGCCAGCATGGTATGGGGAAATGCTTCAACATCTCATTTGCACAAAATACAAGTCCTTCAGGACAAGATACTTCGCATAGCTGTAGACGCCCCCTGGTTCGTAACAAACAACCAGCTGCACACAGAACTAGGCATTTAAACGATAAACGAGTACATCAAAACAACTACAAAAAGATTCCACCAGAATATCGACACTTGCAGCAGCGCCGAACTGTACGACCTAAGCAGACGCTCTATTCATACTAGACTGAAGCACAGACTCCGGCAAGACATCTGCCTAGAATGAGAATGAGAACAATTGAAGTTTGAAATTATCCCAATAATGCAGCCACGAGGTGAAGAGGGCCCTCCACGTTAATTTCTTGTAAATTGCTATGTAAATATAACACTGCCATGTATAACATTAATATTACTGCTGATCGTGCAAATAAATAAAAAAAAATTGCCTAGGGGCCCTGGGTCTCTAAGTCCGGGCATGCGGGTGAATGATATTGTAATTTTTCGTGGCTACTTGATTGTATGGAAACTGTCACTTTCGTATTGGGGAAAAGAAAATAATGAATTGTAAACGGAAATTGAAATTACTTTTCCTTTCAGTTATTAAAATAAATCACACATTAATCATTGTATATCATCGCATTAACAAGTATGCACATTCTGTTGAGGGTAAGTAGTCATTTCAAATTACAGCTATTTAGAGTTTATCAATCGATTAACTAAGATATAGCATTAGGAGATATTTTATCGGACTTTTTCTACTGTCTCGGGTGTTTATCACACGACGTTTCGGGAGTTTTTTGCCTACTCTTGTCCTCAGGTGAATGAACTCCTGGTTAGTCCCGTGATGTTAGGATTATATGGTGCGCTACGTAGAGGTTCAATTTTGGTCAGTCCCGCGCATGACGTCAGCTTGGGAGCAAGCCGTAATTACTAACTTCGCGGGATGCAGAAAAGCATCGTGTACGAACGGGTTATTAAACAAAAATAGTTAATAAATAAAACGGTTGTTGGAAAACACAAGTCTCCTTTACCTTTTCAAAAGGGTATTATTTTAAGCAACCGCTTCTTAACACATTTATATTTTTACCTCCGCGATAAGTAGGTACCTATAACATTGATTATTTAATAACATACAAACTCAATCAGGATGTAATGGAAAACTTTTTTTCCTACATTCGAGGTATGGGTGCCACCAATGATCACCCGGATCCACTTTAAATCAAGTACATAATTCGGTGGTACGTACTGGAACGACATTCATTGTCTATATTTAGAATCAACAAAAATTCTGAAGAGGATACCGAGTTTTGTTTAACCGCAGAGTTTTTTGCAAATACCATTGAATCTTCAAAATTAGAAAACAAGAATGTGGATGATGATTTAAATATTCATAAAGATAGCACCCTGGTAGCAGATTATACCTTCGTTGAACCAGAGTATGAATCCGAAGTTTGTTCCTTAACCTGAAATACCTACTTTCCATGAAACTTTAAACGCCTTGAATTCAAATCAACTTTCTGAGACTCTTAGTAACCAGGGTTTATAGTGTATAGCAGAATATGTAGCTTACATACATAAAAATAAATATAAAGATTTAAATTTTGGCGTGGTACAAGAAAACCTGATATTTCGAGGAGTCCGCATTGGATATAGTTTCTTTCGAAAAGACATTTAATGTATCCTAGTAAAGAATTAATGCAATTAGCTCGAATTCTAGACACACACTTTAGACGTTTACATGGTGAATTGTTGTCAAAAGAGTCGTTAGTTTTTTAAAAAATTGGTTGATGCGGTTGTCAATTTTAATTACTTAAATATGTTCCCGTATGAAATAATTCTTTGTAAGGCGCGAACTAGAATATATACTAGCTGAAACCCGCGGCATATGCCGCATTTAAAATGTTTGTTGCACTAAAGAAAGTTTTAAAAGCACGCTAGAGATTGGCAGTAAGGAAAAGTTCCAAAAAATATATTTTCAAATGGAAAGTCTCTGGAAAGGAAACGCTCGCCCCTGGAAGGCGTCCTAATTAATACGACGTTGTTGGAACGCAGTAAAAAAAAATTATGAAAAGAATTGTTCTACAAGTTAAGAAAAGTGAAAGTTTTCCAGTGAATGTAAAAGTTTTACGTGAGCATGGAAGAATGACGTAGCACACGGCACATGCCGCATTTAAAGTTTTGGGCGTTAGATAGATATACTTTGTTTGTGACATTACAAAAAAAAATCTTTTACACACGTCTACTATGGCAAATGCTACACCAAATACATACAATATATACAGTTCACATTTAATTATATATATTTATTCCTAATTCAGTACGTAAAACATGCTTAGAGCGATGTTTTTGATAACGGTGATAAAACTTAGATTACATTTAGATTTTAGTTTATTGGCATACATGTTTAACGTCAGCGTACAAACAATTTCTAGAATATTTTATACCACATTGAATATTATGTATCATCGGATGAAAAATTTTATTATTTGGCCTGAACGAGATCAGCTGATTAAATCAATGCCAGAATGCTTCAAGGTAGCATTTGGCAACAAGATTTCAGTAATAATCAATTGTTTTGAGATGAGAGTGGAAAAATCAAGTAGCCTTGAAGTACAATGTACTACATGATCTACGTACAAACAACATAATACGGTAAAGCTACTAATAGGCATCACTCCTCCTGGATCAATATCATTTGTATCACATGGATATGGTGGCAGAATAAGCGATAAAGGTCTAACAGAGGATTGTGGGATTTTAAACAATCTCTTGCCAGAAGATTTTGTATTGGCAGATCGTGGCGTTTTAATAAGACTCCGTAGGACTACATATGGCCACAGTGATTACGCCTCTGCTTTTCTGAAAGGGAAACGGCAGCTCGATCCAAGGGATATAGCATCAACCAGGAATATAGCAAGCGTGAGGTAGTGCAAGTATATTGTTACAATAATTATCTTAATTATATCTTTTTTTCAGAATACACGTCCAACGCGTTATTGTTGTCCTTCGTCAAAAAAATACAGTTCTTCACGAAACAATGCCTATGTTCCTGGCGAAAAAGAAAACTGACGATGTTGCTGTGGTAGATCAGATATTAACAGTTTTTTCTGCACTCGTAAATTTATGCTCTCCTATAATTGTATAATTATGAAATAAATTGTATTAACAAAGTTAATCTAATTATTTTTACTTTAATAATAATAATAATATCTACAAAATTATTAAAATTAGTTAATTAAGGATCTAACGTTAATACTATCCACCACCATTTATTATATAATGTAAAATTATTTGATTATCTTTTTCTGCATGTGGCCAATTAATAAAAAGCAAAATTACAATATCACATAGCAAAAATGATTAAATAGTACCTATACGATAAGAAACATAAGGATATTTCAAAACTATGTAAGCTACATTAACAATCAATAAAATTACACATGCTGTCTACACAACATAAAAGAATAAGAAAAATCATTTTTTCGTTGACCGCTTCTTAATTTCAATATTAATGAATTATTTTCCTAAAAAAGGATGGATTAATAGAAGTCATTAATACACTGTTTTTGATTAATCCACTCTTTTTCATTAATTAACTGTTTTTGTGATTTTGATGTTTTGATGATATTTTGCATTGAGGTTAGTTGTATTAATCAAATTTTTCGTCACAAAAAAAGATTTTGAGGTCAACGAAAAAATTTTGTAATCAACTTGTTTGTTAATGGGCTATTAATAATCTCAACTATTAAAGGCACTCACTCGCTATCGCTTGTTCATGCTTTAAACAGTTTCGATTATTAATCGCCTTCATTAACACACTTGTTGGTTAAATAACTATTAATGCATAAAGCATAACGGATATTTTGAAGCTATTTAATATTTATTTATTGTGGCATCTCTAACAAGTGTTACCCTTATTACAAGAGATGCAGTGTAGATATATTCTGCTATATGCAGGTATGAGCGTTATAGCATGTAAATTAAAATTAAAATAATCATCCTAACTAAAATAAACTTTAATCATGGTTGCAGGAGATGGATCGATGCCGTAACTTGCTACTATGACTTCCCGTACTGATTGGTAAATTTAAGTCTTAAAAATTTGTTACATCAATAGTTCATTTTGTTTCATTTTAGTTATAATAATACTTTTTTAAAAAGATGCAAACATACGGTATGGAGCTGACAAATCAATGTTGAGCAGTATGTAAATTTAATTCACAAGCTTTAATATATCAGTAATCGGAATTCTGGTATAAAAAGAAGGTACAAAGAATAACCGTGAGAAACGAACAAGCCTAGCGGGTACTCTTAAAGTTAATAGCAAAAGCAGCTTGCTATCATTAATCTTATTATTCCATAATTTATAACAAAATTTTAATGAATTTAAGGTACATAAACAATCAAAATATTTACATAACAGTACAAAATAACAGAATAACTAATGTCTAAATTAAGTATGAAAAAGAATTGCAATGGATAAAGTATAAAGGATCAACATATTTACAAATTCTATCAACATAGAATAACAAAATAATTCTATTTATATACTGCTCCACAAATGTACTGGACCACCCATAAAAATGTATTTATTACATTACGTCACAATATATATATACAGTGTGTCCCCGGATAGGTGAAACAACTCTTGTGAAAGGTAAAAAATTCTCACATATAATCTCACAAGAGCATTAATTCTTTCCGGAAATTTTTTGAGTGCGTTCCAACAACGTCGTATTAATTTGCCCGAGCGGGACGCGAGGGCAAATTAGGACGTTGTTGGAATGCACGATAAATAATTTCCGGATATGAATTAATGCTCGAATGCAGATTCGGTAAGAAAATCGTAACGACACAAACCCTAAAAAGAAGCAATGTCTACCTACAAAAAATTTCCAAGAAATTTTGTTGTTGTCTGGGTTACGGCTCGTGAACTAATTTTTCTATTGGTCATTAATGAGTGTCGTACGATTTTCGATTTAAATTTTCATTTTTTGGGGTTCAGCCCTGCTTCGTTAAAGGCAAATTTCTAACATTATTTCAGTTTTGAAAAATCAAGTATGCCTTGGAAATTTTCAAAAAATCTATTTTTCTGTAAGGTAAAGTACCCTTTATGTGGCAAATACGACAAAAAGTTATAAAGAAAAGTTGTTTAGAATCAACATCTAGGCCCCTATACCAAATTTCAAAATTTGCGGCCAACTTTGATTTCTCACATTTTCTTTCAAGTTTATTTCCCAAATCAAAGAATTTTATTTTTAACAAAGTTTTTTTATTATGAAACATAAAAAGAAATTGTGAGAGATCAAAGTTAGCTGAGGATTTTGAAATTTGGTATAGAGGCCTATGTGTTGATTCTAAACAACTTTTTTTAATAACTTTTTGTCGAATTTGCCACATAAAAGGTACTTTACCTCACAGAAAAATAGGTTTTTTTAAATTTCCAAGGCATACTTGATCTCTCAGAACTAAAATTATGTTGGAAATTCGTCTTTAACCAAGCAGGGCTGAACCCCAAAAAATGAAAATTTATATCGAGAATTTTTTACCTTTCACAAGAGTCGTTTCACCTATCCGGGGACACACTGTATATAAAAGCTTTTGTTTTATAGTATACTCATATTAAGCATATTTAATTTCACTATTCTCAAATATCAACTGAAGAATTAACAAAATCATGTTAATAAAATTATGAAACTATAAAAAACTATATTTCACAAAAATAAGACAAATCACAAAAAAAGGTTAATTAATAGTTCTTTGAGTCTCTCCAGAACGTTTAAAAATCTTTGGCAACAATTCGGCATACTTTGTATGCAATGTGCTATCAATATTTGGGCAAAATTCAAAATTTTAAAATGATGATATTTTATTAATGGACTTCGTTTTCTTTAAACAGAATTATGAAAAGAAATGCTTTTTGTAGTGACACAATCATGAAAGGTTACCAAAAATTTCATGACTGCCCTTTTGGAAAATATTTTTAAAAATTGCACCAATATATGCAAATGGTCTAGTTCATTTGTGGAGCAGTATATTTACAGAGTTCACATAACCACTTTCCTTTAGGAATTTTCTTAATTGTATGCATGCTGAATGGTACCATTTTATTCTACATTTTCTGTCATAACATTTTACCATTTGTTCGCCGTCGTCTGGTTTCCTACAGTGACACCATAGCTGCAATCCATAATTAAAATAGGTACATAACATTGTAACAGATAATTCACAAAAATACAAACCTCTTCATCATATATGCCTATTACGATGTCACTGGAAATTGAACCAACACCTATAGCTCACATGTCCATGGGGATGTCGTCTGAACTTGGACCAGCACTCGTAGATGGCATATCCATGGCGATGTCACTACAACTTGAATCCAAACCAGTGGTCATAGATGGCAGAACTAATGTTAGAATCTAGTAATTTCCAAGTTTTGTATTGGTAACACTTTTGACATCTATCATATTGACATTAAATTGTTAACCTTGTTTAAGCTACTTTCTTTATCGTGAAAAGAAGTAAAACCCGTCTGCAAAACTTAATTGTGTGTTATTTACTGAACTGTTAGTTGTATTTAAAAAAACTATATAATCTTTTTTGTAGAGAATTTCCTAGCATTCATTTTTTGTAATAACTAAAAAAGTCATACGACCCATAGAAAGCGAGATATTTGCGAAAAACTTATTTCTGTGACATTTGACCTTGAATAACTCAAAACGCAAGCGCGATATCGATGGGGACTTTTGAGACATTATTTGTAATGTCAAAGGTGTATGCAAAATCTCAGTTCACTTGGATTTTTTCGGAATGCCGATCCTACTGTAGCTGGCCTAAGAGATTTTTGTAGGTATAGATTATAGTACAAAACGCCACCATAACGATGCAATAAGCGTAAAATTGTGGGTTGAAGATACGAAAAGTCTATGTGAGGAGTGTCCAGTATTGTTATACCGGGTGGCCATAAATATCTGAGATCTCGGTAGCCATGGAATTAGCTACTTATAAATGTTGGGTTAGTAAGTAGGTTAGAATGGACAGTTGTAGAACCTCCCCCCACCACTTGTCCTTGAGTTCAAGGTCAAGGCTATTTTGCAAGGCTGAACTTCAAGGTCAAGGCTAAACTTGAAGGTCGAGGCCACTTGGAAGGCTAAGTCAACGATCAAGGTCAGCGCTATTTTGCAAGTTCGGTTGCTCAAGGTCAAGGATCCACATGTAACCTTGGAAATGTGAGAATAAAAGCGCGTAAAAGAGTCTGCAAGGGTAGTAGCATTCGAACGCTGATATGGAAGCCTTGTTAAAAGCTATAGAAGTAGTTAAGGGTCGGCAAGTAGCTGCGGTGGCGAGCAGTACTACGAGAGTCCATAAAGTGCAGTTATGTCCAGTGCTTCTGAATAGTACAACGTACAAGTTAAACAACTCCAGTTCAAAGTATGTGTGTGTGGGGTTAAGGGCGAACTCCGGATTTTCCCCAGTGATTCAAATAAGAGGAAACAAAAACGATTGGGTGGAGTTCGAGGAGTTGGATTGGGATACCCTAATTGAAAATCAGGGGATCCTGACGAATTATTTCTATTCCTCCTCCGAAGAGCAGTGGTCTCCGCTGGTAGCTGCACGGAAACAGTATACATTCTTGGAACTTCAGGAAAAGAAGATACTAAAAATTGAAGAAGTGGGACAGAGTGAAGTCTACTTATCGAAAGAATCGTTGGAAGAGCTGTGGGACTTGCAGAGGCTGGTGGAATTGCGATTCGCAGTTCTAAAAGCGCAGAACTTTGAGCAATTTTATCACAAAATAGTGACGGGTATTGCAAACCTGCCTGGGGACTGCATTAGCAATATACGGAGTGTGTTGCAAGACCTGGCGGTAACAACCGAGAACACTGTTTCCATGTATGAAATTTTAAAGTATGGTAGTAACATTGTTCGGTGCGACGTTCAAATAGAAGAACTTGGTCTGCAGGTATTAGCTTAGTCATGTGGATGGGCTATTCTCATTGTCTACTAAATAAATCATTATTTATTAAAAAATTGACTCGACTAGGATTCGAACCCAGATCTCCTGAGGCGCAGTGTCTAGAATTCCCTTTAATGCACCGATTGGCTCCCCAGGTGTCATACCATTAGACCACCGAGTCCTTAAACTATTTAATGAAAAACGGCGATGACCTTCGGGATAATCGAAAGTATAAAAGGTTGCGCATTATCATGGTCTCGTTAATTGTTTTATAACTTACGTCAAGTTCGCACACTATTCGTTTACGTATAAAATAATGGATCAGACTTCAAGTGACGATTCTTCACATGAAATCACATTAAAGCACGCTGTAAAGTTGTGCTGTGCTTTCTGGTTTGAAGATGCAAAAAACAATTTAGATAAAATAGTGAGAAATTCCTCGGGACTCAGAAATTTAGACTTGGAATTTGACGCGTATGTAGTGACTGCTATGGCTGGCGATAGCCAAAATCAACAAGAAAAACGGAAACGACTGATTGCCAATTTGGAAAAAAACATTTTAAAATATTTTGTTAGAGAAGGAAATACATCGCTGACGCTGGATGTGGACTACCACCCAAAGCATCCCTTTGCTGAAATGCTGGAAGAACGTGTCTCAGTATTTGATCTACCGTGTAAATCTACAACGAAAATTAACGCTACACCAACCGGCATGTTCACACTTCAAGTTAGGAGTGGATATGGCTCGCTCTTCTGGAGATATATTTCAAATATTGATCACCTGTAACATTTAACTAAATATAATTTTTAAATGGTTTATTTTTTTAATTTTGATTTGACCTTGAGTTGAAGGCTAAGATGATTTTCAACATCACATTATTTTCAAGGACGAACTCTAACACCTCGGCCTTGATTTCAAAGTCAAACTCTAGAACCTCCTCCCACCAAAAAGAAAAATGTACAAAAACGGTGCAGCAGCAAAATAAATCATAGTCTATTGAATAAATCGTGACAGTCTGGTTGTAACATGGACACATGGGAGCTATATGGAAAATATTTCCAGGAATTTTCGGAGTTATTTCCATGGTTTGGTTGCGATCAAATGAAAATTACCGTTACGTTGGATGGACATCCGGACTTTAAAACTTTTCCAACAGTACCACTTCCAGACGGGGATTGGTTTGATTACAATGTGATGGAGCCCATCGAGAAGTATTTAAAAAATTGGAGATTAGAACGTGAATGTGTGAAAAAAATCGTATACGAGTTATGGTGATGCCCGCCTACCCATCTGTTGAATGTGCACGCAACATCGCATTTAACCACTAGAAGCTTAGTCATGTGGATGTGGTATAGAGAAGCCGCTCGACCAACTGCAAGAGACGTACCTAGTGCGGTTAAACGATTAGTGAGTTTGTTGGAAGATTTGGCGTTTGACGCGTCTCACGAAGCCATATACGGTTTTGGTTGGTTCAGTGACGAGGAACTGAAGAAAAAAGAAAAAATGTACAAAAACGGTGTTGCTGTTGGTCGACTATTTTTAAACGGAGCCATAAATGAAGGCCTTCTTGTAGATTTAATGGCTAGTCTCGGTCTGGACGAACACATGTGTGAGGTGAAAGACTTTATAGAGAGGAAGGAAAATGAAGAAGAGCGTGCAGTTTGACGACTCGAAGAATCAGGTGTACAATTTGCATACGTGGGCGTATGCGTATCGAGAAGCTCGGAGAGGACTGTGGCAACGAGAGGCTATGGATAGGTTGCGGTTCCAACGCAAGATATTTACTGTGGCTGAAGTACTGCGAGACGTCTTGTGCGCAGAACATAGGCACACAATTTATGTAGAACGCTTTTCCACTAGTACGTAGGTGTTTAACCCATGTAGTAACACTGTATATATTGTATGCAAATAAAAACACAATAAAAATTAAAAAGTTGTTTTATTCCATTACATAGTGATTATAGATATGGTAAACGTTAGACAAAGCACAATAACAAACTGGAGCAGAATGATATAAACAAGCGGGTTGTGATGGGGTGAGGGCCGGTTGTTCTTCAACTTCGATGATGGGGATATTGGTATAGCGGCGTAGAAAAACTGCTTTTTCTCGACCTTTCACATATACTTCGGTGACATCGTGCAGAAGACGTCGCAAAATTGCAGGAAACATGTATGCTGGAGTAAATCCCTCATTCCAATCGATGCAATGGTGATTAGTCATTACCCAGTGGGCTTGCTGTTGTAAATGAGATGGTAAGGCGGTGAACGGAAACGGTGATTTTAAGACGTAGTGTGATACTGAGGTACCGTCGTAGGCGGCTAACTCTTTTGGGCTGAAGTGCTTATCCGACGTCTTGAAGCCTTGAATGTCGATAATGAGCTTCATCGTATTAAGTGGTGGGAGCACGATCCAGTTACGTTAAAAGGCGAGGTGCAACTGAAGTGGTTTTGAGAAATTACAGTTGTTTAACTGCTTTTGACAACGCGTTATAAGTAAAAACCCGATCGTGAAGAACGAGACAATACGCGGTTGTGTTGGCTGGCACGTTAGCGGAAGTTTCAAATTCAACTCGAAAAACGACAGCGTTTGCATGGAGGTAGTCTTTTTGATGGGAACAATCGATCACAACAATGGGTGATTTGTCAGCAAACTCATTAGGCGTGAACCAAGGCTCGTCGGTCTTGTTATAATAGGATGATTGAAACTTGGAGTACATATCGTATAACGTGGCGTAATGATTGAGGCCATAATTGTTATGTAAATTATCGTAGGGGAAACGTTCGGTGTTGAGATAAACTCGGAAATTCGTAAGATTAATTTTGTCGAAATGGCTATTGTCCTTAGAGATGAGCCCCGAACGTTCCGTCTGAAAACCTACGATGACGTATCTGGGGGTTTGCAATTTGGTGGTTGTTGCAATGGCATGAGAATGTTGAGTCACGGCATTAACGCCTGGTATGATATGAAGTTGCCAGCTGCGAAACGCTACTTGCGTGTCGATATTTTTGTCAATGTATTTGGTTAGAGATAATTCTTGAGCAAGACCTGGAGTGACATGTGGAACTTTCCAATACAGCTTGTCAATCGTAACTTTAGCCGTCTCCGCTACGGTAGCACTGAATACAGCGTCGGCATCGGTATTGCTGCGAATCAGGACAAGTTCTTGTCGGATGTTAAGTATAACTTTTCCATAATCTTCTGCAAAACCTAACAGCATTCTCAAAGGTATGCAGGCACTGAAGTTGCCCTGTGCATCGGTAATGTGAGTATTGGGGGCGTACAACCAGCCAGCATTTTGAAGCTTTTTCACATCATCAGAGGTATAAGACACATATCCCTTAAGAGTAGATGTAATACCAGGTTTGGTAACAGAATCGACAACGACACCATTGATTTCGTATCGGATTTCGCTAAATAAGTGAGCCAACCCATTGTTAAGAAATTTGGCCGTCGTAACTTCACCGGTTGCTTTCCGTAATTTTCCCTCTATGTATAGATAGCTCAAACCTGGTAGAGTTGACATATCTTCAGGAATTGGAATTCGAATTTCATCGTTATAGTCGAAACGGTTTGTATACGGTTGATGGGTGTGCAACTGATTGCTAACGATGGAGTTGTCGACGAGGACACGTTCCCCAATATTTAGAATACTCATGACAGCACTTTAAAACCCAACGATCGCAAGAAGTCTCTGTTTGCCTTTGTTAACTGCTTGGCGGACGAAGCTGAACTGATTTTACAAGGCTGTGGACAACGTCTCTTATACGAACTGGGTTGGACATGGTAGGGTGAAAGGTTGAATCGAAAACCCATTATAACTTCTTTAAATGCAATGTTACCGTGACGGTTTCCTTACTAAAACTGACGGGGGTATCAGTCTGGTCCAGTATTTTAACAGTTAGGTTAGTGATCTGTCTCGTGCTGATCGGTAGGTAAATGACAGGGTTAGGTGTTTCCACTATTTTGTACCCAGGCGGCACTATGGGGAAGAATTGATGAACGATGTGGCCAGGCTTACCATTTTTATAGGAACCGACAGAGATATTGCAGTGGATAAGGATGGAGTTAATGTTCAAAATTTTTGTAACATGTTCACCTGCATGCCACATATTCGCATCATAAATTTTGCTGTCAAATCCCAGCATGTCTCGGATAGTATTGTCACTTGTAAAGTCGATTGGAACGTTCGATTTTATTTCGGTTTTTAAGGTGCTGTTGTTTCCGCGTAGCAGCACCCGCCCATTACTTCCGCTAGACTCAAGTTGGTTATGCAGAAAGTCGGCAATGTCCGTAATTTCGTATGCGCCCTCAGGTATAGTAATATGAGGTAGTCCGACGAGATGAAATTCATTGTTGGGAGGTCTAATGTTAGCAATAGTATTGTAGGTTTCGAAACTTAACAACCCCAAAACATATTCGCTACCGTCGTCTAAGAAAATAGGGGGGTCAAAATTCGCAGTAAGGATTGATGAATCACCTGTCAGAGTGAATATACTAGACATGATGAAGCGCAACACTTAAACTGCCGACAAAAGCGGTTTCGCAAAGTTATATAGGAATTTGAGACACAGGTGACCACATGTGTATGACATGAGTCGTTGATATCTATTAGAATTATACGTGATCGTGTTATTGCCACCATCGCTACGAAAGTATTTCACTAATTCGGTTGGAGGTTGTAAGCGACCGATGCTATCGAAATACAGAACAAAGGTATCCACTTTTACGTAAGCCGTCCAATGCGTGCCAGGTCCTACATCATCGTCTAGGTTAGTGACACCACATTCTCGTTTACGAATCTTCATAGGCAGGGCATCCCGCATAAATATTCCCCTAAAGTGTGGAATTTCTAGGCGTTTAACGTAGTCTGTAATATCGATGTTGGTTAACGCGCGGCGCGGCAGCTTCAACGGTAGTTTTTTGACTGATACGGTCGTAGATATAACCCTTTTCCGCGAGCAATGGATTCCATAGCTTTGTTATGTCGCTCCTTTTCCTGGAGATTCTTTTTAGCAGCCTTTGAGTCTCCCACTGCTTTAGCGACTGCTGCAGCACCACCTCCGAGGGATCCCAATGCTCCTAATGCAGCAAGTATGGGTACAAGCGGCAATATGCCTCCTCTCTTCGGAAGAGGTAGTACTCTTGACCGCTTCCGCCTCCTCCTCCTCCTTGTTTTTAAAGCTCCTCCTGAATGCGAGCGGACTGTGATACCGACCCGTTTGGAATGCGTTCGCCGTGTACGCTTCCGTTTCACACCCATTCCGACTTTCGTCTTTCCTTTCATAATTCCAGTAACAGCAAGGGCTGCAGCTCTTTCCCCAAGAGTAGAGTCTTTTGCTTTAACACGTTCCCAAGCTTTCTCTGCTAGAACTTTGTAATAACCCGCCCCTACTTATAGGGGTTGTACTATTTATCTACCACGGGTTAGCTCATTAGATCGGAGATAGGTTCGATCGCTAGCTCAGATATACCATAAATAAGCAAAACACACTAACGGAGTATCCTGTATAACATTTATTTTATATAACTATCGTACATAAGTAAATTGTTGTGTAATTAATTAAACGAGATGTAAATTGCTCAAACTGACGATAGTATAAAAACGCGGCTTCCTGGTTCAAGCGGCTGCGGATTCTACGGACGGAAGCAGCTTCCTGGTTGTAGCGGGCGTGACCTCGGGGACGCAATTCGCTTGAAGACGTCGTGATCGGCCGGACTGCTACTTCGTTGCTCTTCGGGACGAGCTGCGCGCTGAATGCAACGCCGGGCAGCCTGTCAAATTTGTCGGTTTGCGGTTTCTAGCTTCTGTAATCAAATAACAAATTAAAAATGCTAACGCGGGTTCTTTCCCCTAAACGTGTAACTACAGTTCGGTGGCGAAATACTTCGGGGAATTCGCCGCCCGGCGGGGCTTCGCTTGAAGAACGAAACTCCGCGGATCGGTGTGACTTTTGAGGTTAACAATCCCCGACACCTGCAGGAGAACTCTTTGGCAGCGTTACCCGTGCGGTCCGCAGAGGTCCCTAGCAAAACGGCCGCTACAATTCTCACGGATTAATTCAGGTAAATTCTACTTAGGTAGCTTGCAACTTTTAATTCTGCTTGATTAGCACGGCGGTGAATTTAAAATGCAAGTTAATTATTACTGAATTACAAGCGGTTTTCGGTGTAGGATTTTTACAAGGAAAATATTTCTGAGTGTCAGGCGTTTCTCTGGGAAACCACTAACTTGAACTCGGCTTCGGAAGGTTCGGGAAAATATTGCTGAGTGTCAGGCGTTGATATAAAACCACTAACTTAAACTCGGCTTATTAGGGAGTTTCGGAATAATTATGCTGAGTGTCAGGCGTTGATATACAACCACTAACTTAAACTCAGGTTATTAGGGAGTTTCGGAATAATAATGCTGAGTGTCAGGCGTTTATATAAAACCACTAACTTAAACTCAGGTTCGGGACGGATCCCCAGGTACTGGTAGAGTCGACGGAGAAACTCTCTGGACAGGGCAGGATGAAGGATTTGGGAACTAGGTGTTTGCTGGAGGAGTATCAGGTATCTCTGGGAAATCTCTCGGGAATCTCTTCTGCAAGCCCTTTTATATGCTTTGAAATGCTGATAGGTGGGGAGAAACGGCGCGCGTCATACCTTTGTTTGCGCTGTTTTCACGGGCTGCGCTATCTTATCTCGCTGGAACACACCGGGTTCTTGATAACGCTAAAGGTCGGCGACGTTTAAATCAGCAAATATTATTTAATATTGAATTAATCGGATTCAAACGGGAGCTAGCGTTACATATGCCGGTCCCTTCGGAGGAAACGGGAGTTCGGTGGGCACCTCCTTCAAGGGGGTTCTCAAAACAACGCAGAGATCACCTGGAGATCTCGTGATTATTGAGACCGGACACAGAAAACATTCAAACTGGGGGATAATCGGGAACTATATACAGGCTGAGTAAAATTGTAATCTTTAGAAACTATATACAGGATGAGTACAATTTTAACGGGTGTTTCTTTCGAAACTATATACAGGATGAGTACAATTTTAACGGGTGTTTCTTTCGAAACTATATACAAGATGGGTAAAATTTTAACGGGTGTTTCTTTCGAAACTATATACAGGATGAGTACAATTTGTACTCTAAATTCTGGCCTGGTTGAATACAGAGGTTGCGGTTTCAACTTATATTCTGTCGGCGGGGAAATATGCGTATGCGATGCACATGCACCCTTCAGGACACGGCGGCGTCGCGGTTTCGACCTACAGGTCCTACAGGATATCATTCACATTCATTCGGCATACATTCTGGGATTAGGTATTCCTGGCAATGGCCTGGATGCCATTTCATAGGGACAGGGTGCATTCTATTGCACAAAAATGTGCACTCGACGGAGTGAACGCGCGCTTCTTACAGGCACTGGGGCGAAATGCTACGTTCAAGGAGTGCACACAAACTTACGTTGCAGGCGGTTGCAAAACTGCGGTCTCAGTTTGCAATTCGGCCAACGCAAACTTTCAAATGTTCAAACATTCAACATTTAAATACTGGAGCCGGTACAGTCGCGGTTTCGACCTTCAATTATTCCGGGATTCTCTCAGAAACATCTAGGTTCCAGGATAACCTATTCTCAGACATTCTCACACAATTACTCGGGAAACTGTAGAGGCTGCGGAGACCAGCATACAATTTCAAAAAAAAACGGTGCGCAGGATCGCTCTGGGACGCATTCTAAAATACGCTCTCTGGACGGTATTCTGGTACGGAAAACACATTCTCTCCTTCGAGCTTCGACTATTCGTCTACGATCTCCTGTCATTATCCGGTTTTACGGTGGCAGAGAGCACGCTCCAAAAGGAAGAATGACATTCGGGATAGCACTAGCAAACATTCTGGCATTCTAGCATTCTCACTAACTAGGGCGGCATTTAAACTCGCATTCGGCAATCATGTATATTTACATTCATTCATTTACAGGCGCACCAGGTGCTTACACGGGTACCTGCAGATATTCCGGCGGACGAGACATCAGGATTGTCTTTCAGGCGGACTGCGGACTACGGATTCTACGGGCGAGACATCGGGATTGTCTCTCAGGCGGACTGCGGACTACGGATTCCCTCTGAAATTCTTCTGGCATTGCAGAAGACGGCACTACGCGGGCGGTCCGTAGTATTGTCGGCAATTTAGCTAAGGTACCTCGGGGACGCAAAATCCCGTACCAGCAGTGAAGCTGCTGGCCCCGGAGGGTCGGAGAAGGATTTTCTGGACTGGACGGGATCTCGGAAAGATCTTATCTGGAACGGACAGGACCTGGACGGGGATCTGGGAATTCTAGACTGGGACATCTCGGTTTCTGGGCTCTGGTAGATTCCCCTGGACGGCTAGGCTGAAACAGGTTTTGTGCATTATTCAAATTACAACAAAATTTACTGGTTCGGTATTTTCAGAGTTTACCGGGCTCGGGCGCCATCTGGAGCTGCAGGTGTGTGTTTGCCAATCTATGTACATATATCTGAGTTCACGTTCCTGCTCGGAGACGCCATGTAATAACCTCCCCTCTTTGTAGGGGTTGTACTATTTATCTACCACGGGTTAGCTCATTAGATCGGAGATAGGTTCGATCGCTAGCTCAGATATACCATAAATAAGCAAAACACACTAACGGAGTATCCTGTATAACATTTATTTTATATAACTATCGTACATAAGTAAATTGTTGTGTAATTAATTAAACGAGATGTAAATTGCTCAAACTGACGATAGTATAAAAACGCGGCTTCCTGGTTCAAGCGGCTGCGGATTCTACGGACGGAAGCAGCTTCCTGGTTGTAGCGGGCGTGACCTCGGGGACGCAATTCGCTTGAAGACGTCGTGATCGGCCGGACTGCTACTTCGTTGCTCTTCGGGACGAGCTGCGCGCTGAATGCAACGCCGGGCAGCCTGTCAAATTTGTCGGTTTGCGGTTTCTAGCTTCTGTAATCAAATAACAAATTAAAAATGCTAACGCGGGTTCTTTCCCCTAAACGTGTAACTACAGTTCGGTGGCGAAATACTTCGGGGAATTCGCCGCCCGGCGGGGCTTCGCTTGAAGAACGAAACTCCGCGGATCGGTGTGACTTTTGAGGTTAACAATCCCCGACACCTGCAGGAGAACTCTTTGGCAGCGTTACCCGTGCGGTCCGCAGAGGTCCCTAGCAAAACGGCCGCTACAATTCTCACGGATTAATTCAGGTAAATTCTACTTAGGTAGCTTGCAACTTTTAATTCTGCTTGATTAGCACGGCGGTGAATTTAAAATGCAAGTTAATTATTACTGAATTACAAGCGGTTTTCGGTGTAGGATTTTTACAAGGAAAATATTTCTGAGTGTCAGGCGTTTCTCTGGGAAACCACTAACTTGAACTCGGCTTCGGAAGGTTCGGGAAAATATTGCTGAGTGTCAGGCGTTGATATAAAACCACTAACTTAAACTCGGCTTATTAGGGAGTTTCGGAATAATTATGCTGAGTGTCAGGCGTTGATATACAACCACTAACTTAAACTCAGGTTATTAGGGAGTTTCGGAATAATAATGCTGAGTGTCAGGCGTTTATATAAAACCACTAACTTAAACTCAGGTTCGGGACGGATCCCCAGGTACTGGTAGAGTCGACGGAGAAACTCTCTGGACAGGGCAGGATGAAGGATTTGGGAACTAGGTGTTTGCTGGAGGAGTATCAGGTATCTCTGGGAAATCTCTCGGGAATCTCTTCTGCAAGCCCTTTTATATGCTTTGAAATGCTGATAGGTGGGGAGAAACGGCGCGCGTCATACCTTTGTTTGCGCTGTTTTCACGGGCTGCGCTATCTTATCTCGCTGGAACACACCGGGTTCTTGATAACGCTAAAGGTCGGCGACGTTTAAATCAGCAAATATTATTTAATATTGAATTAATCGGATTCAAACGGGAGCTAGCGTTACAACTTTATCTGCCGCGTGACGTGTCGAAAGATCGCTAGATTGTGAGTATGCGATGTCGTGTTGCTTGCAGGCCTCGTCCAGAGGATTCCTTCCTCGATCGCCTCGAGAAAGACGTTTTTTAAGTCGGGTACCAGGTCCGCAAAACTTGTACCCTGGTATGTGTAGTTCAAAGGGTAATTTGTCAATAAGGGTATTCAGGAAACCGCGACCTTTCCGCTTGGCGCTTCGGTGATGACTGGTTTGTTTACGCCTAGTAGCTTTCATCTTAAAGACTTACACACGACTGATGTTCTTCAAACGGAATTAACAAATATAACGAGAACGCACGGCGGGTAGAGCGCAGTTTCCTTCCGAGCGAAAACGATGGAAAACGTCAAAATTGTGAAGCAAGGGTGTTCCTTACCTGTAGTAAATCACACAATAAATTCCATATCCGAGACTTACAGAAAGCATAGCGCTTTACTGGGTAAAGGATGTAAACGATGTGTGGTCATAGGTCGATCCGGATCTGGAAAAACCAACCTCATGATCAGTTTACTAGTACATCGAAATGGGTTGCGATTCGGACACCTTTATATATATTCGAAAACACTCCATCAACCCAAATATAATTATCTGAGAGAAGCCTTTCAACCATTGAGAGACATTGGATTCTTCGAATATAGTAACGATTGTGAGGTGATCAAACCCCAGGAAGCAAAAGAACATTCCGTGATAGTTTTTGACGACGTAGCTTGCGAGACGCAAAGCATAATTCGAGATTATTTTTGTTTCGGACGTCACCGAAACATAGATTGTTTTTATCTATGTCAGACGTATTCATCTATTCCTAAGCAGCTCATAAGAGATAATGCAAATCTCATCATCATATTCCAACAAGACAACACCAATCTGAAGCACATTTACGACGATCATGTCAACACGGACATGTCATTCGACAAATTTAAAGCATTGTGCTCTTATTGTTGGAATGAGGATCACGGATTTTTAGTGATCGATAAAGAAAGCGAAACCAACGAGGGACGATATAGAAAAGGTTTCGACAATTACTTTAATATATAGACAGCTGCCAAAGAAGGGAAGGTAGTAGTTTACCAACAACTGAAGGAGTTGCAACATGGATAAGCGTTTAGCCAGGGAACTTATCAAAACCCGACAATCCGTTAGACGTAAATACGCAGCTTTAAAAGCAGACATCGCCCAATCCCAATCGATTTTAGCTGAGCAATTTAAACCTCTTTCCAAGCCGCTCACCGAATTGCTGACAACTATAAAGCAAGAAGGTGTGTCAGTGGGCGAACCAAAAGTGGATTATTTGCCAATAACAATTAAACGTAGAGTATCCACTCCCTCTACCTTGCCCCGTCCGCGAGCGATAACCACTCCAGGCCGAGTTTCTGCGACAAACCTTCTGGGATCGTCACACACTTCCACACCGGGGCCATCACACACGTCCACACCAGGGCCATCACACACCTCCACACCTCGATTTTTGCAGACGCATGTGTTATCCGAGAGTGAACCAGTAGAGGAATACGATGAGCAGTTGCAGACGGATGTTGCTGAGGCGGCAGCAGAAGAAAGTGCTGTACAAGCGGCCAGAGAAACCATCCAACAAATGCTGGCACCGGAAGTTCTTGGTCAATATTTAGAACAATTTCAAGGGTTAGCTCGAAAATACGTGGAAGGAATGATACGAGATACTGAGGACAAGTACGATTTGCACTACGGAGTCCGATTCGACATAGAGGGAGATAAGTTTGCTATAGGAAATAAAGAAATCAAGTTCGAGGGTGAAAATATCGTTATTACAGACCACGGCAACAGAATAGTCTACAAAGGCACTCCAGGATTGTACGAATTGATGTTTTTAAAGAAACCGAATATATACAAAAACGCAGATTTAGAGCAATATCTAGATTTAGTGGATCGTTCCGCCGCAAATCGTGTAAACTACGACCCCACACAAAGAGTTAGTGGTAACGCAGGGTCTAAATACATGAAAATAGTACGACCTCTAACTGCCTCCTCAACCATAAGAGCTCCCGGCAGACCAGCGACGAAGGTATCACGGCGTGGCAAGGGATTACTAACAGTGACGGACAAAAAAGTGGAATATGTTCCTTGGAAGGATCCCAACTCATTAGTGAATCGGTTGCGTATATTAATAGCTTCTCAGGCAGCTGGACACACGGGTCATTCAAATGAGATAGTCCGTATCACCGAAGCCTTACGAGACGCGAAAATAATCTTCTAAGGGGTACAAAACCTTAGGGTCGACGGAATGTCGATCAGAACGCATTCAACGACGAAGCAGTAATGCCGATAGACAAATTTGGAAGACACTACCATAGCGCGCGCTATTATTCTCATCCCAAACGTATCTTTATGAAAGTAAAAAATGTAAACCAACTCCACATAGAAGTACCACTGCTGCTAGTGGGGCGTGGGTTCGATGAAAGCGGATATTCCAAAATTTTCGGACAGAACGAGTACATTTTTCCGTTAACAACCGGCGAGATCATAAGTGTTCAAGTCAGCGAACCTTTGGTAGTATCACACATCAACGGCATCCCACAGGAGACGCTTGTCGGTAAGACATTGCGGCGAGGAGATAAACTGCAATTCGAATCCATAAACAATAAGGTATACGTGCAACTGCTGCTTAAATGTCCCGTAGGAGAGTAGAAAGCAACAGTTGACAATGAACCTTAAAGAAGCCATAGTTGGCGAACTCCACAAACCAGCACGAACACATTTCAAGAGAAGGCGCGTTATTCTAAAAGGCTTGAACGATTTATATCAAGCTGATTTGGTAGAAATGATCCCTTATGCAAAAGTCAATAAAGGCTTTCGTTATATTCTGGTAGTCATTAATGCCTTCTCGAAGTATGTGTGGGCCTATCCCGTAAAACGTAAAACAGGAAAGGACGTAACAGTTGCCATGGGTAAAGTGCTGAGGAGTGTAAAGGTGTCACCTCAAAACTTGCAGACGGATTTGGGGAAAGAGTTTTACAACACCGATTTTCAACGATTAATGCGACAGCACAATATCAATCACTACAGCACGTATTCTAGCATGAAGAGCAGCATAGTGGAGAGGTGCAACCGCACCCTGAAGAACATGATGTGGAAGCAGTTCAGCCTGCTAGGGTCCTACAAATGGTTGGATATCCTACCCAAGATAGTAGCAAAGTATAACACAACCAAGCATCGCACAATAGGAATGAAACCTGCCGAAGTGAACTTAAAGAATGCGAAACTTCTTTTAAACACAGCGTACAGTCACACAAAGACCGTGGATCCGAGACCTCAAAAGTTTCGTACAGGGGACTCGGTACGCATCAGCAAGTATCGTTCTGCATTTAGCAAGGGATACACGCCAAGCTGGAGCAACGAAGTATTCACAATATCCACTGTTCGACTTACAAACCCAACAACCTATCGACTCACGGACCAAGAAGGTCAGGAAATTAAAGGAGGGTTCTACGAGCATGAACTGCAGAAAACAAAACATTCGGACGTATATCTGGTCGAAAAGGTTCTGAAGAAAAAAGGAAATTTGGTGTATGTAAAGTGGTTGGGATTCGACAATCGACACAACTCTTGGATATCTAAAAGCAATGTTGTATAACTTAAAGAACTACTGTAGCACTCTCAAAATAAAAAAACTGTTTTTTTGTAAATTATTGTTTTATTAATGCCACTAAACACAAACAATATTTCTTTGAAACACTTTCATCTTTCTCCCAACAAAAGCGACAACAGCAAAAGAACGAAATCATTAACATTTTAACGAAGCTGCTATAGTAAAATATATAAACTTATCGTTAACATTCAAAATAGGTAAGCGTATTTGTTTTCCCAACATTAACTACAGTAAGAATAATAATCACAAACATATTAACAAAGCTATTATTTACAAACTAGGACCTATTCGTAAGCTACATATATATAGTATACACTATTAAGCGCAAGAATGGGTTCGTTTGGTGAGACGTCTGCTATTAATAATAACCAATACTGTTTCGCGAACATACTGTAATTTACATTTGGTTTGCGGCTGCCCGCAGCAGTTCGTCAAGCCTGTAATCAGCAATACTGCAGTGACCCCACGCTAGTGTCTTCGTAGTGTTGGGAATAACGTAGCGCTTGTCATCATGCGACGAAAGCGCGACCTTATTTATTAAGTCGGTGTACATAGTGTGCAAACGGGATTTAAAGACGTACATTTGACACAAGACAGTCTCCCGCTTGTTCTCGGCAACGGCCTGATAAAGTTCGCTGGTCAGATACTTCCGAACAGCGCTCATTTTCACTCCCTTGGCTTTCTTGTCCACTTTAGATACGCTGTTTACACAGTATGATTTTGCACCGACCCCATAAAAGCTACGTACGACTACGCCAGCATATTCGTCCTTGAATTTGCCAACAACAGACTCGGTTTGCGGAATACCGTGCAGATTATCCACATAATTTGCAGTATCGAACCAATCAAGGTTGCGTTTCATGTCATCATAAAAATTGTTGGTTTTAATTTCTATAATGAAGGAGTCAGTGTCTGTGTAGAGTAAAGAGACATTATTGTCATAACGTTTTTTCAGAAACCCATAAAAAAAGTCATACATGACAGTTTTCGAAATATCCAAAACGGAGAAACCAACATAACTAGGTTTGGCATACCAAACCCACAGTCTGTTCATTTCTACGGCTATTAAATTTTCATTAAAGCAGATTCTATCTTTAAAGTTAGGTCGCGCTATTAACGTTTCAGCCCCCAGTCTATTACCAATTTTCTCCCAATGACTTACTAACTTTACATCAACCCTTTTGTCCACATTCTCCAATGTTTTGCCAAATACGCAGTTGTTAGCCAATTTAAAAGAATTTCTCTGAAAGTTGTTTGTCGATCGGTTTCTAAAGTCAGTATTAAAATCAATGTAGGTTCTGAGCCATGGAGATTGGGTAAATTTCAGTATTCTATGTACTTTAACCAAAGTCAGACCCGCATTCAAGGCCTGCTGTAATGCTCTGTAGTGAATGACATATTTCCGTTTGCCATATAAATTTGGAATCAATTTGGGTTGTTTAAATTTTCCCTCAGGAGGAATGAGAAGCTCCGGACAAAAGGGAAAGTCATTGTGAGCGTCGTGCAAATGCTCTGGATAGTCCAAATCTACCTCCAACACGTACCCGGTATTGGACTCGGCAGACACTTGAAAAATGTCAAAATTTGAAATTTCCTCGTCAGTCATCCAAACAAAATCACGTTGTGGTAGAAACTGTCTCATTGCGTAACCATAAAGGTTGGTTGCGTCTAAAAACATGATAAACGACGTAGGTTTAGAAGCATCGTAATTCCCGACAAACTCATTGTTAGCAATAGCTTGTCTCCCCACACAAGTGCTGACTCCTCCGCGAATACTGTTTCTAAAAAAGTCTAACATATCTAAATCAGTAAGCAGCTCAAGTTCAACCCCCGTAAACTTTAACATAGCGTCCCAGCTTAATCCTGGGGCCGTGTAGTACTGAGCTGGATCCAACTTGTAATGTTTTAAATAAAAATTTCTAAAATTTTCGAACACGTCTGCCAAAATAAACACGTCACATTTGAGATAGACATCGGAGTAGTCGCCCAACGTTTGACAACCAAAAGTTTCCCAAACCTTCACGGCTCGTTCGTAATCAGTCTGAGAAATATGGGTTTCGGTTAGACGGTCATAAAAGTCTTCGATCGAGGGTAAAGCAGACTCATCTAATTTTTGGAAAGAATCTAAATAGGAATATGGAAACACACCTTTCTGTCTCATCAACTCAAATTTGATGCCATTTCCGAATTGATTTTGAATTTCAACGCACTGGCCATCCGACAAGGTGTCGGCCAGCGATGCCAAAGACGAGCCCATGAAACGAAAGCTATCCAAAAATCTGATGCTCAGATAAATGTTTTTTCGCTTTCCCTCCACAAAAATTTCATCAACCCAAAGACGTTTGCCAAACGAAATGTACTTTTCTTTAGTTACCGGAATGACATCAATGTCTTCGTTATTTTGAGCCAATTGTTTAACAAACAGGTGCGAATCGTAATTTAGATTGTGAAAAAATACCGGAATAAAATTTGGAAGTTTATAATTTAAATTACAATTGGAGTGGGCGGCTCCCCGATAGTCTCCAGTCAAATGATCGTGATCGCGTACTTTTACATCCCCCTCACCAAACGGTCGACCACAAATGTAACATGAAACGGCTTCGTTAAAGTTTTGAATTTCCATAGCAGACATAGCTTTCATAGGTACAACGTTTTTCAAATGATGCGAATAGATGTTTTGCGCGTCTCTATCTAAACGTTCTATAAACATGTCCACCGCATCCTCCCCCCGATAAATTTCGAATTTTGACAGGCTGTCGTCATACGAACATTTCAAATAGTAAGCGAAAGAGTAGGGTATGTGTTTACAGGTTGTAATCGTATAAGGTTTTGTGGGATCCGGTTGTTGGTCTGTTGCATCAACGGGTGCCAAAATTGTTTCAAAATCCGCGTACACTACGAATCCAACCTTCAATTGCTTCTGATAATTTTCAAATTTGAGAATATTCTGCGGTCTTACCTGACCACACTTGTCGGTGATCAACTCTGTCGTTGGCAATTTAGTATACACCTGATTACAGTCATAACTTTGATGCATAGTCAAGTGTGCTTCAGTTCTAAAGTAATTCAGGCAGCCGTCGCAAAAATGCTTTGCACCATCTCTAGCCGTTATTTGTCGCGATACTAATCTAGACAAATCTTTGATCCAACAGTAGTGACTATTACCTTTGTCGTTAGTTACAAGCAATAAATTTACATGCCACCTTTTTTTACAGGAGGTGTAGTACAGAGGTCCCACAACTTCATATTTAGTTTTATTGTCTTTAAAAAATTTCTCCAAACCGTATACGTTTATAGAAAGCTGCGGATTAATTGTTTCAAATTTAGAAATATCGCGCAACCGAACCGGAAATTCAATATCGGTCCATTGTAAAAATCGACGACAATTCGGATACGAAGAAGTTCGATTAGGCAATCCCTTTGGTACACAGAGGGCCGAGGTTACTGCCCAACCGAAACAACAATCGTCATTGTTTTGAACGTTCACGATCGCTTTCTTGCGCTGAATCTGCTTTGGGAGCGGGATGTACGAGGATGCCCGAAATGGATTGTATTTGTTGACGTTGACTTCAATGTACAACAACTGCTTCAAGATCCATCCTGACAATACAGAAAATTACCAAAGTTAGAATTGTTACAAAAAGCTACAGATCTCTTGCACACACCTGATTCCCGCTCCTGAAATTCCGACACCTTCTCGTCTAGCCTTCCAGTCAAATTATCATATAAGTGGCTCAAGTCTGTACCGCGAGTGACTACCTCGTTAGCCGTATGAAAAGTTTTTACGTCTTGTAGATCTTGAGCTTCCAAAATAAAATACCCGAAGAGTTCGAAATTTATTTTGATGCTAGTTAATTTGGTTAGCTGCCCTTCTATCAAATTTAAAATTTTTTCTTTCAATTCGGTCATATATTCCACAACGCTTATGTGATAATTTTCCGTGGAAATCCTATAACTGGCCACACGGGACTTGAAGGCGTTTTGAAGGGCCACCACACCTTTCCCCAAGTGAAAGACGCCGCACCGTCTCGTGTGACGATTGCTCCTCAGATGACCACCGAAGCACGTTCGAGGAATGTTTTCATCGCACACGTCACAGTATTGCGTCCTTGGGAAACCACCTATCAAAACAAACTATTTACACACTGTACAAACACACCAAGCACGCATACCATCACTACTGGAGTTGTTTAGTTTTGGGCGTTTACTCGGCCCCTCACCACCCACCACCGAAGTCTCCATAGCGTCGCCTGTAATTAATACAACTACACTGAAGGTGCTGCTCTACATCAACACAATTTAAACTCACCACTCGTAGATGGTTGGCCCAGCTGTTGACGACAACTTTCTCTCCGGTGGCGGAACAAATTGTCGGCTCTGGTGAAGGACTGTCCACATTCGGTGCATTGAAACATTATAAATGATTAATTGCAATTCTACACTGGGCAGGCTCTTCGCTAGAACGTTAGAGGTATCGCTCTCGCCGAGTATCGCTTCTCTAGCCAAACATGTAAATACAAGGAGCACACTCTAACACACTACCCAGGTACCACGAACGTGGACGTTAAGCCTTGATACCCTGGAGGGGATGGGGAACTAGGTTACGTCGTTTTGGAATTTAAGGGAACTTACATTTGTTTGTCTAGTGAATTGCCGCCGCTAGTTGACAAATTCGCTTCGCTGTGTTGATTAGAGTTCGTGAGACCTCACCTTGCCGCTGCGTCAGCTGGCTGCGCCGTTGCACATACTCATCGTATTTTTTAGCCTTACGACTGTGCCCTTTGGCTATTTTGGGTCTCACCCTCATTATTTTTTTGGTGACGGCTGCCAGTTGTAATTCGATATTATCTAACTGCACATCCATACCGTCCCTCAAGCGTTCCAAGGATTTAATTTCAGCTATTCGTGCAACCTGAGCGGCAACTCTGTCCTGGTATGATTTTAAATTGTTTTGCGTCAGTGGCATATTTTCGTCGTTGTCATCGTCGTCGTCGTCGCTTACCGAAGAGATGGGCGATATCACACCATCACCCTGTGAAATGGATGATGGTGCAACATCGACCGCCTCCCTCTCAGTGTCCTCGGACGCAACAGAGGAATCGAATGTTGCTACTGTGCCCATTGCAACTTCCGCCACCGGAGAGGCTCGTCCGCTTTCGGATGCTACAATGCGCACAGTATTGTTCTTCTGTGACAGTGGTTGCGGTGTTGCCAGTTGTGAGTTGCGGCTGGTCGGTCGCCTTGAGCCTGAAGCGACTTGGATACCCAATCCGAGGTTTTGGGTCTCTACAGCAACATCGAAAGCGTCTTCCGCAAAAAATGTATCCCCGAAATCAATAGCAACAAAAGTTTGTTCCGGGCGTGTGGGATTGGGGGACTGAGACCTCACCTTTTTCTGCGGTGGTGGTAAATTCTCGCGTATCCCGTCGTTAAAATCAAGACTTGGCATATCCATAAATTTTTGCGTGTTAAACGTTGATGTGTCTTGCACACCCTCGATGCGAACGGCCCCATGTCCAGTCTCAATCGCACAATCCCTTACTGTCTCCTCAATCAATAAATCTACTTCCAAATTTGGCTCAATTTTGCGTTTCTGCCCTCTAACCAAACATTCTTTTAAAATTTTACCACTCGCCGGTTTTTCAGCGGACGATGTGATGGGACTACACCCCGGAACTGCATCAAGTTGGGTTAAAATTTTGCCCTTATTCTGCTTTTTCGACATGCTTCTCCTGCTACTCACCGGTTTTTTTGATGTTCTCAAATCGGCCTCAGATTTTGAGGACACCACTACAACCGGTGGCTGCAGCTGGACATTTTGATGTATTGTAACCTTGTCGTCGGACGCTTTCGATGTAGAAGGTTGAGCCAGTGCGGATTTGGGGTAAGATCCGCTAGCTCTCGGACAGATGCAGAGTACCGCATTCTGCGGTTTCCGCAAACTCAACTTACTATACCCTGGCGCCCGCGTAACACCACCACAAACCGTACAAATCACAACACCTGAACGATGCATCACGAACGAGAACAAACTTAAGAGTGACGCTCCTTACCGCCACCACATGTATTTATACTAACAATATGGTGGGGGCTTGTTCTTGCCTTGAGACTTACATTCCGAGCGTTTCCAAATAACAAGAAGGTCCACCGACCTTGCCCTTGAGACATTATAATTCGAGCGTTTCCAATAACCAGAAGGAGCACTGACCTTGGCCTTGAGACTTTGAAATTCGGGTGCTTACAATAACAACAAGGAACGCTGACCTTGGCCTTGGTCTGGGAATGCAGTGGATGTCGGTATTAAGAACTTGAATTTTACGGTCGCGACGTTCCTTACCGTCAGCGTCACCTTGGCCTTGGTCTGGGAATGCAGTGGATGTCGGTATTGCGAACTTGAATTTTACGGTCGCAAAGTTCCTTACCGTCAGCGTCCTACATAAACATAAAGTCTACAGTGAAATAGCGGCGTCTAGAAACAATTGTCACAAACTATCGGAAATCGGAGGCTCAGATAAAAATAATTCAAGAAACACCACACTGATTGCCCACTAAACAACGGAGATATGAGCGTTTTAAAATTTACAAGGTGGAAAGGTTGGACAAATCGGAAAGCAAAAGCTAATATATACATAATTTTAAAAAACACTCCGATATCTTAATAAACAACGGAGCTATGCTATTTCTAATATTTAACCCCAAGTGGTTGGGGTAGGTGGCAGTTTCAGTTTAAAATCGCAAAGTACAAGGCAATAGGAACCCAATAAAAAAAACTCCGATCAAATATCTAAATAAACAACGGAGATATGTAATTTTTAATATTTTACCCCAAGTGGTGGGGGGGAGGTTGTAGTTTGAGTTTATAATCGCAAAGTAGATGACACTAGGAGTATAATGCAAAAAACCGCGTTTAAATATCTCAATAAATAAAGGAGATATGAGCATTTTAAGATTTTACATTTTTTCAAAAAAAAAACCAAAAAAACCAAAAAAAACCAAAAAAACCAAAAAAACCAAAAAAAAAAAAAAAAAAATTATTTTCGTGTGCGACATTTTTCAAAATTTTTTTTTTTATTTGTTTTGAAAATAGTATCGGTTGATCGCGACTTGGGTACTTTTAATGGTGCAAACACGGCTTTTAGCTTTGTGCATTATTATAAGGTAGATTAGTTTTTTTTTTTTTGCCCCAACCCCGTCCCCCACCCTTACCACCCCAACGAAATTTTTTTCCCTATATTCACCTTCCATTAAAATATTTTAGGCAATATATATACTAGGGTTCCACCTGTGTTTCCGCTAGAGGTTGATAAGAAAGCGTAACCCCATTTAATTTGGAAGGAAACATTAACAAGATCTGGGAGAATAGATTTCTTCCTTAATTGAACAGCTATCATTAACAAGATCTGGGGGAATAGATTTCTTCATTGATTTAGTAGCTATTTTTATACAACAGCTAGTTAACGATAGATGGCGACAACAAACACATTATCCGACATATATTCAAATATTTATATTATTGAATTTAAAAATCTACTTTATTTTTTTACAAGGAAACTGTAGGTTTTAGGGAAAAAACACAAGAATCAAAAAACTCTTAAAATTCATCAAGCTTTACGAAAACTTTTTTTCTATTACATAAATTTTGCATTTTGAGCCTTCTCAAGGTCAGGCGTTGTACCCCTTCTTTAAAACGCCCGAATTGTATAGACGAAGGCCAAGCCCAAGGTTACCCACTTTCATCCCCCTCTTCCTAAAATTCCTCCATTCATTCTGTCTCCGACAACCATCCAGTGCGGTCATCATGTTCTTCAAGTGCTTTTTTCACGAGTGGCCTTTGTTATCAACCTTGGGACTTGTGCAAGGATCTTGGGACGATTTCCGTGCTGGGGAGCATATGCCCTTGGCCCCAACTTACAATTACAATCGGTTCATCCCGTCATATGAGTTGGAGGAAGCCCTCCTGCACTTCCTAGGAAGGGAAAACCAAGTGGTGGCCTTGATTTCGATTAACGGTGGGGTCCTTATTGAGGACCGCGACAGGAGGCAACTTTTCGTTGCCTCACGAATCATCGAGCCCTTCCTAGAACAAATGGCGATGGAGGACCGCTCCACCGAACATGGAAGTGTGTACGTAGACCTCCCTGAACCACTCCCCGACTTCATCAACTTAATGTGGCCACACCTTCCGTGGAGGACAAAGCCGGAGGAGTAGTTTTAGTTGTAATTTTAGGTGTAAATAAATTTCTTAGTATTATTCGTTATAGTTGTAATTATAAATTTTAGTTGTAAATAAATTTCTTAGTTTTATTTGTCTTTGTTATTTACTGTCGAGGTGGTTTATTATAGGGTGTACATGCTTAGTACATTCATATTGAGTTGAGTGCTTCAAGGCTGCAGAATGCCTATCAATAAGTTTGGACAGCACATGCATAGCGATTCTACTCGTCACTCTCAAGTGTTCCTCTTCGAAGACCTGGGTGGGCTTGATAACCTATATTATGAAAAAAACCTACTTCTCTTCGCTGAAACTGCACTACCTGGTGGATTGTTTGGTCTGAATAACACTGGTACATCCGAATATATTATACCCTTCACTAAGGCTAGGATAGATAATGTTATTGTTAATCCTCGCAACACACCAATCATAATCAATAATATTATACACACCCCTAACGAAGTAATTGGGATGGTTTTACAAAAAGGTGATAAACTCAAATTTCAACAACTTCATCCCTTATCCAAGCTGGCCGTTGAATTTCAACTAACAGCTCCAATTATTGCAACCTCTTAGCGTGGTATGTATATTGAAATAATACAACTTTCTCTAATTACTACTTTTATTTCTTACTAAGTAATATCTCACAACTGTACACATTTATTCATTACCATATCACACTTAATTAATTCCATGAAAAAATGCAACATCTCATACATGCATGCTACATTTTCTGATTTTATACGTAGAGTATCCAAAACGCTCTCGATGTTGGTTTTTACATCCCCAGGTAAAGTACAAATACCTCGAGTTATACTTAGATAAAACTGTTCAAACTCTTGACACTTTAAGCACTCCAGTTTGTATTCTAACAATTTTAACAACTCCCAACATTCGAACACTGATTCGAGTCCTAAGTACACTTCAGATATACCTATTTCTTGAAGCACAATAACTTTCCTCAGTCCTATTGTTTTAAAACATATTCTTTTCACAGCACTCAGGTTACGTGGTTGTAATTGACAGTCTCTACTGTAAAAGTAGTTACATATGACTCCCTGATTTTCTACAAGCACTTTAAACTCAGCTTGCTCCAACAGAACAAAATCGCCTTTGTTGCCGTTAATTACAACTGCTGGTACAAACGATGCTCTGGTACAACACAATCCCACAGACGCGAATTTACTTTTTGACTTATTTAACGGATACATCGTTGAGTTCAATAATATTGGCTGCTTTACCTTAACACACATTTCTTCTGTCTTCATTAACACTTGCTGTTTAAGACTTTCAACCGACTGTTGTAACTTATCCATTCTTACCCACCAAACTTGATACTACCCATCGACATCACACCGCGTTTATATATACATCTTTCAAGGTTATTTGCCAGCGTTTATATATACATCTTTCAAGGCTATTTGCTTTAACGGTGGGAGATTTGTACGACCTTGTCTTTCATAATAATATAGTAGTGCTTTCTACTACAGCTACCAGTTATCATCATGCCTGCTATTTTTGGAGATGCGCTTTTTGAAGATGCCCCAGCATTCTACGAGGAGTTTGTGGACTTTCTTAGTTCGCAGCCACCGCCTCCATCACCTCATCGACTCCAGGCTGTCGTGACGCTCGACTATTCCATGAGCCTTGCCAGTGAGCGCCTATGGCAGACGACCGTCCTGAGAACGGTGCCTACCACATACGAGGGCGACCCATTCCTGTGGTGGAGGCAACATATAGAGGTCCCCATCCAGCGCTTTCTAGCGCAACTACCAGATGGGGATGTAATGTACATTAGTTATTGTTGGACTGATTAAATAAATCTATAAACGTGTCTGATTTTTTTTTGTGCTTGTGGTATATATAGGACCCTAATACCTAACTCGCTGTTAGTCAGTTGCTCCACTTTCTACAGTCATGTGCGTCGACGATCGTGAAATACATTTCCAAAGCTTTTTGGAACGATTAGACTCCTTCAATACTTGGACTGGAGTTCAAAGTCCAGAATCGTTGGCCAGAGTTGGTTTCTTTCATATAAAAAACGGTGAAGATGATGTGCAATGTTTTTACTGCGGAATTAGAATTCATAACTGGGAGCCTCATGACGAACCCCTCTCTGAACATCTCCGCTGGTCTAAGAATTGCAAATATGCAAATTACATTCGCGCCTTACGAACTGCGCAAGACCTATTACTAAACACCATGACACTTTTCGAAGAGTTAACTACTTTCGGAGATGGCGGTGGTATCGACGTAGTTGGTGGAGGGGCGCTTACCAACCAAGGTTGCTGTTGTTGTCGCAAAAGATCGCCAGTGCATTAGTTGCATTCATACGCTCTACATGGTGCCCCTAAAATTTTTAGTCGCTCTCGCGGCCGTTTATGATGGTGTCGTCTACGTGCTTCAACCACCACATTGCAGTTCGGCGTCTCTTGCTTACAACAATGGTGTGCACAATGTTACGTGGCACATATGGGACAGCTAGGACGTCTGGGACGTCTGGGACGTTATAGACATATGGGACATCTAGGATGCCTGTAACGTTAGGAACATATGGGACATTTAAGACGTCTTGGACGTTAGGAACGTATGGGCACTCTATGACGTCTAAGACGTCTGGGTCGTTAGGGACATATGGGACATGTGGGACGTCTGGGACGTTAGGGACATATGCTACACTAGGACGTCTGGGACGTTAGGGACATATGGAACATCTGGGACGTCTGGGACGTATGGGACATCTGGGACGTCTGTGACGTTAGGGACATATGGGACATCTAGGATGCCTGTGACGTTATTAACATATGGGACATTTAAGACGTCTTGGACGTTAGGAACGTATGGGACATCTAGGACGTCTAAGACGTCTGGGACGTTAGGGACATATGGGACATCTGGGACGTCTGGGACGTTAGGGACATATAAGACATCTAGGACGTCTGGGACGTTAGGGACATATGGGACTTCTGGTACGTCTGGGCCGTTACATACATATGGGACATCTAGGACGTCTGGGACGTATAAGACAACAAGGACGTCTGGGACGTCTGGGACGTTAGGGCCATATGGGACATCTTGGACGTCTGGGGCGTTAGGGACATATGGGACATCTAGGACGTTTGGGACGTCTGGGACGTTAAAGACATATGGGACATCTAGGACGGCTGGGACGATAGGGACATGTGGGACATCTTGGACGTCTGGGGCGTTAGGGACATATGGGACATCTAGGACGTTTGGGACGTCTGGGACGTTAAGGACATATGGGACATCTAGGACGTCTGGGACGTTAGGGACATATGGGACTTCTGGTACGTCTGGGCCGTTACATACATATGGGACATCTAGGACGTCTGGGACGTATAAGACAACAAGGACGTCTGGGACGTCTGGGACGTTAGGGCCATATGGGACATCTTGGACGTCTGGGGCGTTAGGGACATATGGAACACTAGGACGTCTGTGACGTTAGAGACATATGGGACATCTAGGACGTCTGGGACGTATGGGATATCAAGGACGTCTGGGACGTTAGGGACATATGGGACATCTACGACGTCTGGGACGTTAGGGACATATGGGACATCAAAGACGTCTGGGACGTTAGGGACATATAGGACATCTAGGACGTATGGGACGTACGGGACATCAAGGACGTCTGGGACGTTAGGGACATATAGGACATCTAGGGCGTCTGGGACGTTAGGGACATATGGGACATCTAGGACGTCTGGGACGTCTGGGGCGTTAGGAACATATGGGACATCTAGGACGTCTGGGACGTTAGGGACATATGGGTCAAGCAGGACGTCTGGGACATCTGGGACGTTAGGGACATATGGAACATCTAGCACGTCTGGGACGTATGGGACATCTGGGGCGTCTGGGACGTTAGGGACATATAGGACATCTAGGACGTCTGGGACGTTAGGGACATATGGGGCATCTAGGACGTCTGGGACGTTATAGACATATTGGACATCTAGGATGCCTGTGACGTTAGGAACATATAGGACATTTAAGACGTCTTGGACGTTAGGAACGTATGGGACATCTAGGACGTCTAAGACGTCTGGGACGTTAGGGACATATGGGACATCAGAGACGTTAGGGACATATAGGACATCTAGGACGTCTGGGACGTTAGGGACATATGGGACATTTGGGACGTCTGGGACGTTAGGGACATATGGGACACTAGGACGTCTGGGACGTTAGGGACATATGGGACATCTGGGACTTCTAAGACGTCTGGGACGTTAGAGACATATGGGACATTTGGGACGTCTGGGACGTTAGGGACATATGGAACACTAGGACGTCTGGGACGTTAGGGACATACGATGCACCTGGGACGTTTGGGACGTCTGGGACGTTAGGGTCATATGGGACACTAGGACGTCTGGGACGCTAGAGACATATGGGACATCTAGGACGTCTGGGACGTATGGGACATCTAGGACGTCTAAGACGTCTGGGACGTTAGGGACATATGGGACATCTGGGACGTCTGCGACGTTAGGGACATATGGGACACTAGGACGTCTGGGACGTTAGGGACATATGGGACATCTGGGACGTCTGGGACGTCTCGGACGTTAGGGACATATGGGACATATGGGACATCTAGGACCTCTGGGCCGTATGGGTCATCTGGGACGTCTGGGACGTTAGGGACATATAGGACATCTAGGACGTCTGAGACGTTAGGGACATATGGGACAGCTAGGACGTCTGGGACGTTTGGGACGTTATAGACATATGGGACATCTGGGACGTCTGGGACGTCTCGGACGTTAGGGACATATGGGACATATGGGACATCTAGGACCTCTGGGCCGTATGGGTCATCTGGGACGTCTGGGACGTTAGGGACATATAGGACATCTAGGACGTCTGGGACGTATGGGATATCAAGGACGTCTGGGACGTTAGGGACATATGGGACATCTACGACGTCTGGGACGTTAGGGACATATGGGACATCAAGGACGTCTGGGACGTTAGGGACATATAGGACATCTAGGACGTATGGGACGTACGGGACATCAAGGACGTCTGGGACGTTAGGGACGTATAGGACATCTAGGGCGTCTGGGACGTTAGGGACATATGGGACATCTAGGACGTCTGGGACGTCTGGGGCGTTAGGAACATATGGGACATCTAGGACGTCTGGGACGTTAGGGACATATGGGTCAAGCAGGACGTCTGGGACATCTGGGACGTTAGGGACATATGGAACATCTAGTACGTCTGGGACGTATGGGACATCTGAGGCGTCTGGGACGTTAGGGACATATAGGACATCTAGGACGTCTGGGACGTTAGGGACATATGGGGCATCTAGGACGTCTGGGACGTTATAGACATATTGGACATCTAGGATGCCTGTGACGTTAGGAACATATAGGACATTTAAGACGTCTTGGACGTTAGGAACGTATGGGACATCTAGGACGTCTAAGACGTCTGGGACGTTAGGGACATATGGGACTTCAGAGACGTTAGGGACATATAGGACATCTAGGGCGTCTGGGACGTTAGGGACATATGGGACATTTGGGACGTCTGGGACGTTAGGGACATATGGGACACTAGGACGTCTGGGACGTTAGGAACATATGGGACATCTGGGACTTCTAAGACGTCTGGGACGTTAGAGACATATGGGACATTTGGGACGTCTGGGACGTTAGGGACATATGGGACACTAGGACGTCTGGGACGTTAGGGACATACGATGCACCTGGGACGTTTGGGACGTCTGGGACGTTAGGGTCATATGGGACACTAGGACGTCTGGGACGCTAGAGACATATGGGACATCTAGGACGTCTGGGACGTGTGGGACATCTGGGACGTCTGGGACGTAAGGGACATATAGGACATCTAGGACGTCTGGGACGTTAGGGACATATAGGACATCTAGGACGTCTGGGACGTTATAGACATATGGGACATCTAGGATGCCTGTGACGTTAGGAACATATGGGACATTTAAGACGTCTTGGACGTTAGGAACGTATGGGACATCTAGGACACTAGGACGTCTGGGACGTCTGGGACGTTAGAGACGTATGGCACATCTCGGACGTCTGGGACGTTAGGGACATATGGAACATCTAGGACGTCTGGGACCTTAGGGACATATGGGACATATGGGACATCTGGAACGTTAGAGACATATGGGACTTCTGGGACGCCTGGGACGTCTGGGACGTTAGGGACATTTGGGACATCTAGGACGTCTGGGACGTATGGGACATCTGGGACGTCTGGGACGTTAGGGACATATGGGACATCTACGACGTCTGGGAGGTTAAGGACATATGAGACATCTGGGACGTTAGGGACATATGGGACATCTACGACGTCTGGGACCTTAGGGACATATGGGACATATAGGACATCAGGGACGTTAGAGACATATGGGACTTCTGGGACGCCTGAAACGTCTGGGACGTTAGGGACATATGGGACATCTAGGACGTCTGGGACGTATGGGACATCTAGAACGTTTGGGACGTTAGGGACATATGAGGCATCTTGGACGTCTGGGACGTTAGAGACATATGGGACTTCTGGGACGCCTGGGACGTCTGGGACGTTAAGGACATATGGGACATCTAGGACGTCTGGGACGTATGGGACATCTGGGACGTCTGGGACGTTAGGTACATATAGGACATCTAAAACGTCTGGGACGTTAGGGACATATGGGACATCTAGGACGTCTGGCACGCCTGGGATGTTATAGACATATGGGACATCTAGGATGCCTGTGACGTTAGGAACATACGGGACATTTAAGACGTCTTGGACGTTAGGAACGTACGGGACATCTAGGACGTCTAAGACGTCTGTGACGTTAGAGACATATGGGACATTTGGAACGTTAGGGACATATGGGACATTAGGACGTTTGGTACGTTAAGGACATATAAGACATCTGGGACGTCTGGGACGTCTGGTACGTCTGGGACGTCTGGGACGTCTGGGACGTCTGGGACGTTAGGGACATATGGGACATCTGGGACGTCTGGGACGTTAAGGACATATAGGACATCTAGGGCGTCTGAGACGTTAGGGACATATGGGTCATCTAGGACGTCTGGGACGTCTGGGACGTTAGGGACATATGGGACATTTAGGACGTCTGGGACGTATGGGACATCTGGGACGTCTGGGACGTTAGAGTCATATAGGACATCTAGGACGTCTGGAACGTTAGGGACATATGGGACATCTAGGAGATCTGGGACGTCTGGGACGTTAGGGACATATGGGACATTTAAGACGTCTTGGACGTTAGGAACGTATGGGACATCTAGGACGTCTAACACGTCTGGGACGTTAGGGACATATGGGACATCTGGGACGTCTGCGACGTTAGGGACATATGGGACACTAGGACGTCTGGGACGTTAGGAACGTATGGGACATCTAGGACGTCTAAGACGTCTGGGATGTTAGGGACATATGGGACATCTGGGACGTCTGCGACGTTAGGGACATATGGGACACTAGGACGTTAGGGACATATAGGACATCCGGGACGTCTGGGACGTCTGGGACGTTAGGGACATATGGGATATCTAGGATGCCTGTGACGTTAGGAACATATGAGACATTTAGGACGTCTTGGACGTTAGGAACGTATGGGACATCTAGGACGTCTAAGACGTCTGGGACGTTAGGGACATATGGGACATCTGGGACGTCTGCGACGTTAGGGACATATGGGACACTAGGACGTCTGGGACGTTAGGGACATATGGGACATCTGGGACGTCTGGGACGTCTGGGACGTTAGGGACATATGGGACATATGGGACATCTAGGACCTCTGGGCCGTATGGGTCATCTGGGACGTCTGGGACGTTAGGGACATATAGGACATCTAGGACGTCTGAGACGTTAGGGACATATGGGACAGCTAGGACGTCTGGGACGTCTGGGACGTTATAGACATATGGGACATCTAGGATGCCTGTGACGTTAGGAACATATGGGACATTTAAGACGTCTTGGACGTTAGGAACGTATGGGCACTCTATGACATATGGGACATCTGGGACGTCTGCGACGTTAGGGACATATGGGACACTAGGACGTCTGGGACGTTAGGGACATATGGGACATCTGGGACGTCTAAGACGTCTGGGTCGTTAGGGACATATGGGACATGTGGGACGTCTGGGACGTTAGGGACATATGCTACACTAGGACGTCTGGGACGTTAGGGACATATGGAACATCTGGGACGTCTGGGACGTCTGGGACGTTAGGAACATATGGGAGATCTTGGACGTCTGGAACGTATGGGACATCTGGGACGTCTGTGACGTTAGGGACATCTGGGACATCTAGGATGCCTGTGACGTTAGGAACATATGGGACATTTAAGACGTCTTGGACGTTAGGAACGTATGGGACATCTAGGACGTCTAAGACGTCTGGGACGTTAGGGACATATGGGACATCTGGGACGTCTGGGACGTTAGGGACATATAAGACATCTAGGACGTCTGGGACGTTAGGGACATATGGGACTTCTGGTACGTCTGGGCCGTTACATACATATGGGACATCTAGAAAGTCTGGGACGTATAAGACAACAAGGACGTCTGGGACGTCTGGGACGTTAGGGCCATATGGGACATCTTGGACGTCTGGGGCGTTAGGGACATATGGGACATCTAGGACGTTTGGGACGTCAGGGACGTTAAGGACATATGGGACATCTAGGACGGCTGGGACGATAGGGACATGTGGGACATATGAGACATCTGGGACGTCCGTGACGTTACAGACAAATGAGGCATCTGGGACGTCTGGGACGTTAGGGACATATGGGCAATCTAGGACACCTGAAACGTTAGAAATATATGGGACATCTAGGACGGCTGGGACTTCTGGGACGTCTGGGACGTCTGGGACGTTAGGGACATATGGGACATCTAGGACGTCTGAAACGTTAGGGACATATGGGACATCTACGACGGTTGGGACGTTAGGGACATATGGGACATCTGGGACGTCTGGGACGTTAGGGACATATGGGACATCTGGAACGTCTGGGACGATAGGGACATATGGGACATCTAGGACGTCTGGGACGTTAGGGACATATGGGACATCTTCGACGTCTGGGACGTTAGGGACATATGGGACATCTGGGACGTCTGGGACGTTAGGGACATATGGGACATCTGGAACGTCTGGGACGATAGGGACAAATGGGACATCTGGGAAATTAGGGACATATGGAACATCTGGGACGTCTGGGACGTCTGGGACGTTAGGGACATATGGGATATCTAGGACGTCTGAGACGTATGGGACGTCTGGGACGTTAGGGACATATAAGACGTCTGGGACGTTAGGGACATGTGGGACATCTAAGACGTCTGGGACGTCTGGGACGTTATAAAAATATGGGACATCTAGGATGCCTGTAACGTTAGGAACATATGGGACATTTAAGACGTCTTGGACGTTAGGAACCTATGGAACATCTAGGACGTCTAAGACGTCTGGGACGTTAGGGACATACGCGACATTTAAGACGTCTTGGACGTTAGGGACATAAGGGACATCCGGGACGTCTGGGACGTTAGGGACGTATAGGACATCTAGGGCGTCTGGGACGTTAGGGACATATGGGGCATCTAGGACGTCTGGGACGACTGGGAATTTAGGAACATATGAGACATCTAGAACGGCTGGGACGTTAGGGACATATGGGACATCTAGGACGTCTGGGACGTTAGGGACATGTGGGACATCTATGGCGTCTGGGACGTTAGGGACATATGGGACATCTAGGACGTCTGGGATGTCTGGGACGTTAGGGACATATGGGACATCTAGGACGTCTGGGACGTCTGGGACGTTAGGGACATATGGGACATCTAGGACGGCTGGGACGTTAGGGACATTTGGGACTTCTAGGACGTCTGAGACGTTAAATACATATGGGACATCTAGGACGTTTGGGACGTATGGGACATCAAGGACATCTGGGGCGTCTGGGACGTTATGGATATATGGGACATCTAGAACGTCTGGGACGTTAGGGACATATGAGACATCTGGGACGTTAAGGACATATGGGACATTTGGGACGTCTGGGACTTTATTGACATATGGGACACTAGGACGTCTGGGACGTTAGAAACATATGGGACATTTGGGACGTCTGGGACGTTATTGACATATGGGACACTAGGACGTCTGGGACGTTGGGAACATATGGGACATCTGGGACGTCTAAGACGTCTGGGATGTTTGAGACATATGAAACATTTGGGACGTCTGGGACTTTAGGGACATATGGGACATCTAGGACGTCTGGGACGTATGGGACATCAAGGACGTCTGGGACGTTAGGGACACATGGGACATCTGGGACGTTAAGGACATATGGGACATTTGGGACGTCTGGGACTTTATTGACATATGGGACACTAGGACGTCTGGGACGTTAGGGACATATGGGACATTTGGGACGTCTGGGACGTTATTGACATATGGGACACTAGGACGTCTGGGACGTTGGGGACATATGGGACATTTGGGACGTCTAAGACGTTTGGGATGTTAGAGACATATGAAACATTTGGGACGTCTGGGACGTTAGGGACATATGGGACACTAGGACGTCTGGGACGTTAGGGACATATGGGACATCTGGGACGTGTGGGACGTCTGGGACGTTAGGGTCATATGGAACACTAGGACGTCCGTGACGTTAGAGACATATGGGATATCTAGGACGTCTGGGACGTAAGGGACATCAAGGACGTCTGGGACGTTAGGGACATATGGGACATCAAGGACGTCTCGGACGTTAGAGACATACAGGACTTCTAGGACGTCTGGGACGTACGGGACATCAAGCACGTCTGGGACGTTAGGGACATATAGGACATTAAGGCGTCTGGGACGTTAGGGACATTTGGGACATCAAGGACGTCTGGGACGTTAGAGACATACAGGACTTCTAGGACGTCTGGGACATATGGGACATCTACGACGTCTGGGACGTTAGGGACATATGGGACATCAAGGACGTCTGGGACGTTAGAGACATACAGGACTTCTAGGACGTCTGGGACGTACGGGACATCAAGGACGTCTGGGACGTTAGGGACATATAGGACATTAAGGCGTCTGGGACGTTAGGGCATATGGGACATCTAGGACGTCTGGGACGTCTGGGGCGTTAGGAACATATGGGACATCTAGGACGTCTGGGACGTTAGGGACATATGGGTCAAGCAGGACGTCTGGGACATCTGGGACGATAGGGACATATGGAACATCTAGTACGTCTGGGACGTATGGGACATCTGGGGCGTCTGGGACGTTAGGGACATATAGGACATCTAGGGCGTCTGAGACGTTAGGGACATATGGGACATCTAGGACGTCTGGGACGTCTGGGACGTTAGGGACATATGAGACATCTAGGACGTCTGGGACGTATGGGACATCTGGGACGTCTGGGACGTTAGAGTCATATAGGACATCTAGGACGTCTGGGACGTTAGGGACATATGGGACATCTAGGAGATCTGGGACGTCTGGGACGTTATAGACATATGGGATATCTAGGATGCCTGTGACGTTAGGAACATATGAGACATTTAAGACGCCTTGGACGTTAGGAACGTATGGGACATCTAGGACGTCTAAGACGTCTGGGACGTTAGGGACATATGGGACATCTGGGACGTCTGCGACGTTAGGGACATATGGGACACTAGGACGTCTGGGACGTTAGGAACATATGGGACATCTGGGACGTCTGGGACGTCTGGGACGTTAGGGACATATGGGACATATAGGACATCTAGGACCTCTGGTCCGTATGGGTCATCTGGGACGTCTGGGACGTTAGGGACATATGGGACATCTAGGGCGTCTGGGACGTTAGGGACATATGGGACATCTAGGACGTCTGGGACGTCTGGGGCGTTAGGAACATATGGGACATCTAGGACGTCTGTTACGTTAGGGACATATGGGTCAAGCAGGACGTCTGGGACATCTGGGACGTTAGGAACATATGGAACATCTAGTACGTCTGGGACGTATGGGACATCTGGGGCGTCTGGGACGTTAGGGACATATAGGACAACTAGGACGTCTGGGACGTTAGGGACATATGGGGCATCTAGGACGTCTGGGACGTTATAGACATATTGGACATCTAGGATGCCTGTGACGTTAGGAAGATATAGGACATTTAAGACGTCTTGGACGTTAGGAACGTATGGGACATCTAGGAAGTCTAAGACGTCTGGGACGTTAGGGACATATGGGACATCTGGGACGTTAGGGACATATAGGCCATCTAGGACGTCTGGGACGTTAGGGACATATGGGACATTTGGGACGTCTGGGACGTTAGGGACATATGGGACACTAAGACGTCCGGGACGTTAGGGACATATGGGACATCTGGGACGTCTAAGACGACTGGGACGTTAGAGACATATGAGACATTTGGGACGTCTGGGACGTTAGGGACATATGGGACACTAGGACGTCTGGGACGTTAGGGACATACGATGCACCTGGGACGTTTGGGACGTCTGGGACGTTAGGGTCATATGGGACACTAGGACGTCTGGGACGCTAGAGACATATGGGACATCTAGGACGTCTGGGACGTATGGGACATCTGGGACGTCTGGGACGTTAGAGACGTATGGCACATCTCGGACGTCTGGGACGTTAGGGACATATGGAACATCTAGGACGTCTGGGACCTTAGGGACATATGGGACATATGGGACATCTGGGACGTTAGAGACATTTGGGACATCTAGGACGTCTGGGACGTATGGGACATCTGGGACGTCTGGGACGTTAGGGACATATGGGACATCTACGACGTCTGGGACGTTAGGGACATATGAGACATCTGGGACGTTAGTGACATATGGCAATCTACGACGTCTGGGACCTTAGGGACATATGGGACATATAGGACATCAGGGACGTTAGAGACATATGGGACTTCTGGGACGCCTGAAACGTCTGGGACGTTAGGGACATATGGGACATCTAGGACGTCTGGGACGTATGGGACATCTAGAACGTTTGGGACGTTAGGGAGATATGAGGCATTTTGGACGTCTGGGACGTTAGAGACATATGGGACTTCTGGGACGCCTGGGACGTCTGGGACGTTAGGGAAATATGGGACATCTAAGACGTCTGGGACGTATGGGACATCTGGGACGTCTGGGACGTTAGGTACATATAGGACATCTAAAACGTCTGGGACGTTAGGGACATATGGGACATCTAGGACGTCTGGCACGTCTGGGACGTTATAGACATATGGGACATCTAGGATGCCTGTGACCATAGGAACATACGGGACATTTAAGACGTCTTGGACGTTAGGAACGTACGGGACATCTAGGACGTCTAAGACGTCTGTGACGTTAGAGACATATGGGACATTTGGAACGTTAGGGACATATGGGACACTAGGACGTTTGGTACGTTAAGGACATATAAGACATCTGGGACGTCTGGGACGTCTGGGACGTCTGGGACATTAGGGACATATGGGACATCTGGGACGTCTGGGACGTTAAGGACATATAGGACATCTAGGGCGTCTGAGACGTTAGGGACATATGGGACATCTAGGACGTCTGGGACGTCTGGGACGTTAGGGACATATGGGACATTTAGGACGTCTGGGACGTATGGGACATCTGGGACGTCTGGGACGTTAGAGTCATATAGGACATCTAGGACGTCTGGGACGTTAGGGACATATGGGACATCTAGGACGTCTAAGACGTCTGGACGTTAGGGACATATGGGACATCTGGGACGTCTGCGACGTTAGGGACATATGGGACACTAGGACGTCTGGGACGTTAGGGACATATAGGACATCCGGGACGTCTGGGACGTCTGGGACGTTAGGGACATATGGGATATCTAGGATGCCTGTGACGTTAGGAACATATGAGACATTTAGGACGTCTTGGACGTTAGGAACGTATGGGACATCTAGGACGTCTAAGACGTCTGGGACGTTAGGGACATATGGGACATCTGGGACGTCTGCGACGTTAGGGACATATGGGACACTAGGACGTCTGGGACGTTAGGGACATATGGGACATCTGGGACGTGTGGGACGTCTGGGACGTTAGGGACATATGGGACATATGGGACATCTAGGACCTCTGGGCCGTATGGGTCATCTGGGACGTCTGGGACGTTAGGGACATATAAGACATCTAGGACGTCTGAGACGTTAGGGACATATGGGACAGCTAGGACGTCTGGGACGTCTGGGACGTTATAGACATATGGGACATCTAGGATGCCTGTGACGTTAGGAACATATGGGACATTTAAGACGTCTTGGACGTTAGGAACGTATGGGCACTCTATGACGTCTAAGACGTCTGGGTCGTGAGGGACATATGGGACATGTGGGACGTCTGGGACGTTAAGGACATATGATACACTAGGACGTCTGGGACGTTAGGGACATATGGAACATCTGGGACGTCTGGGACGTCTGAGACGTTAGGAACATATGGGAGATCTTGGACGTCTGGAACGTATGGGACATCTGGGACGTCTGTGACGTTAGGGACATATGGGACATCTAGGATGCCTGTGACGTTAGGAACATATGGGAAATCTAGGACGTCTAAGACGTCTGGGACGTTAGGGACATATGGGACATCTGGGACGTCCGGGACGTTAGGGACATATAAGACATCTAGGACGTCTGGGACGTTAGGGACATATGGGACTTCTGGTACGTCTGGGCCGTTACATACATATGGGACATCTAGGACGTCTGGGACGTATAAGACAACAAGTACGTCTGGGACGTCTGGGACGTTAGGGCCATATGGGACATCTTGGACGTCTGGGGCGTTAAGGACATATGGGACATCTAGGACGTTTGGGACGTCTGGGACGTTAAGGACATATGGGACATCTAGGACGGCTGGGACGATAGGGACATGTGGGACATATGAGACATCTGGGACGTCCGTGACGTTACAGACAAATGAAGCATCTGGGACGTCTGGGACGTTAGGGACATATGGGCAATCTAGGACGCCTGGAACGTTAGAAATATATGGGACATCTAGGACGGCTGGGACTTCTGGGACGTCTGGGACGTCTGGGACGTTAGGGACATATGGGACATCTAGGACGTCTGAAACGTTAGGGACATATGGGACATCTACGACGGTTGGGACGTTAGGGACATATGGGACATCTGGGACGTCTGGGACGTTAGGTACATATGGGACATCTGGAACGTCTGGGACGATAGGGACATATGGGACATCTAGGACGTCTGGGACGTTAGGGACATATGGGACATCTACGACGTTTCGGACGTTAGGGACATATGGGACATCTGGGACGTCTGCGACGTTAAGGACATATGGGACATCTGGAACGTCTGGGACGATAGGGACAAATGGGACATCTGGGAAGTTAGGGACATATGGAACATCTGGGACGTCTGGGACGTCTGGGACGTTAGGGACATATGGGATATCTAGGACGTCTGAGACGTATGGGACATCTGGGACGTCTGGGACGTTAGGGACATATAAGACGTCTGGGACGTTAGGGACATGTGGGACATCTAAGACGTCTGGGATGTCTGGGACGTTATAAAAATATGGGACATCTAGGATGCCTGTAACGTTAGGAACATATGGGACATTTAAGACGTCTTGGACGTTAGGAACCTATGGAACATCTAGGACGTCTAAGACGTCTGGGACGTTAGGGACATACGGGACATTTAAGACGTCTTGGACGTTAGGGACATAAGGGACATCCGGGACGTCTGGGACGTTAGGGACATATAGGACATCTAGGGCGTCTGGGACGTTAGGGACATATGGGACATCTAGGACGTCTGGGACGTCTGGGAATTTAGGAACATATGAGACATCTAGAACGGCTGGGACGTTAGGGACATATGGGACATCTAGGACGTCTGGGACGTTAGGGACATGTGGGACATCTATGGCGTCTGGGACGTTAGGGACATATGGGACATCTAGGACGTCTGGGATGTCTGGGACGATAGGGACATATGGGACATCTAGGACGTCTGGGACGTCTGGGACGTTAGGGACTTATGGGACATCTAGGTCGGCTGGGACGTTAGGGACATTTGGGACTTCTAGGACGTCTGAGACGTTAAATACATATGGGACATCTAGGACGTTTGGGACGTATGGGACATCAAGGACATCTGGGGCGTCTGGGACGGTATGGATATATGGGACATCTAGAACGTCTGGGACGTTAGGGACATATGAGACATCTGGGACGTTAAGGACATATGGGACATTTGGGACGTCTGGGACTTTATTGACATATGGGACACTAGGACGTCTGGGACGTTAGAAACATATGGGACATTTGGGACGTCTGGGACGTTATTGACATATGGGACACTAGGACGTCTGGGACGTTGGGGACATATGGGACATCTGGGACGTCTAAGACGTCTGGGATGTTAGAGACATATGAAACATTTGGGACGTCTGGGACGTTAGGGACATATGGGACACTAGGACGTCTGGGAGGTTAGGGACATATGGGACATCTGGGACGTCTGGGACGTCTGGGACGTTAGGGTCATATGGAACACTAGGACGTCCGTGACGTTAGATACATATGGGACATCTAGGACGTCTGGTACGTATGGGACATCAAGGACGTCTGGGACGTTATGGACACATGGGACATCTGGGACGTTAAGGACATATGGGACATTTGGGACGTCTGGGACTTTATTGACATATGGGACACTAGGACGTCTGGGACATTAGGGACATATGGGACATTTGGGACGTCTGGGACGTTATTGACATATGGGACACTAGGACGTCTGGGACGTTGGGGACATATGGGACATCTGGGACGTCGAAGACGTCTGGGATGTTAGAGACATATGAAACATTTGGGACGTCTGGGACGTTAGGGACATATGGGACACTAGGACGTCTGGGACGTTAGGGACATATGGGACATCTGGGACGTCTGGGACGTCTGGGACGTTAGGGTCATATAGAACACTAGGACGTCCGTGACGTTAGAGACATATGGGATATCTAGGACGTCTGGGACGTATGGGACATCAAGGACGTCTGGGACGTTAGGGACATATGGGACATCTACGACGTCTGGGACGTTAGGGACATATGGGACATTAAGGACGTCTGGGACGTTAGAGACATATAGGACTTCTAGGACGTCTGGGACGTACGGGACTTCAAGGACGTCTGGGACGTTAGGGACATATATGACATTAAGGCGTCTGGGACGTTAAGGCATATGGGACATCTAGGACGTCTGGGACGTCTGGGGCGTTAGGAACATGTGGGACATCTAGGACGTCTCGGACGTTAGGGACATATGGGTCAAGCAGGACGTCTGGGACATCTGGGACGATAGGGACATATGGAACATCTAGTACGTCTGGGACGTATGGGACATCTGGGACGTCTGGGACGTTAGGGACATATGGGATATCTAGGACGTCTGAGACGTATGGGACATCTGGGACGTCTGGGACGTTAGGGACATATAAGACGTCTGGGACGTTAGGGACATGTGGGACATCTAAGACGTCTGGGACGTCTGGGACGTTATAAAAATATGGGACATCTAGGATGCCTGTAACGTGAGGAACATATGGGACATTTAAGACGTCTTGGACGTTAGGAACCTATGGAACATCTAGGACGTCTAAGACGTCTGGCACGTTAGGGACATACGGGACATTTAAGACGTCTTGGACGTTAGGGACATAAGGGACATCCGGGACGTCTGGGACGTTAGGGACATATAGGACATCTAGGGCGTCTGGGACGTTAGGGACATATGGGACATCTAGGACGTCTGGGACGTCTGGGAATTTAGGAACATATGAGACATCTAGAACGGCTGGGACGTTAGGGACATATGGGACATCTAGGACGTCTGGGACGTTAGGGACATGTGGGACATCTATGGCGTCTGGGACGTTAGGGACATATGGGACATCTAGGACGTCTGGGATGTCTGGGACGTTAGGGACATATGGGACATCTAGGACGTCTGGGACGTCTGGGACGTTAGGGACATATGGGACATCTAGGACGGCTGGGACGTTAGGGACATTTTGGACTTCTAGGACGTCTGAGACGTTAAATACATATGGGACATCTAGGACGTTTGGGACGTATGGGACATCAAGGACATCTGGGGCGTCTGGGACGTTATGGATATATGGGACATCTAGAACGTCTGGGACGTTAGGGACATATGAGACATCTGGGACGTTAAGGACATATGGGACATTTGGGACGTCTGGGACTTTATTGACATATGGGACACTAGGACGTCTGGGACGTTAGAAACATATGGGACATTTGGGACGTCTGGGACGTTATTGACATATGGGACACTAGGACGTCTGGGACGTTGGGGACATATGGGACATCTGGGACGTCTAAGACGTCTGGGATGTTAGAGACATATGAAACATTTGGGACGTCTGGGACGTTAGGGACATATGGGACACTAGGACGTCTGGGAGGTTAGGGACATATGGGACATCTGGGACGTCTGGGACGTCTGGGACGTTAGGGTCATATGGAACCCTAGGACGTCCGTGACGTTAGATACATATGGGACATCTAGGACGTCTGGTACGTATGGGACATCAAGGACGTCTGGGACGTTAGGGACACATGGGACATCTGGGACGTTAAGGACATATGGGACATTTGGGACGTCTGGGACTTTATTGACATATGGGACACTAGGACGTCTGGGACGTTAGGGACATATGGGACATTTGGGACGTCTGGGACGTTATTGACATATGGGACACTAGGACGTCTGGGACGTTGGGGACATATGGGACATCTGGGACGTCTAAGACGTCTGGGATGTTAGAGACATATGAAACATTTGGGACGTCTGGGACGTTAGGGACATATGGGACACTAGGACGTCTGGGACGTTAGGGACATATGGGACATCTGGGACGTCTGGGACGTCTGGGACGTTAGGGTCATATGGAACACTAGGACGTCCGTGACGTTAGAGACATATGGGATATCTAGGACGTCTGGGACGTATGGGCCATCAAGGACGTCTGGGACGTTAGGGACATATGGGACATCTACGACGTCTGGGACGTTAGGGACATATGGGACATCAAGGACGTCTGGGACGTTAGAGACATATAGGACTTCTAGGACGTCTGGGTCGTACGGGACATCAAGGACGTCTGGGACGTTAGGGACATATAGGACATTAAGGCGTCTGGGACGTTAGGGCATATGGGACATCTAGGACGTCTGGGACGTCTGGGGCGTTAGGAATATGTGGGACATCTAGGACGTCTGGGACGTTAGGGACATATGGGTCAAGCAGGACGTCTGGGACATCTGGGACGATAGGGACATATGAAACATCTAGTACGTCTGGGACGTATGGGACATCTGGGACGTCTGGGACGTTAGGGACATATAGGACATCTAGGGCGTCTGAGACGTTAGGGACATATGGGACATCTAGGACGTCTGGGACGTCTGGGACGTTAGGGACATATGAGACATCTAGGACGTCTGGGACGTATGGGACATCTGGGACGTCTGGGACGTTAGAGTCATATAGGACATCTAGGACGTCTGGGACGTTAGGGACATATGGGACATCTAGGAGATCTGGGACGTCTGGGACGTTATAGACATATGGGATATCTAGGATGCCTGTGACGTTAGGAACATATGAGACATTTAAGACGCCTTGGACGTTAGGAACGTATGGAACATCTAGGACGTCTAAGACGTCTGGGACGTTAGGGACATATGGGACATCTGGGACGTCTGCGACGTTAGGGACATATGGGACACTAGGACGTCTGGGACGTTAGGGACATATGGGACATCTGGGACGTCTGGGACGTCTGGGACGTTAGGGACATATGGGACATCTAGGGCGTCTGGGACGTTAGGGACATATGGGACATCTAGGACGTCTGGGACGTCTGGGGCGTTAGGAACATATGGGACATTTAGGACGTCTGTTACGTTAGGGACATATGGGTCAAGCAGGACGTCTGGGACATCTGGGACGTTAGGGACATATGGAACATCTAGTACGTCTGGGACGTATGGGACATCTGGGGCGTCTGGGACGTTAGGGACATATAGGACATCTAGGACGTCTGGGACGTTAGGGACATATGGGGCATCTAGGACGTCTGGGACGTTATAGACATATTAGACATCTAGGATGCCTGTGACGTTTGGAAGATATAGGACATTTAAGACGTCTTGGACGTTAGGAACGTATGGGACATCTAGGACGTCTAAGACGTCTGGGACGTTAGGGACATATGGGACATCTGGGACGTTAGGGACATATAGGCCATCTAGGACGTCTGGGACGTTAGGGACATATGGGACATTTGGGACGTCTGGGACGTTAGGGACATATGGGACACTAGGACGTCCGGGACGTTAGGGACATATGGGACATCTGGGACGTCTAAGACGTCTGGGACGTTAGAGACATATGGGACATTTGGGACGTCTGGGACGTTAGGGACATATGGGACACTAGGACGTCTGGGACGTTAGGGACATACGATGCACCTGGGACGTTTGGGACGTCTGGGACGTTAGGGTCATATGGGACACTAGGACGTCTGGGACGCTAGAGACATATGGGACATCTAGGACGTCTGGGACGTATGGGACATCTGGGACGTCTGGGACGTAAGGGGCATATAGGACATCTAGGACGTCTGGGACGTTATAGACATATGGGACATCTAGGATGCCTGTGACGTTAGGAACATATGGGACATTTAAGACGTCTTGGACGTTAGGAACGTATGGGACATCTAGGACACTAGGACGTCTAGGACGTTAGGGACATATGAGACATCTGGGACGTCTGGGACGTTATAGACATATGGCGCATCTCGGACGTCTGGGACGTTAGGGACATATGGAACATCTAGGACGTCTGGGACCTTAGGGACATATGGGACATTTGGGACATCTGGGACGTTAGAGACATATGGGACTTCTAAGACGCCTGGGACGTCTGGGACGTTAGGGACATATGGGACATCTAGGACGTCTGGGACGTATGGGACATCTGGGACGTCTGGGACGTTAGGGACATATGGGACATCTACGACGTCTGGGACTTTAGGGACATATGAGACATCTGGGACGTTAGGGACATATGGGACATCTACGACGTCTGGGACCTTAGGGACGTATGGGACATCTAGGACGTCTGGGACGTTAGGGACATATGGGACATTTGGGACGTCTGGAACGTTAGGGACATATGGGACACTAGGACGTCTGGGACGTTAGGGACATATGGGACATCTGGGACGTCTATGACGTCTGGGACGTTAGAAACATATGGGACATTTGGGACGTCTGGGACGTTAGGGACATATGGGACACTAGGACGTCTGGGACGTTAGGGACATATGGGGCACCTGGGACGTTTGGGACGTCTGGGACGTTAGGGTCATATGGGACACTAGGACGTCTGGGACGTTAGGGACATATGGGACATCTAGGACGTCTGGGACGTCTGGGGCGTTAGGAACATATGGGACATCTAAGACGTCTGGGGCGTTAGGGACATATGGGTCAAGCTGGACGTCTGGGACATCTGGGACGTTAGGGACATATGGAACATCTAGTACGTCAGGGACGTATGGAATATCTGGGGCGTCTGGGACGTTAGGGACATATAGGACATCTAGGACGTCTGGGACGTTAGGGACATACGGGGCATCTAGGACGTCTGGGACGTTATAGACATATTGGACATCTAAGATGCCTGTGACGTTAGGAACATATAGGACATTTAAGACGTCTTGGACGTTAGGAACGTATGGTACATCTAGGACGTCTAAGACGTCTGGGACGTTAGGGACATATGGGACATCTGGGACGTTAGGGACATATAGGACATCTAGGACGTCTGGGACGTTAGGGACATATGGGACATTTGGGACGTCTGGGACGTTAGGGACATATGGGACACTAGGACGTCTGGGAAGTTAGGGACATATGGGACATCTGGGACGTCTACGACGTCTGGGACGTTAGAGACATATGGGACATTTGGGACGTCTGGGACGTTAGGGACATATGGGACACAAGGACGTCTGGTACGTTAGGGACATATGGGGCACCTGGGACGTTTGGGACGTCTGGGACGTTAGGGTCATATGAGACCTTAGGACGTCTGGGACGTTAGAGACATATGGGACATCTAGAACGTCTGGGACGTATGGGACATCTGGGACGTCTGGGACGTTAGGGACATATAGGACATCTTGGACGTATGAAACGTTAGGGACATATTGGACATCTAGGACGTCTGGGACGTTATAGACATATGGGACATATAGGATGCCTGTGACGTTAGGAACATATGGGACATTTAAGACACTAGGACGTCTGGGACGTCTGGGACGTTAGGGACATATGGGACATTTAGGACGTCTGGGACGTATGGGACATCTGGGACGTCTGGGACGTTAGAGTCATATAGGACATCTAGGACGTCTGGGACGTTAGGGACATATGGGACATCTAGGAGATCTGGGACGTCTGGGACGTTAGGGACATATGGGACATTTAAGACGTCTTGGACGTTAGGAACGTATGGGACATCTAGGACGTCTAACACGTCTGGGACGTTAGGGACATATGGGACATCTGGGACGTCTGCGACGTTAGGGACATATGGGACACTAGGACGTCTGGGACGTTAGGAACGTATGGGACATCTAGGACGTCTAAGACGTCTGGAACGTTAGGGACATGTGGGACATCTGGGACGTCTGCGACGTTAGGGACATATGGGACACTAGGACGTCTGGGACGTTAGGGACATATAGGACATCCGGGACGTCTGGGACGTCTGGGACGTTAGGGACATATGGGATATCTAAGATGCCTGTGACGTTAGGAACATATGAGACATTTAGGACGTCTTGGACGTTAGGAACGTATGGGACATCTAGGACGTCTAAGACGTCTGGGACGTTAGGGACATATGGGACATCTGGGACGTCTGCGACGTTAGGGACATATGGGACACTAGGACGTCTGGGACGTTAGGGACATATGGGACATCTGGGACGTCTGGGACGTCTGGGACGTTAGGGACATATGGGACATATGGGACATCTAGGACCTCTGGGCCGTATGGGTCATCTGGGACGTCTGGGACGTTAGGGACATATAGGACATCTAGGACGTCTGAGACGTTAGGGACATATGGGACAGCTAGGACGTCTGGGACGTCTGGGACGTTATAGACATATGGGACATCTAGGATGCCTGTGACGTTAGGAACATATGGGACATTTAAGACGTCTTGGACGTTAGGAACGTATGGGCACTCTATGACGTCTAAGACGTCTGGGTCGTTAGGGACATATGGGACATGTGGGACGTCTGGGACGTTAGGGACATATGCTACACTAGGACGTCTGGGACGTTAGGGACATATGGAACATATGGGACGTCTGGGACGTCTGGGACGTTAGGAACATATGGGAGATCTTGGACGTCTGGAACGTATGGGACATCTGGGACGTCTGTGACGTTAGGGACATATGGGACATCTAGGATGCCTGTGACGTTAGGAACATATGGGACATTTAAGACGTCTAAGACGTCTGGGACGTTAGGGACATATGGGATATCTGGGACGTCTGTGACGTTAGGGACATATAAGACATCTAGGACGTCTGGGACGTTAGGAACATATGGGAGATCTTGGACGTCTGGAACGTATGGGACATCTGGGACGTCTGTGACGTTAGGGACATATGGGACATCTAGGATGCCTGTGACGTTAGGAACATATGGGACATTTAAGACGTCTAAGACGTCTGGGACGTTAGGGACATATGGGACATCTGGGACGTCTGTGACGTTAGGGACATATGGGACATCTAGGATGCCTGTGACGTTAGGAACGTATGGGACATCTAGGACGTCTAAGACGTCTGGGACGTTAGGGACATATGGGACATCTGGGACGTCTGGGACGTTAGGGACATATAAGACATCTAGGACGTCTGGGACGTTAGGGACATATGGGACTTCTGGTACGTCTGGGCCGTTACATACATATGGGACATCTAGGACGTCTGGGACGTATAAGACAACAAGGACGTCTGGGACGTCTGGGACGTTAGGGCCATATGGGACATCTTGGACGTCTGGGGCGTTAGGGACATATGGGACATCTAGGACGTTTGGGACGTCTGGGACGTTAAGGACATATGAGACATCTAGGACGGCTGGGACGATAGGGACATGTGGGACACAAGGACGTCTGGGACGTTAGGGACATATGGGGCACCTGGGACGTTTGGGACGTCTGGGACGTTAGGGTCATATGGGACATTAGGACGTCTGGGACGTTAGAGACATATGGGACATCTAGAACGTCTGGGACGTATGGGACATCTGGGACGTCTGGGACGTTAGGGACATATAGGACATCTTGGACGTATAAAACGTTAGGGACATATTGGACATCTAGGACGTCTGGGACGTTATACACATATGGGACATCTAGGATGCCTGTGACGTTAGGAACATATGGGACATTTAAGACACTAGGACGTCTGGGACGTCTGGGACGTTAGGGACATATGGGTCATTGAGGACGTCTGGGACGTATGGGACATCTGGGACGTCTGGGACGTTAGAGTCATATAGGACATCTAGGACGTCTGGGACGTTAGGGACATATGGGACATCTAGGAGATCCGGGACGCCTGGGACGTTAGGGACATATGGGACATTTAAGACGTCTTGGACGTTAGGAACGTATGGGACATCTAGGACGTCTAACACGTCTGGGACGTTAAGGACATATGGGACATCTGGGACGTCTGCGACGTTAGGGACATATGGGACACTAGGACGTCTGGGACGTTAGGAACGTATGGGACATCTAGGACGTCTAAGACGTCTGGGACGTTAGGGACATATGGGACATCTGGGACGTCTGCGACGTTAGGGACATATCTGACACTAGGACGTCTGGGACGTTAGGGACATATAGGAAATCCGGGACGTCTGGGACGTCTGGGACGTTAGGGACATATGGGATATCTAGGATGCCTGTGACGTTAGGAACATATGAGACATTTAGGACGTCTTGGACGTTAGGAACGTATGGGACATCTAGGACGTCTAAGACGTCTGGGACGTTAGGGACATATGGGACATCTGGGACGTCTGCGACGTTAGGGACATATGGGACACTAGGACGTCTGGGACGTTAGGGACATATGGGACATCTGCGACGTCTGGGACGTCTGGGACGTTAGGGACATATGGGACATATGGGACATCTAGGACCTCTGGGCCGTATGGGTCATCTGGGACGTCTGGGACGTTAGGGACATATGGGACAGCTAGGACGTCTGGGACGTCTGGGACGTTATAGACATATGGGACATCTAGGATGCCTGTGACGTTAGGAACATATGGGACATTTAAGACGTCTTGGACGTTAGGAACGTATGGGCACTCTATGACGTCTAAGACGTCTGGGACGTTAGGGACATATGGGACATGTGGGACGTCTGGGACGTTAGGGACATATGCTACACTAGGACGTCTGGGACGTTAGGGACATATGGAACATCCGGGACGTCTGGGACGTCTGGGACGTTAGGAACATATGGGAGATCTTGGACGTCTGGAACGTATGGGACATCTGGGACGTCTGTGACGTTAGGGACATATGGGACATCTAGGATGCCTGTGACGTTAGGAACATATGGGACATTTAAGACGTCTAAGACGTCTGGGACGTTAGGGACATATGGGACATCTGGGACGTCTGGGACGTTAGGGACATATGGGACACTAGGACGTCTGGGACGTTAGGGACATATAGGACATCCGGGACGTCTGGGACGTCTGGGACGTTAGGGACATATGGGACATCTGGGACGTCTGCGACGTTAGGGACATATGGGACACTAGGACGTCTGGGACGTTAGGAACGTATGGGACATCTAGGACGTCTAAGACGTCTGGAACGTTAGGGACATGTGGGACATCTGGGACGTCTGCGACGTTAGGGACATATGGGACACTAGGACGTCTGGGACGTTAGGGACATATAGGACATCCGGGACGTCTGGGACGTCTGGGACGTTAGGGACATATGGGATATCTAAGATGCCTGTGACGTTAGGAACATATGAGACATTTAGGACGTCTTGGACGTTAGGAACGTATGGGACATCTAGGACGTCTAAGACGTCTGGGACGTTAGGGACATATGGGACATCTGGGACGTCTGCGACGTTAGGGACATATGGGACACTAGGACGTCTGGGACGTTAGGGACATATGGGACATCTGGGACGTCTGGGACGTCTGGGACGTTAGGGACATATGGGACATATGGGACATCTAGGACCTCTGGGCCGTATGGGTCATCTGGGACGTCTGGGACGTTAGGGACATATAGGACATCTAGGACGTCTGAGACGTTAGGGACATATGGGACAGCTAGGATGTCTGGGACGTCTGGGACGTTATAGACATATGGGACATCTAGGATGCCTGTGACGTTAGGAACATATGGGACATTTAAGACGTCTTGGACGTTAGGAACGTATGGGCACTCTATGACGTCTAAGACGTCTGGGTCGTTAGGGACATATGGGACATGTGGGACGTCTGGGACGTTAGGGACATATGCTACACTAGGACGTCTGGGACGTTAGGGACATATGGAACATATGGGACGTCTGGGACGTCTGGGACGTTAGGAACATATGGGAGATCTTGGACGTCTGGAACGTATGGGACATCTGGGACGTCTGTGACGTTAGGGACATATGGGACATCTAGGATGCCTGTGACGTTAGGAACATATGGGACATTTAAGACGTCTAAGACGTCTGGGACGTTAGGGACATATGGGACATCTGGGACGTCTGGGACGTTAGGGACATATAAGACATCTAGGACGTCTGGGACGTTAGGAACATATGGGAGATCTTGGACGTCTGGAACGTATGGGACATCTGGGACGTCTGTGACGTTAGGGACATATGGGACATCTAGGATGCCTGTGACGTTAGGAACGTATGGGACATTTAAGACGTCTAAGACGTCTGGGACGTTAGGGACATATGGGACATCTGGGACGTCTGTGACGTTAGGGACATATGGGACATCTAGGATGCCTGTGACGTTAGGAACGTATGGGACATCTAGGACGTCTAAGACGTCTGGGACGTTAGGGACATATGGGACATCTGGGACGTCTGGGACGTTAGGGACATATAAGACATCTAGGACGTCTGGGACGTTAGGGACATATGGGACTTCTGGTACGTCTGGGCCGTTACATACATATGGGACATCTAGGACGTCTGGGACGTATAAGACAACAAGGACGTCTGGGACGTCTGGGACGTTAGGGCCATATGGGACATCTTGGACGTCTGGGGCGTTAGGGACATATGGGACATCTAGGACGTTTGGGACGTCTGGGACGTTAAGGACATATGAGACATCTAGGACGGCTGGGACGATAGGGACATGTGGGACACAAGGACGTCTGGGACGTTAGGGACATATGGGGCACCTGGGACGTTTGGGACGTCTGGGACGTTAGGGTCATATGGGACATTAGGACGTCTGGGACGTTAGAGACATATGGGACATCTAGAACGTCTGGGACGTATGGGACATCTGGGACGTCTGGGACGTTAGGGACATATAGGACATCTTGGACGTATGAAACGTTAGGGACATATTGGACATCTAGGACGTCTGGGACGTTATACACATATGGGACATCTAGGATGCCTGTGACGTTAGGAACATATGGGACATTTAAGACACTAGGACGTCTGGGACGTCTGGGACGTTAGGGACATATGGGTCATTGAGGACGTCTGGGACGTATGGGACATCTGGGACGTCTGGGACGTTAGAGTCATATAGGACATCTAGGACGTCTGGGACGTTAGGGACATATTGGACATCTAGGAGATCCGGGACGCCTGGGACGTTAGGGACATATGGGACATTTAAGACGTCTTGGACGTTAGGAACGTATGGGACATCTAGGACGTCTAACACGTCTGGGACGTTAAGGACATATGGGACATCTGGGACGTCTGCGACGTTAGGGACATATGGGACACTAGGACGTCTGGGACGTTAGGAACGTATGGGACATCTAGGACGTCTAAGACGTCTGGGACGTTAGGGACATATGGGACATCTGGGACGTCTGCGACGTTAGGGACATATCTGACACTAGGACGTCTGGGACGTTAGGGACATATAGGACATCCGGGACGTCTGGGACGTCTGGGACGTTAGGGACATATGGGATATCTAAGATGCCTGTGACGTTAGGAACATATGAGACATTTAGGACGTCTTGGACGTTAGGAACGTATGGGACATCTAGGACGTCTAAGACGTCTGGGACGTTAGGGACATATGGGACATCTGGGACGTCTGCGACGTTAGGGACATATGGGACACTAGGACGTCTGGGACGTTAGGGACATATGGGACATCTGCGACGTCTGGGACGTCTGGGACGTTAGGGACATATGGGACATATGGGACATCTAGGACCTCTGGGCCGTATGGGTCATCTGGGACGTCTGGGACGTTAGGGACATATGGGACAGCTAGGACGTCTGGGACGTCTGGGACGTTATAGACATATGGGACATCTAGGATGCCTGTGACGTTAGGAACATATGGGACATTTAAGACGTCTTGGACGTTAGGAACGTATGGGCACTCTATGACGTCTAAGACGTCTGGGACGTTAGGGACATATGGGACATGTGGGACGTCTGGGACGTTAGGGACATATGCTACACTAGGACGTCTGGGACGTTAGGGACATATGGAACATCCGGGACGTTTGGGACGTCTGGGACGTTAGGAACATATGGGAGATCTTGGACGTCTGGAACGTATGGGACATCTGGGACGTCTGTGACGTTAGGGACATATGGGACATCTAGGATGCCTGTGACGTTAGGAACATATGGGACATTTAAGACGTCTAAGACGTCTGGGACGTTAGGGACATATGGGACATCTGGGACTTCTGGGACGTTAGGGACATATGGGACACTAGGACGTCTGGGACGTTAGGGACATATAGGACATCCGGGACGTCTGGGACGTCTGGGACGTTAGGGACATATGGGATATCTAAGATGCCTGTGACGTTAGGAACATATGAGACATTTAGGACGTCTTGGACGTTAGGAACGTATGGGACATCTAGGACGTCTAAGACGTCTGGGACGTTAGGGACATATGGGACATCTGGGACGTCTGCGACGTTAGGGACATATGGGACACTAGGACGTCTGGGACGTAAGGGACATATGGGACATCTGCGACGTCTGGGACGTCTGGGACGTTAGGGACATATGGGACATATGGGACATCTAGGACCTCTGGGCCGTATGGGTCATCTGGGACGTCTGGGACGTTAGGGACATATAGGACATCTAGGACGTCTGAGACGTTAGGGACATATGGGACAGCTAGGACGTCTGGGACGTCTGGGACGTTATAGACATATGGGACATCTAGGATGCCTGTGACGTTAGGAACATATGGGACATTTAAGACGTCTTGGACGTTAGGAACGTATGGGCACTCTATGACGTCTAAGACGTCTGGGTCGTTAGGGACATATGGGACATGTGGGACGTCTGGGACGTTAGGGACATATGCTACACTAGGACGTCTGGGACGTTAGGGACATATGGAACATCCGGGACGTCTGGGACGTCTGGGACGTTAGGAACATATGGGAGATCTTGGACGTCTGGAACGTATGGGACATCTGGGACGTCTGTGACGTTAGGGACATATGGGACATCTAGGATGCCTGTGACGTTAGGAACATATGGGACATTTAAGACGTCTAAGACGTCTGGGACGTTAGGGACATATGGGACATCTGGGACGTCTGGGACGTTAGGGACATATAAGACATCTAGGACGTCTGGGACGTTAGGAACATATGGGAGATCTTGGACGTCTGGAACGTATGGGACATCTGGGACGTCTGTGACGTTAGGGACATATGGGACATCTAGGATGCCTGTGACGTTAGGAACATATGGGACATTTAAGACGTCTAAGACGTCTGGGACGTTAGGGACATATGGGACATCTGGGACGTCTGTGACGTTAGGGACATATGGGACATCTAGGATGCCTGTGACGTTAGGAACGTATGGGACATCTAGGACGTCTAAGACGTCTGGGACGTTAGGGACATATGAAACATCTGGGACGTCTGGGACGTTAGGGACATATAAGACATCTAGGACGTCTGGGACGTTAGGGACATATGGGACTTCTGGTACGTCTGGGCCGTTACATACATATGGGACATCTAGGACGTCTGGGACGTATAAGACAACAAGGACGTCTGGGACGTCTGGTACGTTAGGGCCATATGGGACATCGTGGACGTCTGGGGCGTTAGGGACATATGGGACATCTAGGACGTTTGGGACGTCTGGGACGTTAAGGACATATGGGACATCTAGGACGGTTGGAACGATAGGGACATGTGGGACACAAGGACGTCTGGGACGTTAGGGACATATGGGGCACCTGGGACGTTTGGGACGTCTGGGACGTTAGGGTCATATGGGACATTAGGACGTCTGCGACGTTAGGGACATATGGGACACTAGGACGTCTGGGACGTTATAGACATATAGGACATCCGGGACGTCTGGGACGTCTGGGACGTTAGGGACATATGGGATATCTAGGATGCCTGTGACGTTAGGAACATATGAGACATTTAGGACGTCTTGGACGTTAGGAACGTATGGGACATCTAGGACGTCTAAGACGTCTGGGACGTTAGGGACATATGGGACATCTGGGACGTCTGCGACGTTAGGGACATATGGGACACTAGGACGTCTGGGACGTTAGGGACATATGGGACATCTGGGACGTCTGGGACGTCTGGGACGTTAGAGACATATGGGACATATGGGACATCTAGGACCTCTGGGCCGTATGGGTCATCTGGGACGTCTGGCACGTTAGGGACATATAGGACATCTAGGACGTCTGAGACGTTAGGGACATATGGGACAGCTAGGACGTCTGGGACGTCTGGGACGTTATAGACATATGGGACATCTAGGATGCCTGTGACGTTAGGAACATATGGGACATTTAAGACGTCTTGGACGTTAGGAACGTATGGGCACTCTATGACGTTTAAGACGTCTGGGTCGTTAGGGACATATGGAACATGTGGGACGTCTGGGACGT